>CALYLW010001287.1:0-159085 GCA_944989445.1 Ampullaceana balthica | reverse complement strand
AGAAGCAAAGGTGTAAAGATTTTTGTTTCAAACCAAATAGAAATGTAAAGAAACGCAAAACCTAAAGATTTAGGGCAAATATGTGAGTGTTTCTTTTTTTTTAAAGTAAAATATATCGGATGCTTTATCTCTATTTCAGCTTTTATAACAAATATTTCATTCAGAGGCTCATGGTGATATTTCATTTACGTGGTCTATAACTATGTCAATTAAAGTCAACGTCACGCAGTGGGAAATCATTTAAAGGCCTGTGCAGTTTAAAATATCCGCAGAACGTTGTCACTTAGAGGCATGTGTCGTTTAGATTATCCGCAGAACGTTGTCACTTAGAGGCATGTGTCGTTTAGATTATCCACAGAACGTTGTCACTTAGAGGCATGTGTCGTTTAGATTATCCACAGAACGTTGTCACTTAGAGGCATGTGTCGTTTAGATTATCCGCAGAACGTTGTCACTTAGAGGTATGTGTCGTTTAGATTATCCGCAGAACGTTGTCACTTAGAGGCATGTGTCGTTTAGATTATCCGCAGAACGTTGTCACTTAGAGGCATGTGTCGTTTAGATTATCCACAGAACGTTGTCACTTAGAGGCATGTGTCGTTTAGATTATCCGCAGAACGTTGTCACTTAGAGGCATGTGTCGTTTAGATTATCCGCAGAACGTTGTCACTTAGAGGCATGTGTCGTTTAGCAATATCACCAGAACGTTGTCACTTAGAGGCATGTGTCGTTTAGATTATCCGCAGAACGTTGTCACTTAGAGGCATGTGTCGTTTAGCAATATCACCAGAACGTTGTCACTTAGAGGTATGTGTCGTTTAGATTATCCGCAGAACGTTGTCACTTAGAGGCATGTGTCGTTTAGATTATCCGCAGAACGTTGTCACTTAGAGGCATGTGTCGTTTAGATTATCCGCAGAACGTTGTCACTTAGAGGCATGTGTCGTTTAGCAATATCACCAGAACGTTGTCACTTAGAGGTATGTGTCGTTTAGATTATCCGCAGAACGTTGTCACTTAGAGGCATGTGTCGTTTAGATTATCCGCAGAACGTTGTCACTTAGAGGCATGTGTCGTTTAGATTATCCACAGAACGATGTCACTTAGAGGCATGTGTCGTTTAGATTATCCGCAGGAACGTTGTCACTTAGAGGTATGTGTCGTTTAGATTATCCGCAGAACGTTGCATTAGCAGGTATGTGTCGTTTAATATCGCAGACGTTTCACTGTGCAGACTATATGCAGTTTAGGGGCCTACCACGTCATTGTCCTTGAAGTTAGGTCCATCGATGTTATAAATCCAAGTCGTTCATTACGGTCCCCCTAGGTTAAAATTTCATGCCGTGACATTTTTCCCCCACTCTCGGTGTACCATGGTGAGGTGCCTGGCTGCCTGGTCCACCCCGCACATTGATTAATGACCTGACTTCAGCTACCTGGCGGGGGTGGGGGAGGTGTATACGGTAAATACATAATGGAAGGCAACGTCAAACGATCCAATTGGGTGTGTGTGTGTTCTACTGGAAGTACGAAACGTCTGGTTTGGACCAGAAAGTGTGCCATGATGTAGTCACTCACAGCCTCTGTTTACCTTGTCGACCATGCGTTTGTCCAACGTCTTCGATAGTGAGTACGATTGTTAGGTGGATATGTTGTGGCGTACGATTGTTAGGTGGATATGTTGTGGCGTACGATTGTTAGGTGGATATGTTGTGGCGTACGATTGTTAGGTGGATATGTTGTGGCGTACGATTGTTAGGTGGATATGTTGTGGCGTTGTCATTGTGTATAATGTTGTGCACTGTTTTGGATGTTAGGTTTTTAAAATCTGTTATTATGTAGAATACAATATAAATACTATAAGGACGTTTCGTCTCACCCCCTGCATTGTTGATAATTAAGACCAGCTCGTTCAGGGGACGGGGGATTTCTTCACAATAAAGTAAAAAACAGGGGTATATCTGTGGGGATTTTTTTTTATCAATTAACATGCTCCAGCCAATCCAATCCACTCCACTCGGCCTGTCACAAAATCTAAATAATCGCTCATGTCCATAACGTTACAAAGGGAGAGAAGAAGCTTTATGATTGCAAATATTGTTCTTGAGAAAGATTTCAGATGTCTGGCCTTAAAATAAAAAGCAGCGTTTTTTTTTAATGCCAATATAGTAATTTGATGAAAATGAAACTGTAAAAATATGAGTAACAAAAATTATCCATTGATATTTATCAATAAGAAAATCGAGTTTAACTTGTGTGTTCGTGGGAGAGGGATGTGTGTGTGGGGGGGGGTGGGTGTGTGTGTGCACGTGCATGTGTGCGTGTTTGTGTGCACGTGTGTGTTGTGTGTTTATCTATTATAACTGAAAGCGTCGCCATAGCCAAGCATCATGAATGACCTGGTCAAGATGCTGAATTAAATACCAAAGCCATGACAGACTGCTGTCACGTAAGCGCAAGACTTATGGACGTTCTTAAATGTCTTCGCCGATAAGCTCGGATTTTGGTGTTGTAAATTATATTTAAGTGGGGGAAACAGATTGATTAATAATTAAAACAAATCTTAAGAAAGTTGCGGCGATATTTCGTTTAGAAATGTCAATCGGATGAGCCATCGACTTCAACGTTTTATATCCGACATGGTCTGGAGCATTGAAAGCTCTGGGATCGGTTAAAATCTAATGTTTGATAGAATAATTAAATTAAAGGATAAAAAATTACTTAATGAAAATTCGTATTTGAAAAAAAAATTAATACAGTGGAACCTCTCCTAACGAGTTAAATTCGTTCCAGAGTCTTACTCGTTAAGCGAAACACTCGCTATACGAAACAATTTTTTCCCCATACAAATCAACGTAAAATACAATAATCCGTTCCATGCTGAAAAAAAAATACTCATTCTTTTTTTTAAAATGTATGAACATTTATTCAAATAAAATTACTTATGAATTGTTGAAGAGTGAAACAAGTAGAACAAAATTTAGATTTGAAGCAAAAAAACGTTTTAAAAAAATGAATTTATGACAAATAATTATTCATTTTTAACTAGAAAACGGTCCAAAGACATTTGTTTTTGCCGACGTTTCAAAAATTGACGAAAATGTTCGTAACCGTTTCGTAGACATTCTTGACACTCCCTTTGAAGCATCCGTCTCTTTAATTGTTTTTGAGAATAGTGCAGATCGTTGATGTTGGCCGATTGTAGTTGCGCGCTCGATTAGCCACCTTGTTCTCGTTTTTCAATGGCTTTACGTTTCATTTTAACAGTTTTTTTTTATCTCTTATGATTGCCTTCTTGTGTTTTTTTTACGCAGACATTTTAGCACAGGTAATTACACTTTGCACATAAAAAAATTACGAATACTGCCTGAATACAAAATTGTAAAAACGGTTGATCACACACGAAAACAATACGCTAACAGACCGAGTGCTTAACACAGAATAATACATCAGGGCGGAAGTGCCGGCTCACAAATGAATTTCCAGTAAAAATGGGACTTTCGCTTTCACTTTCTGCGTCACTCGTTATGCGAATCTTCGCTCGTTAAGGTAGCAACTTTTCCCCCCAAAAATGCTCGTTATGCGAATTACTCGTTATGCGAGGTGTCTCGTAAGAGAGGTTTGACTGTATATCATTTAAGAAGGCGTTTTAGGTGAATATGGAGATACATGTAAGTACGTTCTTTATGTTATATGTACTGTTGAAGGCATCAGCCGAAACGCATACTTTCGTGTTAGTTTGATAATAAAGCTCAAATTTATTGTTTTCATTACACAATTTTTTGTGTATTTTGTGTTTTATATGATTGAAAGATATTGTTTTTTTATTAAAATAACTATTTATTTTTAAGTAGAAAATTTTCTAAAGAATCGTTTAGTTTTTATTATCTTTTATTGGATTGCTTTGTCCAAATAAAGTAGTCATCTAAACGTTTTTTAAATATATTTTTTTCAATTATATATTTTTTTAAAACTTTTAAGTATTTTGTGCTTGGTGAAAAGCTGGAGTATGCCCTATTTAGAGTTGATATCGTGCATCGAATTTCTGTTTAGTGAATCATTTCGTTCATTAATAAAACATCCTGGATATGTGACAAGATTTATAAGTAACTGGGTCGCAGGATTAAGTATGTTTTGGAGAGAAGTCACGTGGCTACATCGAAACTCGTGTTGTGTCTTTAGTCATAAGTAACAGTTCTATGAATACTTTAGTCATAAGTCAAAAGTTCTATGAATACTTTAGTCATAAGTCAACAGTTCTATGAATACTTTAGTCATAAGTTAACAGTTCTATGAATACTTTAGCCATAAGTCAACAGTTCTATGAATACTTTAGTCATAAGTCAACAGTTCTATGAATACTTCAGCAGTTGAAATGTCATTTGTGGGTAGCTTTGCGTGTTTCGTGTGTGTGGGGGGTGGGGGGGGTGGTGTGGGGTGGGGGGGTGTGGGGGTGTGTGTGTGGGGGTGAGGGGGTGTTGGGGTGGGGGTGTGGGTGTGTGGGGTATGTTTTATTTGTTGAGTAGGCTGGGGAGGGTGGAGGGTGGGGGGGGGGTGGAAGGGGAAGGGTTTTTGTGGGGGGAAAAGATGGGAGGGGGCGGTGGAAGGGATTGTGTTTTTTATTGTGTTAGATTTGTTAGGTATTATTTTAACTTAGACGGGTATTCAAAGCCTGATTTGATGTCAAAAAATATTTTGGACCATATACTTTTAGAAATGTGCATTTAGATTAAATACTACCTTCAGAAGAAATACCTTTAGAGCATTAGCATTAAGAACATATACCTTTAAAACGTATAGCTTCACAACAAATACCTTTAGAACACATGCCTTTAGAAATTCACATTCGGATTAATTACCTTCGGAAAATATACGTTTAGAACATACGTCTTTGGAAAATACACCTTCAGAACATTTATTGTCAGGACATATACCTTTAGAACATATAGCTTTAAAAATTTCACATATGGGCTGACCTTTATAATATACACAACCAGACAGATATCTTCACAACAATTGCCTTCAAAGCATTGGCCTTTAGATTCTGCCTCTAAAATTTACCCACAGAATATTTACCTTCACAACATTAATTTACCTCCAGTGCATAAGACGTCACACAGTCATCAATGACATCATCTCACTTATCCCATGATCCCACCTGAGTCACACGTAATTAGCCCCAGGGGGAGTACTGTCGGGAGGGGGGGTAGAAAGGGGGTCTGGATCAGATGGTAATCTACTTCCTGCCCTGACGTACACACCGTCTCCAAACTATTTATCAAGTGGAGCTAACTCTCGATTTACCAAGCAGCCGACTTTATCAGATGAGCAGACGCGATCACACACCTGCTGCGCCCTTTGGTGCAAGCTATTTATAGACTTTCTTTATTTCCACCCCGTTTGACTTGTGTGTATACATAGCAGATCTAGGGAAAAAAATAATCAAATCTAACGCGGGAATGATTTGTTTTTATTTGTTTCTTCTTCTATTTGCATGTACGCTAATCTGGAGATACATTCGCGGTCGTATTACAGGGATAAGCGAGAGGAACGTGTGTTGTGTGTGTGTGTGTGTGTGTGTGTTTGGGGGTGAGTATTCCGGAAGACATTATACGATGATAAGAATCGTATACATCTGAAACAAAAAAGCATTCCCCCCCCCCTTCCCCAAACTCTTTTTCTTCTTCTTCTAGTTCAGTTGTCCGCAAACAGGGGTAAAGTACCACATTTAGGGTAAAAGGGGAACTTTTTAGGTGTAATGGATACGACGCACCACGCCCCCAAACCTTTCAGTCGTGTGGGCAGGACCTCGCGCCTTCTGGTGTAACGTCAACATAAAATGTTATATTTGGGGTATCGTGCAAACAAGGTCACCGACCCTTGCTCTGGTTCCTTGCTCGCTTTGGGTTTTTTCTAATTAATACGTCTCTTCGCAAGTTATACACTCGGCAAATTACGTAACTGACGTTGTTGTTTTTTTCCATTTGATAAAATATCGAAATAATTCGTCTATTTATATTTGAAAATAGCACGTACTTATAAGTTGGACACCAAGTCGGTGGTCGAGTGCCATGCGCTCCCGACTGGCGTACCGATGGTCACGGGTTCGTATCTCCGTGAAGCCCGGGACTTGTTCCAAGGGCCGATGGCGTCCCTGAGTTCAACCAGCTCCGAACAGGTACCTAACACTAGTTAGGAAAACGAAGGAGTCAGTCGACGCAATATAGAAGGAGCATCTGTATAGATAGGACCAGTCAAGACAAGCCATGATATGATTCGAAGGAAATGTTTTACCAGAAGTATGTCCATTTTGTTTTCCAGAGGAGAAAAATAAAATGGGTTAAGGTTAGGGTTAAGGTTGTGAGCACAAGAGATCGATGTCGGATTAGGAAGATTAGAGATAGATACGTCGGTAAGCCTCTGTGGAGACGAAAGAGGGGGGGGGGTGAATCGATAATAGGGAATAATTTGAAACCATCCCCACGTCCAAGGTCGTTTCATCTTGAGATCATTGATCTTTTGTGTAGTAAAAAATCTTTCTCCCGATTCAAAAGTCAGTTTCATCATTTTTTTTGTTATATTTGTTGTTGTTGTTGTTGTTGTGGTGGTTTTTTTTTAGTTTTGTTTTTTTAATGACCTTCTGCATAGCAAATGGGACAGCGAGGGAAACCTACAATGATGGGAATAGTTGCAGGGTTGTCACCCCTTGATGGTAACTGTGACATGAACATGAACTTTGGTCACAGCGTCAATAATGTTGCACAGAAGTATTATAGGATGAGTCATTTCATGGCGATAGATTATAAATAGAATTATCACAGGGGTGGGTGGTATTCACTGAAATCCAATTTCATCAAGATATTAATCACATATCACAGTTTTCTGTGAAGAATTACCCAAAGAGATTTTTTGTTTTAAATTCTAAGTTAATTGGAGTCTGATTAGTCGATTGGAACAAGGCAAAAATTTGTTTACACGTTAAACTGAGAACTTTTTCAAACGTCTTGTTTACTTCTGTATTTATGCTGGAAAACGTTTTGCGGATACCGTGTATAAAAATAGTAACATTGTCAAAATGAGTTGTGACGATTTCCGGTCTGAGAAAAGGACAAACACTTCAGAGCTGGAGCTCTCCTTGGCGATATTCTAAAGACATTGTCGTGTAGATAAAACTTAAAAAGCAGCATAGATACGTCGCTCGACGTTTATAATTTGTCTTTCGCTGAAGATGCGAGTCGCTAAAGATACTCAAATAATTTCTACAGCGAGAATATTCAAAGTTATATTAATTATTAATTCTAGTAAACATTTATTTCGATCTATTTTTAATGTTACCAAAGAGATAATGAGATTACCATTTCTAATGATATAACTACTATTGCTGCAGGCCATGTTATGTTGGATTAACCACGTCGAGATCGTAATGTATATAAAATAACGATGCTTATTAGATTCGATTTTGTCAGACGTCCAAACGGACCCTTTCCGTAAAAGATTCAAAGGATCTCAAATAATCGATTACGAAAGCTTTTTTACGTAAGTCCGTCCAAGCCCGGCGGGCTTGTTTGTTCCGACAAATTTTGTATAATAGACCTGGGGTGTGGGCGCGGGGCGGTGGGGGGAGGGTCTGGCAATATCTCGTGTTTAGCTGCATGCTGTTGACTAAATGTGTGACTTAAAACGAGAGACAATGTGTACACTCAACAACCCCGCGGGTATAAATTTACATGCATCCATTAGCAAACTTCCAAGATATGAGGTAACAAAGATGCGATGTCTGAAATTAAGAATGACCCTCGCTGCATTTCGCAAAGCTCATCAGATGTAAATGTGATATGCTTTAATCAGGCAGGTATTTAGATGTTAACATGTGGAGATAAGGAAGAGGGGTCAGTTACAACGGAAAGATAACCGATCTGGTGTTGCAAAGGTTACGGATATGTTTTTAAGACACGATTGTTCAGAAAAGTTTACAAGCTTTCATACAAAATACAACGTCTGGTGGTTTAGAAAAATGTAATACGCATGCATAATTTACGTTTCAATATCTTGATCGGAAAAAGATCTGAGATGTATTAATTTGTAAGATTACAGTTTTGTTGTTCAACCGAGATTTCAAATACAGTTACAATGGAAAGATAACAGATCTGGTGTGGCAAAGGTTACGGATATGTTTTAAGACACAATTGTTCAGCAAAATTTACAAGCTTTCATACAAAATACAATGTCTGGTTTAGACAAGTTAAATGCATACATGCGTAATTTAAGTTTCAATATCTGGGTCGGAAAAATATCTGAGATGTATTTGTAAGATACAGTTTTGTTGTTCAACCGAGATTCATAATACAAAACGTGAGTCAAGATCCCAAAACCCATCATACAAAACCCGTTACATTGTAATCTCTGTAAGAAGTCCGTGCCATTCCCGCGCAATGATTTCAGGGTAAATAGATCCATGCTGTGAGCACGTGCAGTGAAATCGAGTTGGGTCTACAATAGAAATCAATGGGCCTATTTGTACATGGGCTCGGTCTTCCGCGGGTGGTTTTTTTCCCTCTTCCAAAAACCCAATTGTAATTATTTAATAATGTCCTTATAAGGATGATGACGCTATTTGCTGACGTCATAGGTTTATTTTTAAACTTTCGAATAGCTAGACATGTCACGTAGAAAGGGCAATTATTGTCAACAGATTTTTATTATTTTTATAGGTTGTTATACGTATGATATAGTTGAAGGTTAAATTTGCACTCTTGGGCGAATATACCAGTTCATACATTCGATTTCCTTATTTATTTAATTACTCACACTTATTTAGTAAATTTCCCTTTGTTCCTTCATACACAACGCATTTATTTATTTGACCTACATTATGTATCAACTTTTTTCAGATTGGCAAAAGCCTGTCGCGCCAATCTGAAACAGGTCTGGAGATCTACATGCATCTCTGTCAAAACAAAAGTAACGATCTTTAACACCAATGTTAAACCGGTCCTACTTTATGTATCCGATACATGACGGACGACAGAGACAACAAAAAATAGACTCCAGACCTTTGTTAACAGATGCCTCCGAAATATTCTGAAAATAAAATGTTTCGATAAGGTCGAAAACTCCAAGCAGTGGAAGAGGTGTGGACAAAGAACAGTAGAACAACAAATCATGGAAAGAAAGTGGAGATGGATTGGACACACCCTCGGGAAAGATAACAGCAGAGCTAGGCAGGCCCTAGATTGGAACCCCCAGGGCAAACGACAACGAGGAAGACCCAAGCGTACATGGAGACGGAGTATGTTGGAAGAGGCTGGAAGGACTGGGAAGAGCTGGGAAGAATTGAAGCGACTGGCAAGGGACCGTGTAGAGTTGCGAGCTTTGACAGAGGCCCTATGTTCCACAAGGAACTCAAAGGACAAATGATGATGATGATGTATCAACTTCCATTTGAGAAATGTACAAATGATTCAGTAACATTTTTTTTTCTTATAACCTTTGACAAACTCACAGAATTATGAGTCAGTAGAATACTTCAGATTTAATAATGCATCAATGCAGGGCCTCTGCTATACATTTTTAGGTTGGGTGCTAATAGGAACTTGACAACCTCTCAAAAATAATGGAAAGGTTTCAGAAATTACTTGGCTTTGCCTGTGTGAACATCACGCATCGTACTCACCTTGAAAACAACCATGGTGGCTCAGATATTATAATTTTAACCCTTTATATCAGACATAACATTTTACCTCTGTATCTCAGATGTTATATTTTATCCCTGTATATCAGATATTATATTTTATATCTGTATCTCAGATGTTATATTTTATCTCTTTATCTCAAATATTGTATCCCTGTATCTCGGATATTATATTTTTATCCCTGTATCTCAGATATATTTCATCCCTATATTTTAGAATTAGAAATACTAGATACCCCACGAGGCATAGCATACGCCGCAGACTTGATCATCGAATGTGCAAAGATAAGGGGGAAAGAACGGACACAAACTACAGCGCGAAGAAATCAAAACAACGCGAGTGAAAGTCTGTGGGGAAGGAACCACCGACGCATTTTTGGTCTAGAGACACTCGCACCCTAGCGAGGGTCAGCCATTTTCGCAAAATAAAGGGGGGGGGAGAACGGGCACAAAAAAACATTTTTATAAAATTTTAAATAATTTTTTTCGTTGGGGCTTGAACCCAAGACCTTTCGCGTGTAAGGCGGACGCGATAACCACTACACTACGAATCACACGTTATTCTGTGAAGGGACAACGCAAGTGAACGCAAGAGAGATTGTTGTTCTGGAGACCACCTCTGTTTGCCAACTATAAACTGATTGGTCGACCCCAGCGAGGGTCATTCGTCACGCTTGTTTGCACATGCTCGCTTTTGTGGATTATATATCTAGATAAATACCCCCTTATTCACTCATCTACCCATTCGTTCACCTGTTTAACCTTTGAACTCTCGTTACGACATCCGCTTGGAGTGCTGCGTGTGTTATGATAATTTTTGGTGTTGCGCTGTGTGTTGCGTGATGAGGGAGCATTGGAAGATTTTGGGATGGCGGTGTGTTGTGGAAGTTGAGCAGGGTGGGGCTGGGGGAAAGTGATTTCAAGGCGTCCATGTTATGTGATTTAGTCCGTGGTACATGTTGATGTTGTGGTAGCTGAGCCAAACAAATGGTAAAGTAGGTTGGTGCAATTTTTTTTTAAATTAATAAGTAATTGACATTGTGATAACAATAAATTTTATGACGTCTCAATGGTCAGTAAACAGTGGTTATGCATGGTGCCGGATGACAGTACACGCCGGGAGTCGGTACACACCACGGAATTTTAGAGTTAAACTTTTTTTTTAAACGAACGGTGACATTTTCTTTTTTTTTAATATTGATAACTGGTTTCGTTTTGGTTCAATTTGGTGCGTTTTAATTATACATGCCAACTATAGGACCTTGGGCAGTGTTCCCTTTAAGCTGCGCGGCTGGCGCGGCTACGATGCCGCGCATATATGTGACTGACGCCGCCCATCAGTTTATAATTACATCGCAGCAAATTTTGATAAGGGTATTATAATATATATGCTTAATGGGTGTCAAATTTTTGCACAAATAAATGGAAGCTATGCAACTCTGCACACGAGTTGTGGTTTTTATTAAATCCCGTATATTAACTTGCTTTGTAAGTTTAAGCGATCGGAGTATCCGAACATTTTTTTTATAATTCTTTCACGTGACAGTTCAGTTCACGCGTTGACGCCGACCGTTGATGTTCGCACCCATTACCGTCCTTGCGCCCGGTTTTAAAACCAGGGGAGATCATTCTGTTTCAGTCTGTAAATGTCGCATTTAAACATAATCACTACTTTTAGTTATGTCTCATATATAAGGGATTTATAGTCAAAAACTTTGTTTTTACATCTATTTTTTAATTTTATTTTACACACTGACCCACGAACCTCGGGGGGAACACCGCCCGTGGGAGTCACTGCCTAGCGTTTAAAATTAAATAATAAAGAGTCCGTGATCTGTCAACGAGATTACAACGAGACGATGTAACGAATCTATTGATTGGCACCCCCCCCCGAGTTTGTAACAATGGCTTGTAAATGCTCTCACTCGAAAGTCGTGTTTGACGAAACCTGCCGGCAACTATTTGCTCAGTCCTCGCCTCCTTATGATCTTATTGATCCTTGATGGGGTGAATAACAAGCCCCTACCATAACCATCCACCCCGTCTCATCCTGTTAAACCACAATGAGCGGTTTATTCTCTCATCGCAGACTTATATATTTGAAAGAACAAATATTGGGGGTGGGGGGTGTTCTTGGGGGAGGTGGGAGGGGGGTTGGGAATGGGATGGGGTCAAATTTCTCATCGTCACTCCGCTGCTTGGAGACGCACACTAAGATATTTTATAATGGGTAATAAATATCGGCCTGCGCCGTGCGCGAGACAATGAGTAGCACAAATTCCTGATGCGGCGCGTCTGCTCTGTGTTACTAGATCTGTTATTTGCATTTGTGTTCTTGGGAATTGTTACTTAAATAGAAGAGATGGAAAAGGGGAGGGGGGGGTGACATCTAAGAGGATATGGATTATCATGTCGCTCCAAGTTCCACATAGCAACATTATGGCTTTCTATACAAAATTTTTTGTTTCCATACAACATTTGTTTGTATACAACATTTGTTTCTATACAACATTTGTTTCTATACAACATTTATTTCCATACAACATTTGTTTCTATACAACATTTGTTTCTATACAACATTTGTTTCCATACAACATTTGTTTCTATACAACATTTGTTTCCATACAACATTTGTTTCTATACAACATTTGTTTCCATACAACATTTGTTTCTATACAACATTTGTTTCTATACAACATTGCTTTATATACAAAATTTCTTTCAATACAACATCGTGTTCTATATTACATTAATTTCCTTTATAAAAATGCTTTATTTTTTGTATACAACATTTGTTTCTATACAACATTTGTTTCTATACAACATTTATTTCCATACAACATTTGTTTCTATACAACATTTGTTTCTATACAACATTTGTTTCCATACAACATTTGTTTCTATACAACATTTGTTTCCATACAACATTTGTTTCTATACAACATTTGTTTCCATACAACATTTGTTTCTATACAACATTTGTTTCTATACAACATTGCTTTTCATACAACATTGCTCTCTATACCACATTGCTCTTTATACAACATTGCTTTCTTCACAACATCGCTTTCTATACATGTTGTTTTCTATACAACATTGCTTCCTGTACAATATTGCCTTGTGTCAAACTTATTTGTCAATGTAATATAATATTTACATAAACGAGCTTTCTGTACAGCATAGCTTTATATACAACATAGATTCATATCCGACAATATGTCTTTCTTTACAAAATAGTTGTCAATACAACAAAGATGTCTATACAACATAGATCTCTATACAACGTCGATTTCCAGCCAACAAGGTTATTTGCCAAAAGATAGACGGTGGCAAAACGACCATTAAAATGTAATAATTGTCTGGTTATTTAATAATTCCACCACGTAATTGGTAAACTTCATATTATTGCGATATTTTCCCAGCTAACGGGAAATTGGACATTTTTAAGTATTGGAATTGTTTGAACAATACACAAATGATCAGGAAAGATAATTGTTGGAGAGGGGGGATAATGATGGGGCACACGCTGACTGGGTCGTCTCCTTTTTATTTTTGAAATATTTCAGAGGCATTCTGAAAAAAAGGGGGTGGGGGCGAGTGGGGCAACGGGCCTTGGGGTCACACGCCTATTAGTGCCTGCGTCTTAAGAGCCCTATGCCTGAAAAAGAGACAAATGATACATCATCACAACAGCAGGCATTCATCACAACAGCGTATATTCATAACAACAGCAGATATTCATACAATAGACATTCACCCCAACAGCAGACATTCATTCGCAACGGCAGACATTCATCACAAAAGCAGACATTCATCACAAAAGCAGACATTCATCACAAAAACAGACATTCATCACAACAGCAGACATTAATTCGCAACAGCAGACACTCATCACAAAATCAGACATTCTTCACAAAAACAGACATTCATCACAAAAGCAGACATTCATTCACAACAGCAGACATCCACAAAAGAATCTCGGAAAGCTACGATACCTAACAAAAGCGTTGGGGAGAAACAAAATCAATAATTTCTGAATGGTTCGTAAAAATGTCTCTTCAAAATAAAAAACCAGGAGTAGATAATCAATGTGAAACTGTACGTCGTTTATTCGTAAAGATTATCTTTTCACGTACCAAGTTTGTCCACGTCGTCGGGATAAGTGCTGTCATTTTGACGAATACACACTCACCACTTACATCGGCATCATGCAGAGGCGTAGCTAGAGAGTTGTAGGAATTTGGGGGGCCCGGGGGCGGCTTGGCCTCTTTGGAGGGCCCTGCATACATGGCGGTGGCGTAATATTTAATGTAAAATAATTTTGGACACTCATTAGGGGCCCCACCTCAAGTGGGGGCCCGGTGGGATTTTCGAATTGGGACCCCCCTTCCCCTAGCTACGCCACTGGGAGCATGGCAAGATGCGAGGCAGTATTGATTCCTTATTATATTCTATCTATAGGCCGGCCACGTGGGAGTGGCGGCAAAAAAATGTGGAAGTTGAAAGTTAAACATTTATTGAATAACGTTTGCTGGTGGCTATTTCTTGTAGCCGTGATCATGGCGGTAGACTGATTAGAGACTGCTGTGACAAACTATACAAATTAAGACGGGGTGAAGGCAAGAATTATACCACAAAATACACAAGGTATCGGAGTTGACTGTAAGAAATACGATATCGATAATACACGACCCAAAAATCTTTGAAATGTGACCCCGATTCAAAGACGTGCGATCCCAATCACCTCAGTTCCATTAGTTCCAAGATGTAAGACCCCTATCCCAAGTTTTACGACAACAATCGCAATATAAGGCATCATCGCAAGACAAACTAACCAAATCTCCAAATTAAATACACTACCCTCATTTCAATAATGATTCTTAAATAACCGACTATGCCCTATATTTCCTCTAAGGTTTGTTGGTCCATGTGCACAAATTCTTATGCAAAATGGCACTGTATTCTGTTGTTTTTTGTTTTTGTTCTTTCTTTTTTTTCAAAATTTGTAAACCCCCCACCCCTTTTTTCCCCTTGAAAACACAGAACTTAAATTATCTTTATCCAAATATCTGAACTCCTGTGCAACGTCGGTCAGATGTTCCCAGTTTTTAAAGGGAAAAGTGAACATGTCACAAATTAAATCAGCTTTCTGTATCCTGTACCACTTTAATGATGATTTTTTAAAAATAAATTATCATGATTTCCATAATCATTGTTAATGATTTAATGGGGGCCATTGAAACACAGATTGCAGTAAAAACAATTGAATATATGTGCAAGGTTATATGGTTGTAAAATAAAATAAAACTAGATACGCCCAGCAGCGTAGAATACGCCGCAGACTTCCTCATGGATAGGGCAACGAAAGGGGGGAAAGAACGGACACAAACTACAGCACGAAGAAATAAAAAAACGCGAGTGAACGTTGGTGGGGGAACCACCGACGCATTGTTGGTCTCGAGATATTCGCACTGCGGTTATCTAACTGCCCACCATCCTTCAACACCCTAGCTTGCCAACCATAAACTGTGATTGGCCGACACTATCAAGGGTCAGCAATTTTCGCTAAAACGAGTGAAAAGAGCGGGCACAAACAAACACTTTTAAAAAAAAATGTTTTCACTGGGGCTTGAACCCAGGATCTTCTACTTATAAGTCGGACGTGATAACCACCACACTACCAAGGAACAACGCAGGTGACCGCAAGAACCATTGTTGGTTTCAAGACATGCCCCCCAACCCCCCCCCTTTTTAAAATCCCTTATATTAACTTCGCGGCCGTCTCATCATCTCATGGGCGGGCGGAAAAACAAAAGTCAAAAAACAAACCCGTAAAAACAAAGTTTTTGACTATAAATCCCTTATATATGAGACATAACTAACAGTATTGATTATTTTTAAACGCTACAAACATTGACAGACTGACACCGAGTGATGTCCCTTGTCTTTAATAAATGGGGGTGAGGCTTGAGGGGGTGTCGGCACGACGGTCGGCGTCAACTCAAACTCACGTGGAAGTGGAAGAAAAAAACAATAACAAACCGTGAATTTGAATTACATACCTCATATAAGGATAAACTAAAAATGCATTAATTTAATTACGGTACGTTCGATCGATCTGAAATATTTTGATACGATGCATTGTTAGGTCAGACGGGTCAGTGTGCCAAATTTCAGCTCGATCGGATTACGGGAAGTGGGTCATTTTCGACTTTTGTTTTTCCGCCCGCCCATGAGATGACGACAGAGAGAGAGAGAGAGAGAGAGAGAGAGAGAGAGAGAGAGAGAGAGAGAGAGAGAGAGAGAGAGAGAGAGAGAGAGAGAGAGAGAGAGACGCCGGTGAAGTTAATATAAGGGATTTTAAAATGACCCACTTACCGTCATCCGATCGAGCTGAAATTTGGCACACCAGCCCGTCTCACCTAACAATGCATCGTATCAAAATTTCAAATCGATCGATTGTACCGTAATTAAATAAATGCATTTTTAGTTTATCCTTAAAAGAGGCATGTAATTAAAATTCACGGTTTGTTATTGTTTTTTTCTTCCACTTCCACGTGAGTTTGAGTTGACGCCGACCGTCGTGCCGACACCCCCTCACGTCCCACCCCCATTTATTAAAGACAAGGGACATCACTCGGTGTCCGTCTGTCAATGTTTGTAGCGTTTGAAAATAATCAATACTGTTAGTTATTTCTCATATATAAGGGATTCATAGTCAAAAACTTTGTTTTTACGGGTTTGTTTTATTTTTAACCCATTTCAGTTGCCAACTATAAAATTGTAATTGGTTGACTCCAGCGAGGGTCATTCGTCATGCTTATTTGCACATTACTAGATCTTGTTCTGGTGAATTATATATATATATATATATATATATATTAGGGGTCTACCGATATGCCTTTTTGCCGATATTGCCGATACCGATATTACCGATATTTTTTTTGCCGATATGAGTGCCGATATGAGTATTTGTTAGGACAAAAACCAGCGGCCATATTTGATGACGTCATTCTTAAATTTATCACTCGTAATTATTTATCTTTAATATTAGGGGACTACCGATACGCATTTTTGCCGATATTACCGATATTTTTTTTTCCGATATGAATATTTGTTAGGACAAAAACCAGCGGTCTTATTTGATGACATCGATCATTCTTAAATTCATCACTCCTAATTATTTATATTTTATATTAGGGGTCTACCGATAAGTATTTTTGCCGATATTACCGATATTTTTTCTCCGATATGAGTGCCGATATGAGTATTTGTTAGGACAAAAATAACAGCGGTCATATTTGATGACGCCATTCTTAAATTTATCACTCGTAATTATTTATATTTTATAATTAAGGGGTCTACCGATATCCAGTTTTGCCGAAATACCGATTTTTTCCCCGAAACGAAGTTTCCGATGTGTTTACAAGTTCCAGATCATGACCTACATAGGACTCATAACAAAACGAACCGTCCTTTATAAAAATGTACAAGCATATTAGGTACTCCTTTTGAAACTTCAACCTTGACTCATAATTATTAATTCTAACCAATAGTTTAATGGCTTTTGCACACGGCCACCTTTTATGAATGAAACAATGAGAACAAAGTACAATAGTAATATAGGGGAAATGAGGCTGAAGCTTGAATGGTTGCCAATGACAACACGTCTTCACACGGTACATTTTGTTATTCCATACGAAACGAAATGTTTTAGACATCTGCGATTCTGCGTGCATCTTTGCTATTAGAGCAATTACGTGAACATAATGTTTACATGTTATCCATTTATTAGAGCAATTACGGTATACTTGGCATCGGCACTATTTACACAGTCTTTCTGAGTATACGAAAATCGGCCGATACCTAAACAATATCAAAGCACATGGCACACTGTATCGTGGCTGCACATATTAATACTAGGACTCTTTTGACTATTTCAATACTGGTATCGGGGTCGATATATTAATTTGTCGAGATATTGTAAACCTAAATGATAGTTTTTTTGTTTCCGTTTTTTTTTGGGTCAAAATGTCACTTATTATGAAATATCGGTGACGTCAATATCGGGACCTTTACAGGCTACCGATACCGATATTGCCGATATCCAGATATCGGTGCCGATATATCGGCCAGCCGATATATCGGTAGACCCCTAATATATATATATATATATATATATATATATAGATATATACATATATATATAGATAGATAGATAGATAGATAGATAGATAGATAGATAGATAGATAGATAGATAGATAGATAGATACGCTATCTTATTTCCGACATTTACAAAAGTGACATATTTACTGACATGTACTGCCAATAAACAATATAAAAGCCGAAGTCATTCACTGTCTCTGTAACGCTGAGGGACATAGTACAACAGTCCATAGCAGTTAAAAAAGCGTGTGGTGTTTCTGTAAAATATTAATTGACGTCATTGTTTGAGCTTAAATTTTAATTTTGGAAAAGGGAACGATGTAAAAAAGGGGATATGAGCATTTATAATTATAAAATACTTTATGTACATTTCAGGAAGTTTAAAACCCCTTGTATCATATATATAAACACCTTCAAATATCACTGACTGAGTCTCTCATTCCGTAACGCTAAGGGACATCACTGTGCTTTTTAAATCCTTTATATTAAGTCGTGGTGTCTGCGGCGGACCTTGCTTGCTTGCTTGCTTGTCGCCAAAACTTTTGATCGATTTTTAACCCACTTGCTCGCAAGATAGCGAGCTGAAATTTTGCAGGCAGTTTTGTACCGATGATAAAAACAATGTATCAAAATTTCAGATCGATCGCATGTACAGTAATTAAATTATTGATTTTTTAGATTATTTTATTTATTCCTATGTATCATGCTATTTTTTGAGATAGAGCGTCGCGGTGCGTATTATATTGAACAACCTTTCTGTCGCGCAATAAGGTGCGTATTTTATTGACAGCTCTTTTTATAAACATATTCCTGATCGGTGCGCATTATATTAAACATGTTTTACGACACAACTGCAATTTTGTATTTCTGGATGGTCTGGCGCTGCGTATTATAATGAACATTCTTTTAGTTACTTCTCGTACATAAAGGATTTATAGTCAAAAACTTGGTTTTTACGGGTTTTTTTATTTTTAATGAAGATACAGACTTTAAAATCATTATATGATGTCATTGTTTTAGCTCATATTTTAATTTTGGAAAAGGGAACGATGTAAAAAGAGGATTTGAGGATTGTTAATTATAAAATACTTTGTGTACATTTCAGGAATATTTCGTATTTATCATACAAGGATACGTTACTTGGGCTTTTGACAACAACAAAAAGTGGGCACCGTAGGCGCCCTACAACCCCTATTATAAAATACTTTGTGTAAATTTCAGGAAGTTTAATATTACGTAGTTATCATTCAAGGACAAGTTAGTTGGGCTTTTGAAAAAAGGTGGGCGCCGTAGGTGCCCTAAAAAAGTGGGCGCCGCAGGCGCGACGGCGCCGCAGCACAACCTAGTAAACAATATAAAGCCAATGTCACTCATAGTCTCCGTAACGCTGACGGACATAGTACAACAGTCCATTGCAGTCTTTTTTTAATTGAAAATATAGACCTAAAATCATAATAATTATGGTTTCGAGATTAACAGAGCGTATGGTGTTTCTCGCCGTAATATATTATATGACGTCAATTGCCCAAACAATTATATAATACTCTGTGTACATTTCAGGAAGTTTAATATTTCGTATTTATCAAACAAGGATAAGTTACTTGGGCTTTGAAAAAAGTGGGCTCCCTACAACCTCTAATGTGTAATAGATGGCCTAACTCAAATCGTTGGGGAATTTCCCGAGAAGATTAAAGTTTTAGTCGATCGACGATGATGACTATCAGAAACATGTCGCACTTAAAACTCTGTACGGGAAATAAACCACGACGATGTGTGTGTATATTTTGTGCTGTTTTGTCTGTGCGTATGGTAATGTGTTTAAACGGCAAATAAACCATGGAAACTTTTTTTTTAAATCCACAAACAAATAAAACACACAAGAATAAACACAGGTGGTCTCACGAGCACATTTCCAATAAACTCTGTTCACCCAGCGCGGGGTAAGAACTTCGCTTTCGACTCAGTGGAACCGTTTTCAAAAGGACGCTTATTTTTTTCTCCCCCCCCCCACCCCTGAAGAATCATCAGTCTTTGTTAGATGCCGGACCGTGGTCTGTCGCTTTAATCAAGTGTCCATTACGGTGTTCAGCTCTGACGTCGTCACACTGGCCAATCCGTTCCAACACCTACTGTAGGTCAGGGACGCCTGGAGCAGCTAATGGAACACCCACGGTGTTGGGCGGCGTGGACCAGTTGACCCTTGTGATTAGTGGGCATGCGCCCCGGATAACGTGAACACCTCGACCTCTGCGGTTTGTCAGGGTGAAATATCCGTGATCATCTGACAGAGGTTTATCCTGCATAGATTTTTTTTTATTTCGATAGTTCTGGTAGATGAGTTGGGTTATAGGAGCGCGTATTTCTTTTAGGCAATGGTTTGAGTGTTAGCAGAAATTAGAGAGCATAGGGGTCAGCGAATACAAAATGAGGGGATGAGCGAGTGTAACAGCTGTGTACCTGGCACAAGAACAACTGGGGACCACAGCAAATGTAACAACTGGGACCAGCAAATGTAGCAACGGGGACCAGCAAATGTAACAACTTGGGACAGCAAATATAACAGCTGGGGACGAGAAAAAATAACAACTGAAGACCAGTAAATATAACAACCGGGGACAGCAAATATAACAAATTGGGACCAGCAAATATAACAACTGGGGACGAGAAAATATAACAACTGGGGACCAGCAATTATAACAATTGGGGACCAGCAAATATAACAATTGGGGACCAGCAAATATAACAATTGGGGACCAGCAAATATAACAATTGGGGACCGGCAAATATAACAACCGGGGACAAGTGTGTATAACAACTGGGGACCACTGGTGTATAACAATTGGGGACCAGCAAATATAACAATTGGGGACAACCAAATATAACAATTGGGGACCAAGCTCGAAAGACACCTATGGTCTAAGTTACAGGACATTTCAAAATGACTAGTGATGTGACATAGTAGAGGTCATAGGTCACCATAGGCTTATAGGTCAACACAAATGTCAGACTTCCGGCTTTACCAATTCACACGATTTTAAAGCGGAGCACTACAGTAGTTTAAAAAATAAATGAATAAAATTATGTGACATAGACATGGACATGGACAACCTTAGTGGGAATGTAATATACATGAGCGAGTAGACAAAATCAAAATAAATTAATAGGTTTGAAATATTTTTTTTTAAATACCATGGGGCAAAATAGGATAACGTGAGAAGCCTCTGGAATTAATGTTAGTGAGAATACCATCAAAACAGATACATAGTCAGAACAGAGGCGTCACTTGGGGTTGCGGGTGGTACGGACCGCACCGGATGACACCATCATAAGGGTCGACAGCAAAATGTAAAATCATATGGTTCCGTTATTTGACACTGGCAGACTTGGATGAGAACTGTGGGGTCCGTCATGAGGTGGTAACACCATTAGCTACTGCACTGGGTGGCGCCATTAGCTACTGCACTGGTCGACATCATTAGCTACTGCACCGGGTGACACCATTAGCTACTTCACCGGGTGACACCATTAGCTACTTCACCGGGTGACACCATTAGCTACTGCACTGGGTGACACCATTAGCTACTGCACTGGGTGACACCATTAGCTACTGCACCGGGTGACACCATTAGCTACTTCACCGGGTGACACCATTAGCTACTGCACTGGGTGACATCATTAGCTACTGCACTGGGTGACACCATTAGCTACTGCACCGGGTGACACCATTAGCTACTTCTCCGGGTGACACCATTAGCTACTGCACCGGGTGACACCATTAGCTACTGCACTGGGTGACATCATTAGCTACTGCACTGGGTGACACCATTAGCTACTGCACCGGGTGACACCATTAGCTACTTCACCGTGTGACACCATTAGCTACTGCACTGGGTGACACCATTAGCTACTGCACCGGGTGACACCATTAGCTACTTCACCGGGTGACACCATTAGCTACAGCACTGGGTGACACCATTAGCTACTGCACCAGGTGACACCATTAGCTACTGCACCGGGTGACACCATTAGCTACTGCACCGGGTGACACCATTAGCTACTGCACCGGGTGACACCATTAGCTACTGCACTGGGTGACACCATTAACTACTGCACTGGGTGACACCATTAGTTACTGCACTGGGTGATACCATTAGTTACTGCACTGGGTTATACCATTAGCTACTGCACTGGCTGACACCATTAACTACTGCACTGGGGGACACCATTAGCTACTGCACTGGGTGACACCATTAACTACTGCACTGGGGGACACCATTAGCTACTGCACTGGCTGACACCATTAACTACTGCACTGGGGGACACCATTAGCTACTGCACTGGGTGACACCATTAGCTACTGCACCGGGTGACACCATTAGCTTCTTCACTGGGTGACACAATTAACTACTGCACTGGGTAACACCATTAGCTACTGCACCGGGTGACACCATTAGCTACGGCACTGGGTGACACCATTAACTACTGCACTGGGTGACACCATTAACTACTGCACTGGGTGACACCATTAGCTACTGCACCGGGTGACACCATTAGCTACTGCACTGGGTGACACCATTAACTACTGCACTGGGTGACACCATTAACTACTGCACCGGGTGACACCATTAGCTACTGCACTGTGTGATACCATTAGCTACTGCACTGGGTGACACAATTAACTACTGCACTGGGTGACACCATTAGCTACTGCACCGGGTGATACCATTAGCTACTGCACTGGGTGACACCATTAACTACTGCACTGGGTGACACCATTAACTACTGCACTGGGTGACACCATTAGCTACTGCACCGGGTGACACCATTAGCTACTGCACCGGGTGACACCATTAGCTACTGCACCGGGTGACACCATTAGCTACTGCACTGGGTGACACCATTAACGACCGCACTGGGAGACACCATTAGCTACTGCACTGGTCGACATCATTAGCTACTGCACTGGGTGACACCATTAGCTACTGCACTGGGTGACACCATTAGCTACTGCACTGGGTGACACCATTAACTACTGCACTGGGTGACACCATTAGCTACTGCACTGGGTGACATCATTAGCTACTGCACCAGGTGACACCATTAGCTACTGCACCGGGTGACACCATTAGCTACTGCACTGGGTGACATCATTAGCTACTGCACTGGGTGACACCATTAGCTACTGCACTGGGTGACATCATTAGCTACTGCACCAGGTGACACCATTAGCTACTGCACCGGGTGACACCATTAGCTACTGCACTGGGTGACATCATTAGCTACTGCACTGGGTGACACCATTAGCTACTGCACCAGGTGACACCATTAGCTACTGCACCGGGTGACACCATTAGCTACTGCACTGGGTGACACCATTAGCTACTGCACTGGGTGACACCATTAGCTATTCCACTTTTGACAATATTAGCTACTGCACTGTGTGACACCATTAGCTACTGCACTGGGTGACACCATTAGCTACTGCACTGGGTGACACCATTAGCTACAGCACTGGGTGACACCATTAGCTACTGCACTGGGGGACACCATTAGCTACTGCACTGGGTGACACCATTAGCTACTGCACTGGGTGACACCATTAGCTACTGCACTGGGTGACACCATTAGCTATTCCACTTTTGACACTATTAGCTACTGCACTGTGTGACACCATTAGCTACTGCACTGGGTGACACCATTAGCTATTCCACTTTTGACACTATTAGCTACTGCACTGTGTGACACCATTAGCTACTGCACTGGGTGACACCATTAGCTACTGCACTGGGTGACACCATTAGCTATTCCACTTTTGACACTATTAGCTACTGCACTGGGTGACACCATTAGCTATTCCACTTTTGACACTATTAGCTACTGCACTGTGTGACACCATTAGCTACTGCACTGGGTGACACCATTAGCTACTGCACTGGGTGACACCATTAGCTATTCCACTTTTGACACTATTAGCTACTACACTGTGTGACACCATTAGCTACTGCACTGGGTGACACCATTAGCTACTGCACTGGGTGACACCATTAGCTATTCCACTTTTGACACTATTAGCTACTGCACTGTGTGACACCATTAGCTACTGCACTGGGGGACACCATTAGCTACTGCACTGGGTGACACCATTAGCTACTGCACCGGGTGACACCATTAACTACTGCACTGGGTGACACCATTAGTTACTGCACTGGGTGATACCATTAGTTACTGCACTGGGTTATACCATTAGCTACTGCACTGGCTGACACCATTAACTACTGCACTGGGGGACACCATTAGCTACTGCACTGGGTGACACCATTAACTACTGCACTGGGGGACACCATTAGCTACTGCACTGGCTGACACCATTAACTACTGCACTGGGGGACACCATTAGCTACTGCACTGGGTGACACCATTAGCTACTGCACCGGGTGACACCATTAGCTTCTTCACTGGGTGACACAATTAACTACTGCACTGGGTGACACCATTAGCTACTGCACCGGGTGACACCATTAGCTAATGCACTGGGTGACACCATTAACTACTGCACTGGGTGACACCATTAACTACTGCACTGGGTGACACCATTAGCTACTGCACCGGGTGACACCATTAGCTACTGCACTGGGTGACACCATTAACTACTGCACTGGGTGACACCATTAACTACTGCACCGGGTGACACCATTAGCTACTGCACTGTGTGATACCATTAGCTACTGCACTGGGTGACACAATTAACTACTGCACTGGGTGACACCATTAGCTACTGCACCGGGTGACACCATTAGCTACTGCACTGGGTGACACCATTAACTACTGCACTGGGTGACACCATTAACTACTGCACTGGGTGACACCATTAGCTACTGCACCGGGTGACACCATTAGCTACTGCACCGGGTGACACCATTAGCTACTGCACCGGGTGACACCATTAGCTACTGCACTGGGTGACACCATTAACGACCGCACTGGGTGACACCATTAGCTACTGCACTGGTCGACATCATTAGCTACTGCACTGGGTGACACCATTAGCTACTGCACTGGGTGACACCATTAGCTACTGCACTGGGTGACACCATTAACTACTGCACTGGGTGACACCATTAGCTACTGCACTGGGTGACATCATTAGCTACTGCACCAGGTGACACCATTAGCTACTGCACCGGGTGACACCATTAGCTACTGCACTGGGTGACATCATTAGCTACTGCACTGGGTGACACCATTAGCTACTGCACTGGGTGACATCATTAGCTACTGCACCAGGTGACACCATTAGCTACTGCACCGGGTGACACCATTAGCTACTGCACTGGGTGACATCATTAGCTACTGCACTGGGTGACACCATTAGCTACTGCACCAGGTGACACCATTAGCTACTGCACCGGGTGACACCATTAGCTACTGCACTGGGTGACACCATTAGCTACTGCACTGGGTGACACCATTAGCTATTCCACTTTTGACACTATTAGCTACTGCACTGTGTGACACCATTAGCTACTGCACTGGGTGACACCATTAGCTACTGCACTGGGTGACACCATTAGCTACAGCACTGGGTGACACCATTAGCTACTGCACTGGGGGACACCATTAGCTACTGCACTGGGTGACACCATTAGCTACTGCACTGGGGGACACCATTAGCTACTGCACTGGGTGACACCATTAGCTATTCCACTTTTGACACTATTAGCTACTGCACTGTGTGACACCATTAGCTACTGCACTGGGTGACACCATTAGCTATTCCACTTTTGACACTATTAGCTACTGCACTGTGTGATACCATTAGCTACTGCACTGGGTGACACCATTAGCTACTGCACTGGGTGACACCATTAGCTATTCCACTTTTGACACTATTAGCTACTGCACTGGGTGACACCATTAGCTATTCCACTTTTGACACTATTAGCTACTGCACTGTGTGACACCATTAGCTACTGCACTGGGTGACACCATTAGCTACTGCACTGGGTGACACCATTAGCTATTCCACTTTTGACACTATTAGCTACTGCACTGTGTGACACCATTAGCTACTGCACCGGGTGACACCATTAGCTACTGCACCGGGTGACACCATTAGCTACTGCACCGGGTGACACCATTAGCTACTGCACTGGGTGACACCATTAACGACCGCACTGGGTGACACCATTAGCTACTGCACTGGTCGACATCATTAGCTACTGCACTGGGTGACACCATTAGCTACTGCACTGGGTGACACCATTAGCTACTGCACTGGGTGACACCATTAACTACTGCACTGGGTGACACCATTAGCTACTGCACTGGGTGACATCATTAGCTACTGCACCAGGTGACACCATTAGCTACTGCACCGGGTGACACCATTAGCTACTGCACTGGGTGACATCATTAGCTACTGCACTGGGTGACACCATTAGCTACTGCACTGGGTGACATCATTAGCTACTGCACCAGGTGACACCATTAGCTACTGCACCGGGTGACACCATTAGCTACTGCACTGGGTGACATCATTAGCTACTGCACTGGGTGACACCATTAGCTACTGCACCAGGTGACACCATTAGCTACTGCACCGGGTGACACCATTAGCTACTGCACTGGGTGACACCATTAGCTACTGCACTGGGTGACACCATTAGCTATTCCACTTTTGACACTATTAGCTACTGCACTGTGTGACACCATTAGCTACTGCACTGGGTGACACCATTAGCTACTGCACTGGGTGACACCATTAGCTACAGCACTGGGTGACACCATTAGCTACTGCACTGGGGGACACCATTAGCTACTGCACTGGGTGACACCATTAGCTACTGCACTGGGTGACACCATTAGCTACTGCACTGGGTGACACCATTAGCTATTCCACTTTTGACACTATTAGCTACTGCACTGTGTGACACCATTAGCTACTGCACTGGGTGACACCATTAGCTATTCCACTTTTGACACTATTAGCTACTGCACTGTGTGACACCATTAGCTACTGCACTGGGTGACACCATTAGCTACTGCACTGGGTGACACCATTAGCTATTCCACTTTTGACACTATTAGCTACTGCACTGGGTGACACCATTAGCTATTCCACTTTTGACACTATTAGCTACTGCACTGTGTGACACCATTAGCTACTGCACTGGGTGACACCATTAGCTACTGCACTGGGTGACACCATTAGCTATTCCACTTTTGACACTATTAGCTACTGCACTGTGTGACACCATTAGCTACTGCACTGGGTGACACCATTAGCTACTGCACTGGGTGACACCATTAGCTATTCCACTTTTGACACTATTAGCTACTGCACTGTGTGACACCATTAGCTACTGCACTGGGTGACACCATTAGCTACTGCACTGGGTGACACCATTAGCTACAGCACTGGGTGACACCATTAGCTACTGCACTGGGTGACACCATTAGCTACTGTATTCAGAAGCGTAACTGGGTTTTCCGCGCCCTTGGCTAATTAATTTTTTGGCGCCCTTGAGAAGTGTGGAAAATACTAAATTATACAGAATATATTAATTATTGAAGGATTAACCCTCGGCGCCCTTGGCAACTGCCCCGATGTCAAGTAGTTGTTACGACTCTGACTGCACTGGGTGACACCAACCCTAGTGACGCCTCTGAGTCAGACTGACATGAAAAGTTATACATTTGTGATGCTACCTTCAAAAAGTCAAAAATTGGTGAGGGCGAAATCAACTGGTTATAAACAAAAGAAGCTGAAATAATAACGTAAAAGATCATCAGAAGATCATGAAGTTAATATTATTATTTTTATTTTTTTTTAAATATAATGTTTGTTTAGATCAAGTTTAAAATGTATGGCATGGAATTAACGCCAGCGAAAGAACAAACATTTGACACAGGCCTGCCAATCATTCCGATTTTTTTAATCGGAATTATACAGATTTTTTTACCCCTGATTTCGAAATTCCGAAAGACCTTTAAAATTCCGATTATTCAAGCAATAAAATTTTTCTCCTAATAAAAATTCAAAAGCGACAAAAATAAATAAATAGAATAATAACAGTCGAATACGACAACAAGTGATGTGTTTCAATGATGTCACTTCCTTGGTTTTTTTTTATGCACTTCCGTTATTGAAGCGAATGGCGATCTCTAAATGTTTCTTCGTTCGCCATGTGATCGTAAATTATTCCTTTTACCAGGGTAATTAAACATAGTTCAGCTGTAGATCTACTGTGGCTTTTTTTTTATGAAGTGGATACATTTGTAAAGAAACCTGCTGAAAAGGTTTTTTCAGGGACTGAGCTTGTGGGTGATAGTACTGGTACTAAGACTAAACTAACTGAGCAACTCAAATTTTAAAATTAAAATTTAAAAAAACACATTTTAATCGTTTTGGAACCAGTATCAGTGATCAGTATTCGGAAAAGCCACTCATTTATTCGGCCATCGCCGTGTGGCTAAACATTTGCAATCCGTGCCAGACCCAATTAGCTATTGAAAGTGGTGGGTTCAATGATAGCAATGAAAATATTTTAACGCAAAAATACAACTGCTCATAAATTAGTAAATTAAAAGTAGTGAATCTACGAATTCTGTTAACAAATACTCTGTTTTTGGAATCGGCAATTCAGATTCAGTTATGAGATCAGAACTTTTATTTACCACCTTTCTTATTGCACGAAGTAAATATGTAGGGAATACTTAACCTTTTAATGCAGCAGTCAAAGAAATTATGTTTCTAGAAAAGATACAAACAAACATTAAAGCTGATCCTCTTTCTAAGCATTCTAACTAAAAATCAATTGCAAAGCTAAATTCAGTTCACCAAAGAATTGTTTTACAAGTGCAAAAATGCCACTAGGGAGATGCTGGAAATTGGAAAACTGAACTCTAAGCAGCCTCTGTTCATTTGTCAAAACAGTGGATATTCTGTTGTGTATATATCTGTATGTTATGTAAACATTTCCAGTAATGTTTTTTCTTATATTATGTGTTGCTCTGTAGGCTCTTCAAATGAAGAGTCAATTGATGTAACATTTTCATTTATTTAGTATGTAGTTCTTAAATCAGCGCCCCGGATAGCGGTGACCCCTCGCACGTACCCCATACAGATTTTTTTTTCTTTTGCACGTTAGCAGGTCTGCATGTATTTCGACGTAAACAGATCAGGGTCCACCTGGAGACCACAAAAGAACCTCGTGAAAGACACCACGGATGACCTGCTCCCGTGCCACTGAAAGATGACCACCTCCCGTGCCGCTGACCAGTGTAGTCGTCGCCATGAGGGTTGGATCACGTGTCGCGTCCGGACATCGCCATCGGAAACGAAGACGTGTCGTCGTAACGGATCTGACGTCACCCCCACAATTCCACATCCCAACGAGATGACCTCGGGTCACGGCTGGACTTCCTTGTGGCACCTCACACACACAATTTGCTTTACAAATGCAGACTACAGGTTCGGTTGGTTCATACGCCAGATGTTTCTTTTCATCCCCGCTCACTGTTTAATAATGCGAGCTGAGTGGCGCCCGGGGCGCACCTAATTCAGCCAACACTTCCACGAAATAAAATTACGGTACTTCAGGTGGCCGTAAATGCCTCTCAACAATTTTTAAAAAAATTTTGTCCCCACCCTTCCGCCCTCCGCCCCAAATAAAGGACCACCCATACTCGTCTTGCACAATTTGGGATCGTTCAGGATTTAGTAGTTTTGATTTGAACGTGCGAATAAATTTAAGTCCCTGTTTAAAAAATAAATAATTTAAAAAACGTAAAAAAAACAAGTTTTTGACTATAAATCCTTTATGTACGAGACGTAACTTAAAGAATGTTCATTATAATACGCAGCGCAAGACCATCCAAAAATACAAAATTGCAGTTGTGTCGTAAAACGTGTTTAATATAATGCGCACCGATCAGGAATATGTTTATAAAAAGTGTTGTCAATAAAATACGCACCTTATTGCGCGACAGAAAGGTTGTTCAATATAATACGCACCGCGACGCTCTATCTCAAAAAATAACATGATACATAGGAATAAATAAAATAATCTAAAAATTCAATAATTTAATTACGGTACATGCGATCGATCTGAAATTTTGATACATTGTTTTTATCATCGGTACGAAACTGCCTGCAAAATTTCAGCTCGCTAGCTTGCGAGGAAGTGGGTTAAAAATCGATCAAAAGTTTTGGCGACAAGCAAGCAAACAAGTCAACCAGCAGACACCACGAGTTAATATAAAGGATTTTAAATAAAAAAACCGTAAAAAACCAAGTTTTTTACTATAAATCCTTTATGTACGAGAAGTAACTAAAAGAATGTTCATTATAATACGCAGCGCCAGACCATCCAGAAATACAAAATTGCAGTTGTGTCGTAAAACATGTTTAATATAATGCGCACCGATCAGGAATATGTTTATAAAAAGAGTTGTCAATAAAATACGCACCTTATTGCGCGACAGAAAGGTTGTTCAATATAATACGCACCGCGACGCTCTATCTCAAAAAATAGCATGATACATAGGAATAAATAAAATAATCTAAAAAATCAATAATTTAATTACGGTACATGCGATCGATCTGAAATTTTGATACATTGTTTTTATCATCGGTACGAAACTGCCTGCAAAATTTCAGCTCGCTATCTTGCGAGCAAGTGGGTTAAAAATCGATCAAAAGTTTTGGCGACAAGCAAGCAAGCAAGCAAGCAAGGTCGGCCGCAGACACCACGAGTTAATATAAAGGATTTAAATAAAGAAATAACCGTAAAAAACCAAGTTTTTGACTATAAATCCTTTATGTACGAGACGTAACTAAAAGAATGTTCATTATAATACGCAGCGCAAGACCATCCAGAAATACAAAATTGCAGTTGTGTCGTAAAACATGTTTAATATAATGCGCACCGATCAGGAATATGTTTATAAAAAGAGTTGTCAATAAAATACGCACCTTATTGCGCGACAGAAAGGTTGTTCAATATAATACGCACCGCGACGCTCTATCTCAAAAAATAGCATGATACATAGGAATAAATAAAATAATCTAAAAAATCAATAATTTAATTACGGTACATGCGATCGATCTGAAATTTTGATACACTGTTTTTATCATCGGTACGAAACTGCCTGCAAAATTTCAGCTCGCTATCTTGCGAGCAAGTGGGTTAAAAATCGATCAAAAGTTTTGGCGACAAGCAAGCAAGCAAGGTCGGTCGGCCGCAGACACCACGAGCTAATATAAAGGATTTAATAAGAAAAACCCGTAAAAAACCAAGTTTTTGACTATAAATCCTTTATGTACGAGAAGTAACTAAAAGAATGTTCATTATAATACGCAGCGCCAGACCATCCAGAAATACAAAATTGAAGTTGTGTCGTAAAACATGTTTAATATAATACGCACCGATCAGGAATATGTTTATAAAAAGAGCTGTCAATAAAATACGCACCTTATTGCGCGACAGAAAGGTTGTTCAATATAATACGCACCGCGACGCTCTATCTCAAAAAATAGCATGATACATAGGAATAAAAGAAAAATAATCTAAAAAATCAATAATTTAATTACGGTACATGCGATCGATCTGAAATTTTGATACATTGTTTTTATCATCGGTACGAAACTGCCTGCAAAATTTCAGCTCGCTATCTTGCGAGCAAGTGGGTTAAAAATCGATCAAAAGTTTTGGCGACAAGCAAGCAAGCAAGCAAGGTCCGCCGCAGACACCACGAGTTAATATAAAGGATTTAATAAGAAAAACCCGTAAAAAACCAAGTTTTTTACTATAAATCCTTTATGTACGAGAAGTAACTAAAAGAATGTTCATTATAATACGCAGCGCCAGACCATCCAGAAATACAAAATTGCAGTTGAGTCGTAAAACATGTTTAATATAATGCGCACCGATCAGAAATATGTTTATAAAAAGAGCTGTCAATAAAATACGCACCTTGTTGCGCGACAGAAAGGTTGTTCAATATAATACGCACCGCGACGCTCTATCTCAAAAAATAGCATGATACATAGGAATAAATAAAATAATCTAAAAAATCAATAATTTAATTACGGTACATGCGATCGATCTGAAATTTTGATACATTGTTTTTATCATCGGTACGAAACTGCCTGCAAAATTTCAGCTCGCTAGCTTGCGAGCAAGTGGGTTAAAAATCGATCAAAAGTTTTGGCGACAAGCAAGCAAGCAAGCAATCAAGGGCGGCCGCAGACACCACGAGTTAATATAAAGGATTTAAAAATAAATGATTTAATTTTTTTTAAAACCGTAAAAAACCAAGTTTTTGACTATAAATCCTTTATGTACGAGACGTAACTAAAAGAATGTTCATTATAATACGCAGCGCAAGACCATCCAACAATACAAAATTGTAGTTGTGTCGTAAAACATGTTTAATATAATGCGCACCGATCAGGAATATGTTTATAAAAAGAGTTGTCAATAAAATACGCACCTTATTGCGCGACAGAAAGGTTGTTCAATATAATACGCACCGCGACGCTCTATCTCAAAAAATAGCATGATACATAGGAATAAATAAAATAATCTAAAAAATCAATAATTTAATTACGGTACATGCGATCGATCTGAAATTTTGATACATTGTTTTTATCATCGGTACGAAACTGCCTGCAAAATTTCAGCTCGCTATCTTGCGAGCAAGTGGGTTAAAAATCGATCAAAAGTTTTGGCGACAAGCAAGCAAGCAAGCAAGGTCCGCCGCAGACACCACGAGTTAATATAAAGGATTTAAAAAGAGATTATCTTTATATCTTGTCATTTTGATTATATTTTTGCACTCCCTTGGTTACATCTTGCAGGCAAAAGAAAAAATAAAACTAAAAAACAAAAATACAAACAAAAATCAAAGAAAAGATTATAAAATCTCAATATTTATGATACAAGTTCCAAGGTTACCGGAAGTTCATCGTAATGGACACGAATCCATCTGCCTGCATGAATATTCATGAGATTAATCAGTTGAATTTAGAGCAATAAACATGGGGCTATTTGAGGTTGTCAAAAACTTTTATATTTAACACACACAGACACACGCGCGCGCGAATATATATATAGTATATATACACATATCATATATATATAATTTACCCTCAATTATGTATGACTGACTCACTTTGGCCTAACGCTAAGGGACATCACTCTGCTTTTTTAAAAATTGAAAATATAGACTTAAAAATCATTAACATTTTGGTTTCCAGATTAACATTAACCAAACAACACACGAACCTTTGACGTCAGCATTTGTGCTGTAAACAGTGCTGACTGACTCAAAGAGTTACTTTTTGGTACAGTAATTTGGTGCGCTGTGGTGATTAGCACTGTAAAAAAATATTATATAAATATTCTGTGTACATTTGAGGAATATTTAGTATTTATCATACAAGGATAAGTTACTTGGGCTTTTGGCCAACAACAAAAAAAGTGGGCGTCCTACAACCCCTATTATAAAATACTCTGTGTACATTTAAGAAAGTTTAATATTACGTATTTATCATACAAGGACACGTTTGTTGGGCTTTTGAAAAAGGTGGGCGCTGCAGCACAACCTAGTGTGTGTGTGTGTATATATATACTAGGTTGTGCTGCGGCACCGTGGCGCCTGCGGCGCCCACTTTTTTCTAATGCCCAACTAACTTATCCTTGGTTGATAAATACTTAATATTGAACATACTGAAATGTACACAAAGTATTTCATAATAGGAATTGTAGGGCGCCTACGGCGCTCACTGCAGCTGTGGAGCGCCTACGGCGCCTACCCTTTTTTGTCAAAAGCCCAAGTAACTTATCATTGTTTGATAAATAAGAAATATTAAACTTGCTGAAATGTACACAAAGTATTTTATAATTATAAATCATCAAATTATATTTTTACATCGTTCCCTTTTCAAAAATTAAAATATAAGCTAAAACAATGATTTCATCATATAATATATTTTTTTTTACAGCGCGTCTTTAATTTACAATTATTTTGCACACCTTTTTGCGCGCCTTTCGATGCACACCTTGTATTAAAATATAAGCTCAAAAAATGACGTCATAGCGTTCCACATCCTTCCAGCCAGCCAGCCAGCCAGTGACTTGGACTATTATATTGTATATATATATATATATATATATATATATATATATATATATATATATATATATATATATAAATATATGTGTGTGTGTGTCTGTGAGTTTTTATAAATAAAAATTGGCTAAGCGAAGGACGCATGATCTTCTGGGCGTCTGTAATAAATAAGATAAGATGAGATAAGATACATTTATTTTTTAAATATATTTTTTTGTGTGGGTTCTAATGTTTCCATTATAGCTTTCTCGGAGCTTGGTAGACCTTGGCGGCGCCCATCTCCTCTCCAGGTCAGCGGAGGACTTTTTAGCGATAGTCATTCATCAACATTTTTAATGCTGCTTTAACGTGGGCTAGATCCCACGCCCCTTTGCTTGTGGGGCGAGCGCACTATTGACTTCGCTATTAAGCCGTCATTTTTTAAATTCATTTATTTCTTCATTTGTGTAGAGGCAGGCCATCTCCTTAATTTTCTTGTATATTTTGGTTGATTGAATTTGTTTCTACATCTTATACTCCATCAGTATATCTTTATAGTGTAAGTTTTATAGTGTATCAATTTAAACATTAACATAATAATAATTTAAGAAATTTCCTGGAATGCATTACACAATGAAACATTGAGATGAAGTCGAGATGAGTGCTCAAAACTTAATAGGAGATTGTGGGCCCTTTATATACTTTAAATACTCTCATCGGCACTTTCTTGTGTGCTAATTTTGGAAAATTTATAATATAAATTTATAATATAAATTTATAATATAAAAATTTTGATCCCTACTGGTCTGCTTGGATTTCACCGCAGCTAAGTGTTGTTGGTTTTTTTGTGTTTTTTTTTAAATTTCGTTTTATTCGTTTCATGTGTGTACTATTTGTCCGTTGAGGAAGGCTCTTTGCCGAAACGTTCGCTGTTGCGTTACGTATTGTCAGGTCTACTAATACCCTGTTTTTATATTATAAATTTACCTATTTAAAAGCCTGATTGCAGTCTCATCCCCATTACTTTATGTTTGGAAAAGGAAATTAGTTTAATATATCTATAACTACCAAAGAAAAGAATATTGGTTTAGAATATTTAAAACTACACACACACAAAAAATGTTATTGCTTTGAAATCTCATTTACTGCCCGAGAAAAATAGTCTTAGTTTAAATGTTTAAGTAAACATTACATTATTACATTATTACATTATTACATTATTACATTATTACATTATTACATTGTTTATGTGCAACTGTATATAAATAGTACGCTACGAAAATATAATCTAAAGAAGGTTACATTTAGATGTGTTTATATCAATGTCAAAGGCTGTCCGGGTGCTAAAAAGAGCACTGCTGTGACATCAGTTCACAATACTGAAGATTGGACAACAGCTGCGCCGAGCACTTTTGAAAAGGACCGAACGGATCACACTGGACGATCAGCTATCCAAAGATAATGGTGAATCTGCACAATCAATAATCCGGATTTGTGAGCCTAACACCTTTGCATGTACATAATGCGGGGAGACATTGCAACGCGAAATATTTAATGAAAGCTAACATTTCTGTAGAGCGTGGCAAAAAAGCTGAACTCTTAACGTTAAGTCGGTGTTCCGTTGGGGTAGGGGTGGAGGAGGGGTCAGGATAGTGCACAGAAGGAGGGGTCGGGATAGTGCACAGAAGGAGGGGGTCCGGTTAGTGCACAGAAGGAGGGGTCAGGATAGTGCACATAAGGAGGGGTCGGGATAGTGCACTGAAGCAAATGTTCGATCGTCAGGGTGGGTTGGAGTATGGGGTGCGGTGGGTGGGTCAACATGCTTTCCTACAACCAGGGGGAGGGGAGTGGTAGGGGTAGAGCCTGGCCATCAAAATCAAACATCTGGGGATAAAAGCTTTTGCATCGTGCTGATTGGACCAGTTGCAGACCACCGCCCAGTATTTTAGTGACAGGCTAGTAGTCATGACAGTGGTGACTGCGTTACAAACAAATCGTCAATTTGTTAAGTTCCTTCATTTTCACGGGGATATATATTGTGTTTCGACTAAAGTCTTGAGAAAATAGTTGGTAGCAAGGCCGCGATGATGAATTCTGAAAGTCAAAGCCAGCAGTAAATCGAACATAGATTTGACCCCCACGACGTATCGCAAACGGGAACGTATTAGAAATTAACCCACTAGCAACCATGATAGTAAATACACACACCAGAAAAAATCATTGTTCATTGTTATTATACACAAACAACTAACATAATAATAATAAGTGTACACAACATTCTGATAAATATAAAAATGAGCCAGCGGCATAGTAAATACACACACTTGCATACATCATTGTGAACGAACACACTAACAGACATCAAACTGAATGCATACACTAAAGTGCATCATACTAAATACATACACTGGCATACAGCATCGTAAATACATAAAATTTCATCTATTGTAGTAAATATATATGCTTTAGCACAGTGCTTCTCAAAGTGGTGGTCCGCGGACCGGTGCCGGTCCGTCGGCCATCCGCTGCCGGTCCGCAGATGTTCTCAAAAAAAGGACAGAAAAAATTGTCAGTGCAGAGAAAATAGTGCACCGGTCCCTGGTGCAATGGAAAAAATTCCTGCCGGTCCGCCATACAAAAAGTTTGAGAAGCACTGCTTTAGCATACATCCTTGTGAATACAAGCGCTAGCAAATATCATCGTACATATATACACTAGCATGCACCAAAGTCAAAGAAAACTTATACACTAGCATACATCGTTGGAAACGCATGCACTAATGCAGGGCTTCTCAAAGTGGTGGCCCGCGGACCGGTGCCGGTCCGTGGGCCATCCGCTGCCGGTCCGCAGATATTACCAAGGAAGGAAAGAAAAATATACATGTAGTTATAATCCTTTATTTGCAACCATTAATAATAACTCTATTGATATATGTCAATTTTTTTCGGCAATAAGCACATAAAATGAAACAAATTAAATAAAATAAATTACATTTCGCTACCTCTACCACGTCAGTACAGGTAAAATAGCGCACCGATCACTTGAGCTTTGAAAATATTCATGCCGGTCCGCCAAATTAAATAGTTTGAGAAACACTGCACTAATGTACTATCAAAATAAACATGGATACTAGTTAACATTCTGCATAGACTTAGAAAAGGGGGGGGGGACAAAAACCTTGAATCCAGGAAGAAAACTAACATTAAATAAGACAAAAGGGGTTTTCAAAATGAAAGTGAAAGTCATGACAACATGAAACACAAGACGCGGAGTCAACCAACCACCTGTTAAAGACACATCAGAGGACATCGGGTAAACAGGCAAACAAAGAGCCCGACCACGGTGCCAGGTAAAAAGACAATGTAAACAACGCCACGAAATGCGTCAGCAAATAGCGTCGCGGGACGTAAACGACCGGAACGCTCCGACTGAAGAATGGGAGATGACTTGGATGTAAATAATGAATGACTTAAGTGGGCGTAGATTGGAGGAGTTTTAATTACATAGAGCTGAAACAGTGGGGTATTATACTAGCACTGGGACCCAAGTTAGCACTTTGACGCAAGTTAGCACTGGGACACTATGTCAGCACTGGGGCACTATGTCAGTACTGGGGCACTATGTCAGCACTGGGGCACTATGTCAGCACTGGGGCCCTATGTCAGCACTGGGACACTGAGTCAGCACTGGGGCACTATGTCAGCACTGGGACACAAGTTAGCACTTTGACACAAGTTAGCACTGGGACACTATGTTAGCCCTGTGACACTATGTCAGCACTGGGGCACTATGTCAGCACTGGGGCACTATGTCAGCACTGGGACACTATGTCAGACTATGTTAGCACTGTGATCTATGTTAGCACTGTGACACTATGTCAGCACTGGGACACTATGTCAGCACTGGGACACGTTAGCACTGGGACACTGTTAGCACTGGGACACTATGTTTTTATTTTTTTGTTAGCACTGGAACACTATGTGAGCACTGGGACACAAGTTAGCACTGGGACACTATGGAGCAATGGGACACTATGTCAGCACTGGGACACTATGTCAGCACTGGGACATTATGTTAGCACGGGAAAACTATTAGCACTGGGACACTATGTTAGCACTGGGACACTATGTTAGCACTGTGATTCTACGTCAGCACTGGGGCACTATGTTAGCACTGGGGCACTATGTCAGCACTGGGGCACTATGTCAGCACTGGAACACTATGTCAGACTATGTTAGCACTATGATCTATGTTAGCACTGTGACACTACGTCAGCACTGTGACACTATGTCAGCACTGGGACACGTTAGCACTGGGACACTGTTAGCACTGGGACACTATGTTTTTATTTTTTTGTTAGCACTGGAACACTATGTGAGCACTGGGACACAAGTTAGCACTGGGACACTATGGAGCAATGGGACACTATGTCAGCACTGGGACACTATGTCAGCACTGGGACATTATGTTAGCACGGGAAAACTATTAGCACTGGGACACTATGTTAGCACTGGGACACTATGTTAGCACTGTGATTCTACGTCAGCACTGGGTTACTATGTTAGCACTGGGGCACTATGTCAGCACTGGGGCACTATGTCAGCACTGGGACACTATGTCAGACTATGTTAGCACTATGATCTATGTTAGCACTGTGACACTATGTCAGCACTGGGACACTATGTCCGCACTGGGACACTATGTTAGCACTGGGACACTATGTTAGCACTGTGATTCTACGTCAGCACTGGGGCACTATGTTAGCACTGGGGCACTATGTCAGCACTGGGGCACTATGTCAGCACTGGGACACTATGTCAGACTATGTTAGCACTATGATCTATGTTAGCACTGTGACACTATGTCAGCACTGGGACACTATGTCCGCACTGGGACACTATGTTAGCACTGGGACACTATGTTAGCACTGTGATTCTACGTCAGCACTGGGACACTATGTTAGCACCTGGACACTATATTAGACTATATACGCGGTCAGATACAGATAAACTCTACACCAACATTATGGCATAAACTTCTTGGCAAATGTAGCACACTAGAATTACTTTAGAAACACATCACACAAATAATGTAGCTGGGGAAAATCATGACGTAAAAAATGTAAACAAACAACGTAAACAGGTAACACAGATGAGGTAAACAAAAGCAGGCAACCTACCTGGGTGACCATCACATGGCACCAATGGCATCACTTAAATCACAGGAACGCGCCAAAGGAAAAATAGCGGTACTTGTATCTAGTCCAACCTCACATAAAAAGGTATTTTAAGAGATTAGTCCGCCACATGTAAAAAAAAGAAAAAAGCTCACGAAGCAGGTAACAGTGTCTGAATAGAATTAATCCGCACTGCCACTTTCCCGTACTCACCACACTCAGTCACTTCATTCGGTGACCTCGGAATTCGATTGGTGACCCCTCCCCCTCTCTCGGCGCGTGCACCCAAGTCAGGCGGGCCTGGCGATCCCTTCCTTCCCTGAAAGGAGTGAGAGTTTAGTAGAACAGCTGAGCGGTGTGAAGAGTGAGTGGGGACGATGGGCGGGGAGGGGGGTGGTGGTTGAGTGTTGGGGGTGGGGGTGAGAGAGGGGTGGATGGAGACACTGACTCACTTTCTTCGAGTAATGAATTGAACTCGGTCTGTTAATACAAACATTTATGGCCTGCGGGGGGTGTGCGTGTAAGCGTGGATGAGATGCGGTGTTAAATGGACGTGAGTGAGGTGCGTGAGGGGTGGGGGAGAGAGAAGGACGGAGTCACAAGGATGAATGGGGTGAGGGTGGTGGTGGACGGTGGGAGAGAGGGGGGTAGGGTTCGATTGATGTTTAGGGAGCGTTAAAGGGGCTGCATTAGAGACAGTCGGACGAGTGGAAGAAGAAGGTCCGTTTGATCTCTTACAAGGCGGTGGGGTAGGGGCGGTGGATGTGGGTAGACTGAAATCGAAAGGGAGGGTGGGTTGATAGCTTGTAAAGGGGAGGAAAATTTGGCGCTTGATCGTCTGTTGTTAATTTGGTGTTGTGGTTGTTTTTGTTGCTTTTGCCGCCGTTGCTGTTGTTCATGTCGTTGCTGTTGCTGATTTCGTTGATGTTGCTGTTGCTAGTCTTGTCATTATTATCGTGGTTGTTGCAGTTATTATTGTGGTTGTTGTTGTTGTTGTTGTTTTGTTGCTAATACTGCTGATGTTGTTTCTGTTGTTGTCTATGTTTTTTTATTTTTTATTTTGTTGTTTTCGTTGTTCTTGTCATTGTTGTAGTTGTCATTGTTGTAGTTGTCATTGTTGTAGTTGTCATTGTTGTGGTTGTCATTGCTGTAGTTGTCATTGTTGTGGTTGTCATTGTTGTGGTTGTCATTGTTGTAGTTGTCATTGTTGTAGTTGTCATTGTTGTAGTTGTCATTGTTGTGGTTGTCATTGTTGTGGTTGTCATTGCTGTAGTTGTCATTGTTGTGGTTGTCATTGTTGTGGTTGTCATTGTTGTAGTTGTCATTGTTGTAGTTGTCATTGTTGTAGTTGTCATTGTGGTTTTAATGGATGTTACTTATAATTCAGGTGTTTGTTGTTTATTTCTTCTTCTTTTGATCGCTTTAAAAAAAACAAGATTTTGAGATAAGAAAATCGCTCTTAACTAGAGAGGTTTTACCAAATGCTCAGCTTTCCATTAAAAAAAAACAGTGTGTGTGTGTGTGAGGGAGGGGGATGACAGGGTAGCAATTCTACTTAGAGATGGAATAATATCTCTATGAGCAATCGACTCCATGTATACACACATCGATATTTGCGTATCGATCTCGGCATTCTTAGAGCGATGTAGATGCGCGGCTAGTGGGACGGTTGTTTACATGGACGTTGTGTGGCTACAGTGACGGACACGAGTCCCTATAGGTGCCTGGACGCATGTCAGGTTGCCATACGAGGGGTCAGTTGATTGGGTGCAGACACACGAGGAAGCTGGTTGGGACTTGAACAGAGAGGATAGCAGGGCTTCGTGGTCCTGGGTGGTTGGAATGGTTAAATTGACAGTTGGGTGGAGTGGTTAAATTGACAGTTGGGCGGAGTGGTTAAATTGACAGTTGGGCGGAATGGTTAAATTGACAGTTGGGTGGAATGGTTAAATTGACAGTTGGGTGGAGTGGTTAAATTGACAGTTGGGCGGAGTGGTTAAATTGACAGTTGGGTGGAATGGTTAAATTGACAGTTGGGCGGAGTGGTTAAATTGACAGTTGGGTGGAATGGTTAAATTGACAGTTGGGCGGAGTGGTTAAATTGACAGTTGGGTGGAATGGTTAAATTGACAGTTGGGTGGAATGGTTAAATTGACAGTTGGGTGGAGTGGTTAAATTGACAGTTGGGTGGAATGGTTAAATTGACAGTTGGGTGGAATGGTTAAATTGACAGTTGGGTGGAATGGTTAAATTGACATTTGGGTGGAATAGTTAAATTGACAGTTGGGTGGAATGGTTAAATTGACAGTTGGGTGGAGTGGTTAAATTGACAGTTGGGCGGAGTGGTTAAATTGACAGTTGGGTGGAATGGTTAAATTGACAGTTGGGTGGAGTGGTTAAATTGACAGTTGGGTGGAATGGTTAAATTTGCAGTTGGGTGGAATGGTTAAATTGACAGTTGGGTGGAGGTGTTAAATTGACAGTTGGGTGGAGTGGTTAAATTGACAGTTGGGTGGAATGGTTAAATTGACAGTTGGGGGGAATGGTTAAATTGACATTTGGGTGGAATGGTTAAATTGACAGTTGGGTGGAATGGTTAAATTGACAGTTGGGTGGAGTGGTTAAATTGACAGTTGGGTGGAATGGTTAAATTGACAGTTGGGTGGAATGGTTAAATTCAGAGAAATTCATGGTATGGTTAAGTAATCCGAGCTGTAAGAAATATCTGACAGAGAAGTATTTTAGGCAACTAGTCTTCAATTAATTATGCTGTTTTATTTGCTATATTACAAGGGATTCTCTTAAATAGGTCAAATCCCCACCAATGCTAAGAGTTAAATAGATGTCACAACGCGTAATGTTGATCAACAAACCATGTCACGTGACGGCTGTAAATAATTGATGGCGTCACATGATCATCTGTATTGATTTTTGTGAATGTGCGAAATCTTCCTTTAAATGGAACATTAGAAAACGCTGAGATCTGATCTATATACATGTACTACTGAGTGCGCATGCGCCTTACTCGCCATTTTATTGAAATGCTAATAACTTATATGCGTATATATATATATATATATATATATATATATATATATTATATATATATATATATATATATATATATATATATATATATATAGATATATATATATATATATATATACATATATATATATATATAGATATAGATATATATGTGTGTGTGTGTGTGTGTGTGTGTGTGTGTGTGTGTGTGTACATTTTTCCGCAAACAATGTTCTAAATTGTCCCGCCAAAAAGTTTTGGTCCAGTGTCACAGGTTTGTCCTGGGCGATGCCAGATGATCGCAGAAAGCCAACACTTTCATTACATGCCCCGACTGCGCCATTCATTAATACCTGTGTTAAGTTTTTTGCAGGGCCGGAATTAGACTTCATTGGGGCCCTAAGCTATTTGAGATATGGGGGCCCCTTTTGAAGTCCAGATATTCTATGTTAGTGCCAAATATGAAGAAAAAAATTCCGGAGGGCCGCTTAGAACAGTGCTTCTCAAAGTGGTGGTCCGCGGACCGGTGCCGGTCCGTGGGCCATCCTCAGATGTTCTTTTTAAAAAAGGACCGAAAAAATTGTCAGTGCAGGGAAAATAGTGCACCGGTCCCTGGTGCAATGGAAAAAAATCCTGCCGGTCCACCATACTAAAAAGTTTCAGAAGCACTGGCTTAGAAGGAGTGGGCCTAGGCTATATCTTGTTTAGCAAATAGGTAAATCCAGCTCTGGTTGTCTAGGCTGATGAAGGAATTGGCCGAAACGTCTCCTTGTGTATTGGTATATAAAATAAAGCTTTAATTTATTGTTTTGATCACACAAGGCTTGTATCTTGTATGTTATGAAGGCATCATAAGTAAGAGCTTCCTTATTGAATATCTCAAAGTTTCATGGGGAATCGTAATAAATGAATCGTACATAATGACTACATTTGTTCCCATGTCTTTTTAAAGTGATTTTAAAATGATTTAATAAATATTTCATGGGAAGAAAATATTGAACGATGAAATGTTTTATTTCGTGTAGATGATCAGGGGTCTCCAAACTTTTCTGCAGGAGGGCCGCATTAACTGTCAAACACCAGTTTATCTTATCTTCTATGCAGAAGATAGTTGCGTCCACAGACCATAACAGATGATGCATGTGATGCAGCATTCACAGGCCACGGCTTTGTGGGTTCCACGCATTACCCAGCCGCCTAACTACATGTAGTCCCCAATATAGTTTGGGGGCCGACTACTAACCCCCAACTATTAAGTATAGTGGTAAACTACAGGTGAAAATAGAATATTTTTATGGAGATTAAAAGGTCTCCAGGAGCCGGATGACAAGGCCTCGCGGGCCGCATCAGCCCAAGGGCAGTAGTTTGGAGACCCCTGGTGTAGATCATACCGTGCACGGACTGTTAGTACTTCCAGATATTGCTGCATTTAAAATGCTACGCATCCAGTCATTTTGTCAATGACATTCCATTAGATTTTGCGAGGAACTGGCCGTGAACACAATGTCTCAGGTGATGTTTAAACTATTAATGACGTTTGACACAATGCGCACCATTCTCAGACACACTGTTGTTGTTGTTGCTGTTGTTGTTGCTGTTGCTGTTGCTAATGCTGTTATTGTTGTTGTTGTTGCTGTTGCTGTTGTTGATGTTGTTGTTGTTGCTGCTTTTGTTGATGTTGTTGTTGTTGTTGCTGTTGTTGTTGTTGTTGTTGTTGCTGCTGTTGCTGTTGTTGTTGCTGCTGTTGTTGTTGTTGTTGCTGCTGCTGCTGTTGTTGTTGATGTTGTTTTTGCTGTTGCTGTTGTTGATGTTGTTGTTGTTGTTGCTGCTGTTGCTGTTGTTTTTACACGCTCTTATTTAAGTCACACTGTATGTTGTATCCATCCATCCTTTATTCAAATCTTGTAACGTAAAATTAAACCACTTCTGATGGTCCTAGAGATCTCAAAATTTTACCACATATAGATCGTGGATGACAATGCATTGTATCAAAATTTCAGATCGATCGAATGTACCGTAATTAAATTAATCAATTTTTAGTTTATCTCTATTTATCACTATTTAGAATGTATAGTCGTCTGCTAGAGTTGACCTCCACGGTTCACTGGTTTCACTCCAGCCATCGTTTACCAAATTCCCGTGTTTACATCAAGAGAAGGGGAGATCAGCGCGTTTCAGTCTGTAAATGTATGTAAATGAAAGCGTGTCCTTTTTTAAAAAAAATTGTTTTTACATTTTACTTATTGTTGTTGTTGTTGTTGTTGTATGTCCGTCGTGATCGGCGAGGTCCGTTCTCGTCACATTAGCCATGTGCTCTGACAGCTTGATGTGTCCACTGGTGGCTTATTAGCCCCATACTTGCCTGAAAGGTGCGTCCACGTGGTCGGACAAGAGATCGTCATGATCGCCATTAGGAGGGTTCCGAGCACTATCCTTCCTGGCATATCGTCTGAACTTGGCAGCCTGTTGCCTGTTGTCTGCCTCACAGACTGCTGCGTCGTTCCGTATCATAAGGCGTCAGGAGGTTTGGTCGCTGACTGCTGCCTCCCGGAACTCATGCCCAATTTCGCAAGCCTTCAGTGCGGTTTTGAACGTATAGTTATAATCCTTGGACCTCCACGGGCTTTCTGCCCATCAGTAATCTCGAGAACATTAGGCATTCTTCGAAAACATCTTCCCACGGGTTTGAATTTTTCAAATGATGATAATTATATATAAATACATCTCTCTAACGTAGCAAGCAACACAAAACAAACAATAAATGCAAAATTCAAAATGACAATTTTAAAAATACATGATTTATAGAAATGTTAACTCTTTAACTTAACTCAGGCGAATAAAAGAACAATAACAAAAAGATGGCAAATAGAAGCGATATTACCTTGAATAAATTATAGCTAATCCAAAATTTGACATTACCACATGCTTGTTTGTACATACAACTTCTGCAAACCTAAGCATATCCAATTCTATCTGCATCTGCTCTTATTAAATCATATAACATTTTATATAAGAATATTTGGATATCCTATATAATAAAAGGCAAGTTTCTGTCCGTTCTGTCCGTTCTGTCCGGTCCTCAATAGCGAATGGTCCCTCAAACACATCTGAATCCTACAGCCAATCATATTGAACACGTTTACGCGGACGTTCAAAACGAGTTATTTTTGGTGCAGTATTTCTTCCAATACTTTATTTTGAGTTTTGCGCGTTTGGGATTTATAGTAAAACGCTCTGTTTTTACGAGTTATTTATTTTAACTATAATGAATAGTATTTTTGACGTGATGCACATGTATGCCCGTCGAGACGGCTGTTGGAAGGTAGCGAACGGTGGCGGAACGTCCTTGGACGGGCTTTGTTGCTAGTATCCAAAAAGTTGGAATTTTTGAGTAAGTAGCTTTATTCACCTTTACAATTGTTAGAGTCAAAAGTCAAAACATCTTACCCTTTTGCGAATATACTTGCAAGGACTTGCTGCGATCGTTTACTTTAGATAGGTGAGAGGGTCTCTTATCTAGCGACCACCGATATCGACAGGGGCTATTGATAGCCTAAATAGGTAACAGTGGGTATATAGTATATTAGTTTCCCTTCTTAGCGATGAGATGAAATGGTTTTTTGTGGCAAAATACATACGATGGTGTTTATGTGACAAAATACATACGATAGTGTTTATGTGACAAAATACATACGCGCCTGTGCGAAGGGTTCAAATAAAATGTCCATTAAACAAATGTTGGCAGAACTCTCCAAAGCCTTTTCTCATCGCATGGCAGATAGCCACGTATTATACCTGGCATATATTTTGTTTTCTAATGATAACATCCTTGCATTGACATCTACCACGTGATAACCTTCATCTACCTGGAATAATTCACTGAATCTTTAGCTCATTATTTACACACACAAAATTGATGATAAACATTATGGACGGAAATTTTTTAAATTTAAAAATAGATCTCTTCTCAGCAACATAAAAAGTTTCACGATGAATGAAAGAAACGAAAGGCTCGTAGATAAAAGGAAAGCCTGACGTCTAATTCCATCTCTAACATTGCTCTTCATAAACAAGTGAAAGCCCAATGCTATGTGTAAAATAAAAACGATTTCACAGCTTTGAAAACTCAATACATGTGTGGATTTGTACCAAACATTGACGTCCAAATTGCAATGACGTCATTCGTGTAAATATCTCTATGAAAATCTACGAACCCCAGGCAGGGCCGGTCCTAGAAATTGCGGGCACTATGAGGCTTAGTATGCGAAACGGATAGCGCGGGACCCGCTTTGGGTAGAGATAAGGAATTGATAAGGATAATGAGTGAAAATTAAGATTGGGGGGGGGAGCCTGTGAAAGCGCGGGGCCCACTGCGGCCGCATAGGTTGCAGTGGCCTAAGACCGGCCCTGACCTCTGGGACATGCATCAAGCCGAAATGTGTGATATTTATAAGTACATGTATATTCATTTTGACACATTATTTAAACTCAACAAGTTTAATAAATTTTATAAGAATGAAATATGTTTTATAATAACTGTTTTACATTAAATAAGTTAATTTCATATTTTTAAAATTATACTTTTTTTTTCAAATAAGATCATCTTAAAAAAATTATATTTGTGGTCAGCGGTGTTAACACTTATGAGCTAGTTAGTGGTCAGTGTTGTCCAAATGGATGTGCGCCACTGCTTTAACTTTTTTTTTGTGTTGCTCAGTGGACAACTACTGGAAATTCATCGTGTGAACATCAGACATTGCCGGATATTTCGTGTTTAAAAGACTTTGTTTTTTTTATTATCTGCAATCACATGCTGCCAGAACATTTCAAAAACAACAACAAAAACTGTTGCTCTCAATTAGTTATTACACGTTCAATTAAATTTAAAGACTCACATTTTTTTGTGTCATTTCATTTTTTGGTGTTTCATGGAAAAACTTGAGCCTTAAAGATGAGGACAGTTGGCAGCAGATGAAACTGTTTGATATACAGTGAGACTGAGTTGAAAACATTTGAAACCAATAATGTTAGTTGTTTGGTTGTCAGCTACACGTCATGATTTTAGGATGGGCGGACAACTCTGTGACGAGATGACGCGATTGCGCACAGAGGATGTGCCAAAGAAAAAGGACATGTTGGCTTCTCATCCTCACTAGCAGTGGCGTCACTAGGGGGGTCGCGGACCGCACCGGGTTATAAGGTGTGACACAAAACTGTTACAAAATTATGTATGTTACCATTATTTGGCACTAGCAGACAAAGGGGTGTTTGGGGTAAGTCGTGAGGGGGAAGGGGAGAACACCATGAGCTACCGCACTGTGTGACATCAACCCTGGTGACGCCTCTGCCCAACGAGTATAACCATCTCTTCTTTTTTTTTCAAATGTAAAGCACGTTTTTTTAAAAAAAATAATCAGAATGTCAAATGACTGGACCAGTGTATTGACACCAACGGCAAAATTTACCTAGCAAAGATGGCATTTAATTCGTGTTTCCCTTTCCTCCCCCTCTTCCCCCTTCTTTTTTTTTATCCCCTTGACGTAAGAGAGATAACTGATGACACTGTCTGCTGGATAAAGTCTAAGTGAGTCTGTTGCTAGGATTACCTCCCTTACAGCGATACCCTGAGATAACTGCATTGCTGGTTGCTCGGGTCTGGGGGGAACAACAGCTGCAATACGACAGACAGACTGTGTTGGTTGTTTGTCTGTGTCTGATATTACAATCCCTGGGGGGGGGCGGCAAGGCGATACCCACATGCCGCTGGAATAAACTTTCATTGCCCCCCACCCCCACACACAAACACACAGATTGAAATTCCCTTGAAGTGTCAACTAATTTTTTTTTGCTGTGCAGACAATTGCTTCGATCAGACGTGGGAAGTCGTTTAGATTCAGTCGTGACCCAGGTCAGAACAGCGTATATGTTATGTAATGGGGCCGTACTGATGAAGGCATTAGCATAACATCTACTAACGTGTTTGTTTAAAAATAAATATCTCAAATTTATTGTTTTCATTGCACAATTTGTTTGTGTATTTTGTATTTTGTCTGCAGAGGCGTCGCTAAGGGAATGCAGGGGTGCCGACCGCACCGGGTGATACAATCATAAGTGGGGGACAGACACCAAAGGGTAAAATTCTGTATATTCCCGCTATTTGGCCCTGGCAGACTCGGAGGAGGTCTATAGGGAAAGTTGTGAGGGGTTGACACCATAAGCTACCGCATTGGGTGACACCAACCCTGTATAGTGACGCCTCTGCTTGTCTGTATTCTAGCCAAAGCCTCACGAAATCACTTTATCCTTGTCTTTATTCTAGATATTGACAACCCAATTCATTTTATACTTGCCTGTTTTTTTAGCGATAAACAAATCTATTTTCTCTACCCTTGCTCTTACAACTATGGTCAACCCTTTGACTTTATCTTTGCCTTTATTTTAACCATAAACGCCCACATTTTCTTATATTACCACCTTATAACTAGTATATAGTCAACGCAGTTCGCTCTGCCCGTACCCGTATTCTGCCCCACGTATAGTTATGCCACCTTAATGCCACAGCATAACTTATAGCAACTATGATGGCTCCAATAATTTCCTCCTTACATCTCACTTCTATGAAGTAAAACTTTTTTAAAAAACAAAAAAAAATATATTTAGTTAGTTTGTTTGTTTGTTTGTTTTTGTTTTTTTTTGTTGTTTTTTTTTGTTTTTTTTTAAACTAATGTCCGAGAATGGTTATTAAAATTATCGATTATTGGAATTACAAATTGAGGTCTCGTGATCCATACAATGTTGTTGTTTTGTTGTTCTTTACCTCTGTTATGTTGTTTTTTTACCAGACGATCCCTATTATTAATAATGGAACAATACTCTCGACCTCCTTTTCTGCCGTGCTCATTCTTTTCATGTTTTCTTTTCCTCAACAGCTCGCAACATCCCCCTGCTAAGTTCTGCTCACAAGGCAATTTGCAGATGGAGAGAAGGATTAGCAATCAGAATAATTATTTTTGATCTAGATTTAAATATGCGGGGTTCTGTTTTTGCTGTTGTTGTTGTTGTTGTTGTTGTTGTTGTTGTTGTTGTTGTTGTTGTTGTTGTTGTTGTTGTTGTTGTTGTTATTTTACAATATGTTATTAACAAGGTTTGGTCTTGGTTTAGAGATTTGACTAAGATTTGAGAAAATAAAAAATGACGGAAGTTTTCAAAATGAATAAATTTCAGCTGAAATATATTAATTTTTTTTTAAATACACATCAGAATAAAAAAATAATGTAATACAGAACTTTCATTTATGTTATTTATTTTTATTTTATTCACTTATTTTCGTATTGAACAATTTTATCCGGAACGTTCGAAAAGAGTTATTTTTGATGCAGTAATTTGGTGCGTTGCTTTCTAAAATTAGTAGCGTCACGGACTAGACGGAAGTAGGGGAAGGACGGACGGGACATACATTGCAAATTACGTATGTTGAGAATACTCAATTAATATAAGTAGGTGTGTGTGTGTGTCTGTGTGTGTGTGTGAGAGAGAGAGAGAGAGTGTGTGTGTGTGTGTGCGTGTGTGTGCGTGAGTGTATGTGTGTTCGTCCGTCGTGGACAATTCTCGTCACGTTATCCGTGAGCTTTGGCAGCTTGGTGTGTGTCCTTTGAAGGCTTACTAGGCCTATTCTTCCCCGAAAGGTGCGTCCGCGTGTCCGACAAGAGATGGGTCGGATGCCATCAGGAGGGCTTAGAGCACGGAACTTCCTGGCCGGACGTCTGGACTTGGCAGCCTGTTGTCTGTTTGCCTCACAGACTGCTGCATCGTTCCGTATAAGGCGCAGGGGAGGGGGGCGCTCGGTCACTGGATTCAGGAGTCATGCCCGATGCTTTAACGTTACTTCATTTTAAAATACAATGTTACTATATATATATTATTTTTTTGTTTCCCCAGTTTTCACTCCCGTATCTGAGCCCATCACTAAATCTTTTTAACCAAACCGTTAAAAAGCGGATTTCCCGTTTTTGTTTGTAATTCTTTGGTATCAAGATGTAACTCTAACTTTCGCTTTAAAGACATGGATAATTAAATGTAGTAAAATATTTTATTTTAAATTTCTTCGACGCAACACAAACGTGACGTACAAGTACTAAGTATATTTGTCTGACAAAAACTAAATATGTAGTATTATCTTTTAGGGTTGAGTTAATTCAAGCTCTACGACCCTCCTCATCCTTTTAGTGTCAAGGCTTATCAAGCGGGCATCGCCGCATATACACCTTTCCACAGATGGCCGGAACCGACCCGTCGAAATTCACGGCTAGTGCCGGAAACTCGGTCAACAGGCGCTGGACCGTCTCCTCGGCGTTGCCGCATAATCGGCAGCCGATGTCCATTCTCGTCTCAAACCTGCACAGGTAACTCCGTGTGGGACGGTGCTCACCGAGCCCTCACGTGGGCGATGAGTGTCACGAGGTGGTCTTCACCAGGTGTTGCTGTCGCTCGGCCGCGGCATAAACATGATCAACATTTTTCAGTCCGTGTTTCCAGACGCCCTGCCGTGTAGCCATTTCTCCCGGTAACCTAACAAGAGACACGAGTCCATATGCAGCCAACCGCACTGTTAAACATAGTAACGTGCCAGAGGTTGTGACTCTTTCCAAATCTCTTCTGCTCTCTCAGCCTTGCACGACGCAGCCCTTCTCCGTGTTCCCATGGGTCTACTCTCAGCCTTGCACGACGCAGCCCTTCTCGTGTTCCCATGGGTCTACTCTCAGCCTTGCACGACGCAGCCCCTCTCCGTGTTCCCATGGGTCTCCTCCTCTCAGCCTTGCACAACGCAGCCCTTCTCGTGTTCCCATGGGTCTACTCTCAGCCTTGCACGACGCAGCCCTTCTCGTGTTCCCATGGGTCTACTCTCAGCCTTGCACGACGCAGCCCCTCTCCGTGTTCCCATGGGTCTCCTCCTCTCAGCCTTGCACGACGCAGCCCTTCTCGTGTTCCCTTGGGTCTCCTCTCGGCCTTGCACGACGCAGCCCCTCTCCGTGTTCCCGTGTGTCTCCTCCTCTCAGCCTTGCACGACGCAGCCCTTCTCCGTGTTCCCGTGGGTCTCCTCCTCTTAGCCTTGCACGACGCAGCCCTTCTCCGTGTTCCCTTGGGTTTCCTCTCAGCCTTGCGCGACGCAGCCCTTCTTCGTGTTCCTGTGGGTCTCCTCTGGCCAAACTCGAGGACACAAACATTTGTGTGACCACTCACAATGCTTTCCTCTGGTTTTCATCTAAAAAATTCAACACATAAGAGACACAAAAACTATAACAAATGCAACCTCTCCACCCCATCTCACCCACAGGAACAACCACAACTTTAACATAGGTAATCACATACATATACGAAAACACGCAAACAATTATACACACCAACACACATACACATGGGTGTTTAGTACTGTTTAGCATATTCCTTTTTCACCCACAAACAAATGTGTTCCGGATACCTGATGACCTGATCCATAACGGCGCGATTGTTATTGTAAGATGGGCGTTGACACGATGACGAAATTAAAGAGAGTTTGCGTGAGTCCTGCAACCCCTGCGGCTTCCGACGAGTGATGGCAACCCTTGTTACTTCAGGATAGTGGGTGGTGGGTGGGGGAGGGAAGGGGAGAGAATATATACAGCCAAAAACAAGCAAATATTTGAAGGACTGAGACTTAATTGATTGATTGTTATGGTTCTTTGAAGAGATAAATAATTTAAAGCATAACTCAGTGCTGGCCTTCGTCATACAGATCTTTTCGTTGATTGGACCTTTCATTTTAAAGATGACTTATCATAGACAGGACCTTTCATCTTAGAGGTCTTATGATCATAGATAATGCCTTTCATCTTAGAGGTCTTATGATCATAGATAATACTTTTCATCTTAGAGGTCTTATGATCATAGATAATACTTTTCATCTTAGAGGTCTTATGATCATAGATAATACTTTTCATCTTAGAGGTCTTATGATCATAGATAATACTTTTCATCTTAGAGGTCTTATGATCATAGATAATACTTTTCATCTTAGAGGTCTTATGATCATAGATAATACTTTTCATCTTAGAGGTCTTATGATCATAGATAATACTTTTCATCTTAGAGGTCTTATGATCATAGATAATACTTTTCATCTTAGAGGTCTTATGATCATAGATAATACTTTTCATCTTAGAGGTCTTATGATCATAGATAATACTTTTCATCTTAGAGGTCTTATGATCATAGATAATACTTTTCATCTTAGAGGTCTTATGATCATAGATAATACTTTTCATCTTAGAGGTCTTATGATCATAGATAATACTTTTCATCTTAGAGGTCTTATGATCATAGATAATACTTTTCATCTTAGAGGTCTTATGATCATAGATAATACTTTTCATCTTAGAGGTCTTATGATCATAGATAATACTTTTCATCTTAGAGGTCTTATGATCATAGATAATACTTTTCATCTTAGAGGTCTTATGATCATAGATAATACTTTTCATCTTAGAGGTCTTATGATCATAGATAATACTTTTCATCTTAGAGGTCTTATGATCATAGATAATACTTTTCATCTTAGAGGTCTTATGATCATAGATAATACTTTTCATCTTAGAGGTCTTATGATCATAGATAATACTTTTCATCTTAGAGGTCTTATGATCATAGATAATACTTTTCATCTTAGAGGTCTTATGATCATAGATAATACTTTTCATCTTAGAGGTCTTATGATCATAGATAATACTTTTCATCTTAGAGGTCTTATGATCATAGATAATACTTTTCATCTTAGAGGTCTTATGATCATAGATAATACTTTTCATCTTAGAGGTCTTATGATCATAGATAATACTTTTCATCTTAGAGGTCTTATGATCATAGATAATACTTTTCATCTTAGAGGTCTTATGATCATAGATAATACTTTTCATCTTAGAGGTCTTATGATCATAGATAATACTTTTCATCTTAGAGGTCTTATGATCATAGATAATACTTTTCATCTTAGAGGTCTTATGATCATAGATAATACTTTTCATCTTAGAGGTCTTATGATCATAGATAATACTTTTCATCTTAGAGGTCTTATGATCATAGATAATACTTTTCATCTTAGAGGTCTTATGATCATAGATAATACTTTTCATCTTAGAGGTCTTATGATCATAGATAATACTTTTCATCTTAGAGGTCTTATGATCATAGATAATACTTTTCATCTTAGAGGTCTTATGATCATAGATAATACTTTTCATCTTAGAGGTCTTATGATCATAGATAATACTTTTCATCTTAGAGGTCTTATGATCATAGATAATACTTTTCATCTTAGAGGTCTTATGATCATAGATAATACTTTTCATCTTAGAGGTCTTATGATCATAGATAATACTTTTCATCATCTTGTTGTCATCTCCACGCTAAGTCTTACATGAGCATAGACTATCGACGTCTTAGACATACTCTAGAGGTCTATGAGCATAGATAATACTTTCATCTTAGAGGTCATATCATAGAAATTCATTCATACATAGCTTGTTTCATGATCATAGATATCTTTCATCTTGCATGACATAGATCCATCTAATACTTTCGATCTATAATCGGGTCTTATGAGTCTATAGATCAAGAATACCTTTCATCTAGAGGTCTTATGATCATAGATTATACTTTTCATCTTAGAGGTCTTATGATCATCGATAATACTTTTCATCTTCAGAGGTCTGTATGATCATAGATAATACTTTTCATCTTAGAGGTCTTATGTTCATAGATAATACCTTTATCTTAGAGGTCTTATGATCATAGATAATACTTTTATCTTAGAGGTTCTTAGGATCATAGATAATACTTTTTCATCTTAGAGTTTTGATCATAGATTAATATTTTCATCTTAGGGTCTTATGATCATAGATAATACTTTTCATCTTAGAGAGGTCTTATGATCCTAGATAAACTTTAGATTATCATCTTTGTCTTTTGATCAGTTTAGATATTTTGTATTCTTTTCTTTCATCTTCGAGGTCTTATGATCTTAGTTATTACTGTCATCATCTTAGAGGTCTTATGATCATAGATAATACTTTTCATCTTAGAGGTCTTATGATCATAGATAATACTTTTCATCTTAGAGGTCTTATGATCATAGATAATACTTTTCATCTTAGAGGTCTTATGATCATAGATAATACTTTTCATCTTAGAGGTCTTATGATCATAGATAATACTTTTCATCTTAGAGGTCTTATGATCATAGATAATACTTTTCATCTTAGAGGTCTTATGATCATAGATAATACTTTTCATCTTAGAGGTCTTATGATCATAGATAATACTTTTCATCTTAGAGGTCTTATGATCATAGATAATACCTTTCATCTTAGAGGTCTTATGATCATAGATAATACTTTTCATCTTAGAGGTCTTATGATCATAGATAATACTTTTCATCTTAGAGAGAACTTATCATAGATAATACTTTTCATCTTAGAGAGAACTTATCATAGATGGAATCTTTAGAGAGGATTTTTTTGTTTTGTATAGAAAGGGCTCTTCGACATTGAAAGAAATTTCTTTTCTCATAGAGAGGACTTTTGGCGATATGTCAACATAGAGCATTATTAACTTTTTTTCTTCTTAGAGAGGACTTTTAAAAATAGATATGACTTCTCATCACAGAGTGTGTTTGTCTTAGTTAAGACTTTTTGAAGTAGACATGACTTTCTCTCGTCATAAGGAGGACTTTTTAATACTCTTCGACATAGAGAGTAAATTTTGACATAGAGACGACGTTTTATTCACAGAAGGGACCAAAGAGATGACATATTGTCATATGGATGATTTTTTATGACATATCTACAAAGAGAAGACTTAATTCTTTTTTGAATTTCGATATAGAGGACTTTTTTAATTATAAATATGCTCTATATAGAAATGATTAAATTTTGTCATTAAAAAAATATTCACCTTTATTTCTTATTGCTAACGATTCACTTTTTTTAAAGAAAAATCTTGTTCTTATAATAATAAGCCGACGATAAGAAGTCATCTGCTTGCGTCACAACTTTTCAACTAACTTTTAAACGAATTCCAACCATGTTACAGCAAGCACTTAATCAGTGATTGAGACATTGAGAGGAGCTTGCCCCCTGCCCACCTCAACTCCCACTCTCCTACATTCGTGGCAATGATTACTCTATGTGGCATTAGACACGCGACTGAAATTCTTTCCTTCGGCGGCAGATTCTGCTGTATATGGCTGACAGAGCAAGAATAAGAATGTTTCAGGACTGCTTGAAAGGATTTGAAGGTTTATGAACTGGAGGTGTCACGGACGGCTGCATTGTGGTCTGGGGGAGGGGAGGGGGAGGTCGAGGGGTTGTTAACCTGGCACAGACGGACCAACAGATCGCTAGCTGCACTTACAGCGTGTTATTCTAAACATCAGCTTCAATGATGAGTGCACAATTCAAAATGATGATATTTACAGCTTTCCTCTCTTGCGATTTTCTAACAAGAAAATATCTAAATGAAAAGAAAATCTAAAGGTTTTTAATTTGGCACTACTGGACCAATCATTTTTTCCCCTTGAAGTTTTTATTGTATTTGCATTTCCATCATGGCACTTAGTAGCATGATTTTTGTTGACACTCACGAATAGCTTTTCTAGTGCTCCTTGTGTTATCTCTCCTTTTTTGTAAGCCCGTTGTTATTTTTGCTTTGCCTGTAAATAAATTCGAGGAGAAAAAAAATTAACAAACACACATTTTAAAGTTCTTGATTCATGTATCGCAAAATTTAAAAAAATATATTTAAAAAAAACATGGACATGACCAGAACCCTCTCAGAATATTGAATGATTCACTTGTAAGGGCAGCAAGTTGCTTGTTGAAGAGAAAAAAAACACAAGCAGGACTGAAATGAAGTAAGTGTCCCATTTTTCTCAATACTATTTTTAGTTGACTGCATGAAAGCCTGGCTATTAAATATGTCTTGTCTTATCTATACAGACGCTCCTTCTATACAGAAGATTAATGCGTCCACAGACCATGCCGGTCTGTTGGCAAGTGATGCAGCGTTCACAAGCCTCGGCTATAAGGGCTCCACGCATTACCCAGCCGCCTTTATTTCCCTAACTAATGTTAGGTACCCATTCGGAGCTGGGTGGACTCAGGGACGCCCTAGGCCCCGGGAACAAATCCTTGCCTTCACAAGGATTTTGAACCCGTGACCATCAGTACGCCAGGCGAGCGCGCATTGACCACCGTACCCCTTAAAAATATGACTGCACTTGCACGTAGTTTAAAAGAAAGAAAAAAAACTTAATGTTGTTATATTTATTTAACGGACGGCACAGGGTGACACCATCACAAGGGGTAACACCAAAATGTACAATTCTGTATGCTCCCGTCATTAGGCACTGGCAGACTCGTATGAGGTTTTTGGGGGTAAGTCGTGAGGGGGTGACAACATAAGCTACCGCACTGGTTGACACCAAGCCTAGAGACGCCTCTGAATAGAATAATTACTCTTGAATGGTTTCCGCGGGAATAAACTTGTTGGTAGAGATCCCTGCTCAGTGTTATTTTGATGTACTGTAGACTTTTACTTTTAAAATGTCTTTCATTTCCAGAGTGCCTTGTGGGAACACCGGGGGTAATACTTTAAGAATGTATTGAGAGAAGAGACTTTGGATTTTGAGTGGAGTTTTAGTTGACAAGTAGTTTGAAACAAAATATGTTGAGTTTTCAGGCACAGCAGTATTTCGTTCCTCGCTTCGCCTAAACCTAGCTTCAGCTGTTTACTGAATTCAGTCTGTCTAAGTCTATATATAGTTTTCATATGCTTCAATTATCTACTTTAATTCATTTTTAGTCTGACTAGGTTTACATGTCAAATGCATCAACTATCTACTTAATTCAGTGTCTGTTTGCCTAAGTCTTTCTTTCACCTGCTTCCACTATCTACTAAATTAAATTTGTAAGTCTAGAACTTATTTCCGCTGTCTGTAAGAAAGTTTCTGTTGGTTTTTAGTTTAGAGCTTCCATCAGCATTTTTGCTTACTGTCTCTAAGTCTTGCTTTCGTATACTTCTTCTATAACAGACCTAACATGTCGTATAACCTGTTTTAGTTAATTATTAGTAAAGAAGCGTCAAAATCACTTTAAGGGGGTTTGTTTGATTGAGACGTGGGAGTAGGCGGCGCTCATGTGCACATGTGATGACGGGTGTGTGTGTGTGTGTGTGCTGCTACTTTAGAGGTGGGTGTGAGGGAGTATGTGTGGGTAGATATAATTAAGTTGTAAATGAAGTTGTAAGGGTGGCTGGGAGTGGCTCCGTGATATACCCATTACAAAACATCGCTGCATGACGCACGGACGAAGACACGGCACAAATGACTCCGTAAAGGGTTGGTTTCGTAAATTTAAAAAAAAACTGAAGTAACTAATTGGCGACGCAAAGGATCGTTTAACACATTCTGCTTGTGGGAAAGGTAAGAATCGTTTTGAGGTATATCTAGATTTAACTAAAAGAAATTTTTTTAAAAAACGTAAAAAACCAAGTTATTCACTATAAATGCTTTATGTACTAGACGTAACTAAAAGAATGTTCATTATAATACGCAGCGCAAGACCATCCAAAAATACAAAATTGCAGTTGTGTCGTAAAACATGTTTAACATAATGCGCATCGATCACGAATATGTTTATAAAAAGTGTTGTCAAAAAAATACGCACCTTATTGCGCGACAGAAAGGTTGTTCAATATAATACGCACAGCGACACTCTATCTCAAAAAATAACATGATACATAATAATAAATAAAATAATCTAAAAATTCAATAATTTAAATACAGTACATGCGATCGATCTGAAATTTTGATACATAGTTTTTATCATCGCCACGAAACTGCCTGCTAAATTTCAGCTCGCTAGCTTACGAGGAAGAGGGTTAAAAATCGAACCAAAGTTTTGGCAACCGACAAGCAAGTAATCAAGGGTTCAAACAGACACCACGAGTTAATAAAAAGGATTTTTAAAAAGCAGTTGAATTTGTTTGGAAGTCGCATAAAGTGTATAGTGGAGTTATAATTGAAAATACTCTAAGTATATTATATTCTTGAAATTATTTTTTCAAGGATTCGGTTCAGTCTACAATTTATTGGTGACTCTTATCAATGAATTAATTACTGTTGGACAGGGTCCGTGTTTACATGCTGAATTTGCCCAATTTTAGTGAAAAGATGGTCTTGATTATCTTAATTAATAAATATGCAATAAAGTATTAATTACAAAATTCTGAAGAAAAAAATATAAATATCAAAATCAATCTGAATAAAACATATGTACTTTTTATTTCGAGAAATGTTTATTTCTAAAAATAACAAGGGTGGGGTGAAATAAACAAATGTTTTATATAGAAATAAAGGTTAAATTACTATTCCAATAAAAGTTGTAATAAGTATTGATTTTATTCAACCGATGGGAAAGGGTTTGATCTGTCTTTACATGATTTATTAACGTTGTCGATTCGTAGAGCTAGTGTTATTGATTAACTTTTAATCGGTAAATCGGATCAAAATCTGATCAGGGCCGGATTTCCGCCTATGCCTACAAGGCCCCGGCCTAGGTCCCAAGCCAGCCTAATGGCCCCGTTGGTGGAATCTTTACATAAGCTCAAAAAGATTTACTTTAACCAAGAGAAAAAATCTTGAATTTAGAACATTTGAGGAAAACCGAAATTGTCTCAAATAAATTAAAAACTAAACAACAAATTGAAACATAAAAAATGTATTATTCCAAATTATAAAACAAAGCTCTATTGTTTAATGACCCTCTCTTTTATATTCGTAATAGAAATATCGATATCACGATGTCTGACTTCAATAAAAAATCTAAGCGGGTTTCAGAAAAGAAACGGAATAAAGAAAACAAAATCGAAAAAGAAAAAGTGCTTCTAGCAATGTATCTAAATTAAACACATTTTTTCGTCGTCTAGACGTAGTTCTGGCTCTAGTCCTAGTACTTCATGTAGTAGTACTAGTGCATTAGCCAGTGGCAGTTGCAGCGATGCTGCGAATGACCGTCAACAGGCAACTCCAACAAACGTGTCTGACTGCAACTAGCTACCTGAAAACATTATTTCTGAAAAACCCGTAACAGCCAGTGGTGTAGTGGAGGGTGGGCGCGGGAGGGCTTTACCCTCCCACCTTTTTTGACAGGGAGGGCGCGCCCACCCTGCATGGAGGGCATGCAATTTCAATTAACTTCAATTTGACTTTTGAGACTGTGTTAGTTGTAGAACTTGTACCTTTGAGAAAAATACGCCGCGTGAAAAATTTGAAAAAAGAGGGCCCTCTCACCTCTTTTTTAGGACTACACCACTGGTAACAGCTACAAAAAAAAGATTATTTAGAAAATCCTGAATATATTTCTTCTTTAAGTGACGATCCTGATGAGTGGATGCTAGACGAAGTTACATTGGAGTGCCTTGTTCAAAATGGCATGAAACAAAATATTGATGCCGACTTTTCTTTTTCTAGGCGTCAATACACAGATAAAACCAGGTATCTATCGCTGTCACTTTTTAGCCAAACATTAAGAAATGGTGAAAACGACCTCGACCTTGGCTCATATTTTCGAAGATGTTTGGGAAATTGGGGTCACTAGCTAATGAAGTGTTCAACGACTGGAAAACCACAGTTCAAAGAATGAAGGAACATGAGAATTCGGAAGAACACAGGTCAGCATTTGCGACACTATCTAGGAAGAATGATGGCGGTAGAGTTGACAAGAGTCTTGTTCTTCAAACAGAAGAAGAAATAAAATACTGGCATGAGGTTTCGAGGCGCATTGTGGCTGTTGTGAGGTCACTTTCTGCACGCGGATTACCGTTTAGGTTTCCATGATAGATTTGGATTTTTTAAAACACTGAGAACTATGTTATGACTTATGACCCAGAACTTTTGGCTGAGTTGGATCCTTTTCTGGACGTACACATAAAACGCCATGGAAACAAAGGAAGTGGCACAACATCATATCTGTCGTCAAAAATATGCGATGAAATGATCAATAAAATGGCAGAAAATGTGATAAATACAATCATGACTGAGATCAAACATGCCAAAAAATTCTTTATCGCTGTGGGCTCAACTCCGGACATTTCTCATGTAGATCAACTTTCTTTCATTGTGAGATATGTCTCTGAAGACGGATGTACTGTCGAACAATTTTTGAGATTCATTCCAGTATTCATTCATAATTCATAGTAATATAAATTGTATTATTCTGTGTTTATTAAAGTCAATTAAAGATCATATGTTCTGTACTGGCGATTTAGTTTGCTAAATTTCCTAAATATCTTAAGAAATGGTTCGGGGGGCCCAAAAGTGACAAGTGCCTAGGGGCCCTGTGTCTCTTAAATCCGGGCCTGACAACATGCACCCTTCTAGAGTATAATACCACGTAGTAGATGGATTTTTTCAGACGTCCGATTTGACGTGTCTTTAAAGTTGACTTTTATCTTATTTGAGATAATACAAGATAAGATAAGATAAGATAAGATAATACAAGATAAGATAAGATACATTGTAAAACATGCCGACTTTTGAAATCCTATAGAACTCCAAGAGTGTGTGTGTAAGGGGTGCTTTCTGAGACACTTGATTTGTTGACCCACTCTGCATATGATACTTTCCATGTCTTACTTTTTATGTACTCTATATAAAAATGAGGGTTACGTAAACTTTATATAAAAAACCATGTAACGCCCGCTGACGATGTAAACATCTAGCTAATCCGCTATTGCCATCCGATTAAAAGACATTTTGCTGAGCCAGCGAGCCCCCACCCCGAACTTTACTTCGATATCTTCATTCACTGTTGGAATAAAAGTTAAAGCACCTTTTTCCCCCGAAACGTAAGCTGAACTTTAAATGTGTTCATGAAATACACTTTTAAAGCGCGGCACTTTCTTATACTTATACATGTATTATTCAACGCGTCAAAACGTCATATGCTACAATGGCTTACTTTACACAATCGTAAGACTTTGCCATTCGGCTTGGGTCAAACAGAGACGTACTAACCCCCCCCACCCCTCAATCCCCGCCCAGCCCAGGCTCGCAATCACCGAAGCTGTTTGAGCCCCCATACTGAAACCCCTCTCTCTAAACATGTACAGCCCCCAAACTGAACCCCTCTCTCTTAACCAGTAAAGCCCACAAACTGAACCCCTCTATCTAAACATGTACAGCCCCAAACTGAACCCCCTCTCTCTAAACATGTACAGCCCCCAAACTGAACCCCTCTCTATAAACATGTTCAGCCCCCAAACTGAACCCCATCTCTCTAAACATGTACAGCCCCAAACTGAAACCCTCTCTAAACATGTACAGCCCCCAAACTGAACCCCTCTCTCTAAAGATGTACAGCCCCAAACTGAACCCATCTCTATAAACATGTACAGCCCCAAACTGAACCCCTCTCTCTAAACGTGTACATCCCCAAACTGAACCCCTCTCTCTAAACATGTACAGCCCCCAAACTGAACCCCTCTCTATAAACATGTACAGCCCCAAACTGAACCCCTCTCTCTAAAGATGTACAGCCCCAAACTGAACCCCTCTCTCTAAACATGTACAGCCCCAAACTGAACCCCTCTCTATAAACATGTACAGCCCCAAACTGAACACTTCTCTCTAAACATGTACAGCCCCAAACTGAACCTTCTCTCTAAAGATGTACAGCCCCAAACTGAACCCCTCTCTCTAAACATGTACAGCCCCCAAACTGAACCCCTCTCTATAAACATGTACAGCCCCAAACTGAACCCCTCTCTCTAAACATGTACAGCACCAAACTGAACCCCTCTCTCTAAACATGTACAGCCCCCAAACTGAACCCCTCTCTATAAACATGTACAGCCCCAAACTGAACCCCTCTCTCTAAAGATGTACAGCCCCAAACTGAATCCCTCTCTCTAAACATGTACAGCCCCAAACTGAACCCATCTCTCTAAACATGTACAGCCCCCAAACTGAACCCCTCTCTCTAAACATGTACAGCCCCCAAACTGAACCCCTCGCTCTAAATATGTACAGCCCCCAAACTGAACCCCTCGCTCTAAATATGTACAGCCCCCAAACTGAACCCCTCGCTCTAAATATGTACAGCCCCCAAACTGAAACCCTCTCTCTAAATATGTACAGCCCCCAAACTGAACCACTCTCTCTAAACATGTACAGCCCCCAAATTGAACCCATCTCTCTAAAGATGTACAGCCCAAACTGAACCCCTCTCTCTAAACATGTACAGCCCAAACTGAACCCATCTCTATAAAAATGTACAGCCTCAAACTGAATCCATCTCTATAAACATGTACAGCCCCAAACTGAACCCATCTCTATAAACATGTACAGGCCCCAAACTGAACCCCTCTCTCTAAACATGTACAGCCCAAACTGAACCCCATCTCTATAAAAATGTACAGCCTCAAACTGAATCCATCTCTATAAACATATACAGCCCCAAACTGAACCCATCTCTATAAACATGTACAGCCCCCAAACTGAACCCCTCTCTCTAAAGATGTGCAGCCCTAACTGAACCCCTCTCTCTAAACGTGTACAGCCCGAAACTGAACCCCTCTCTCTAAACATGTACAGCCCCGAAACTGAACCCCTCTCTCTAAACATGTACAGCCCCCAAACTGAACCCTTCTCTTAAACATGTACAGCCCAAACTGAACCCCTCTCTCTAAACATGTTCAGCCCCCAAACTGTAACCCATTCTCTATAAACATGTACAGCCCCAAACTGAACCCCTCTCTCTAAAGATGTACAGCCCCAAACTGAACCCCTCTCTCTCTAAACATGTACAGCCCCCAAACTGAACCACTCTCTCTAAACATGTACAGCTCAAACTGAACCCATCTCTATAAAAATGTACAGCCTCAAACTGAATCCATCTCTATAAACATGTACAGCCCCAAACTGAACCCCTCTCTATAAACATGTATAGCCCCCAAACTGAACCCCCTCTCTCTAAACATGTACAGCCCCCAAACTGAACCCCTCTCTCTAAAGATGTGCAGCCCAAACTGAACCCCTCTCTCTAAACATGTACAGCCCCCAAACTGAACCTCTCTCTCTAAACATGTACAGCCCCCAAACTGAACCCCCTCTCTCTAAACATGTACAGCCCCCAAACTGAACCCCTCTCTCTAAAGATGTGCAGCCCAAACTGAACCCCTCTCTCTAAACATGTACAGCCCCCAAACTGAACCTCTCTCTCTAAATATTTACAGCCCCAAACTGAACCCCTCTCTCTAAACATGTACAGCCCCCAAACTGAACCCTTCTTTTAAACATGTACAGCCCAAACTGAACCCCTCTCTCTAAACATGTACAGCCCCCAAACTGAACCTCTCTCTCTAAATATTTACAGCCCCAAACTGAACCCCTCTCTCTAAACATGTACAGCCCCCAAACTGAACCCTTCTCTTAAACATGTACAGCCCAAACTGAACCCTTCTCTTAAACATGTACAGCCCAAACTGAACCCTTCTCTTAAACATGTACAGCCCCCAAACTGAACCCTTCTCTTAAACATGTACAGCCCTAACTGAACCCCTCTCTCTAAACATGTACAGCCCCCAAACTGAACCACTCTCTCTAAATATTTACAGCCCCAAACTGAACCCCTCTCTCTAAACATGTACAGCCCCCAAACTGAACCCTTATCTTAAACATGTACAGCCCAAACTGAACCCCTCTCTCTAAACATGTACAGCCCCAAACTGAACCCCTCTCTATAAACATGTACAGCCCCCAAACTGGACCCCTCTCTCTAAACATGTACAGCCCCCAAACTGAACCCCCTCTCTCTAAACATGTACAGCCCCCAAACTGAACCACTCTCTATAAACATGTTCAGCCCCAAACTGAACCCCATCTCTCTAAACATGTATAGCCCCAAACTGAACTCCTCTCTCTAAACATGTACAGCCCCCAAACTGAACAAATCTCTCTAAAGATGTACAGCCCAAACTGAACCCCTCTCTCTAAAGATGTACAGCCCAAACTGAACCCTTTCTCTAAACATGTTCAGCCCCAAACTGAGACCCATTCTCTAGAGATGTACAGCCCCAAAACTGAACCCCTCGCTCTAAACATGTACAGCCCCCAAACTGAACCCCCTCTCTCTAAACATGTACAGCCCCCAAACTGAACCCCTCTCTCTAAACATGTAGAGTTCCCAAACTGAACCCCTCTCTCTCAACATGTACAGCCCCCAAACTGAACAACTCTCTCTAAACATGTACAGCCCCCAAACTGAACCCCTCTCTCTAAACATGTAGAGTCCCCAAACTGAACCCCTCTCTCTAAACATGTACAGCCCCCAAACTGAACAACTCTCTCTAAACATGTACATTCCCCAAACTGAACAACTCTCTCTAAACATGTACAGCCCAAACTGAACCCCTCTTTCTAAACATGTACAGCCCCCAAACTGAACCCCTCTATCTAAATATGTACAGCTCCAAACTGAACCCCTCTCTCTAAACATGTACAGCCCCCAAACTGAACCCCTCTCTCTAAACATGTACAGCCCAAACTGAACCCATCTCTATAAACATGTACAGCCTCAAACTGAATCCATCTCTATAAACATGTACAGCCCCAAACTGAACCCATCTCTATAAACATGTACAGCCCCAAACTGAACCCCTCTCTCTAAACATGTACAGCCCCAAACTGAACCCCTCTCTATAAACATGTATAGCCCCCAAACTGAACCCCCTCTCTCTAAACATGTACAGCCCGCAAACTGAACCCCTCTCTCTAAAGATGTGCAGCCCAAACTGAACCCCTCTCTCTAAACATGTACAGCCCCCAAACTGAACCCCTCTCTCTAAACATTTACAGCCCCCAAACTGAACCCCTCTCTCTAAACATTTACAGCCCCCAAACTGAACCCCTCTCTCTAAACATGTACAGCCCCCAAACTGAACCTCTCTCTCTAAACATTTACAGCCCCCAAACTGAACCCCTCTCTCTAAACATGTACAGCCCCCAAACTGAACCCTTCTCTTAAACATGTACAGCCCCAAACTGAACCCCTCTCTCTAAACATGTTCAGCCCCCAAACTGGACCCCTCTCTCTAAACATGTACAGCCCCAAACTGAACCCCTTTCTCTAAACATGTACAGCCCCCAAACTGAACCCCTCTCTTTAAAGATGTACAGCCCAAACTGAACCCCTCGCTCTAAACATGTACAGCCCCAAAACTGAACCCCTCTCTCTAAAGATGTACATCCCCAAAACTAACCCCTCTCTCTAAAGATGTACAGCCCAAACTGAACCCCTCTCTCTAAAAATGTACATCCCCAAAACTGAACCCCTCTCTCTAAAGATGTACATCCCCAAAACTGAACCCCTCTCTCTAAAGATGAGAAGTGCCAAACTGAACCCCTCTCTATAAACATGTAAAGCCCCCAAACTGAACCCCTCTCTATAAACATGTACATCCCCCAAACTGAACTACTCTCTCTAAAGATGTACATCCCCAAAACTGAACCCCTCTCTCTAAAGATGAGAAGTGCCAAACTGAACCCCTCTCTATAAACATGTAAAGCCCCCAAACTGAACCCCTCTCTATAAACATGTACATCCCCCAAACTGAACCCCTCTCTCTAAAGGTGAGAAGTGCCAAACTGAACCCCTCTCTCTAAACATGTAAAGCCCCCAAACTTAACCCCTCTCTATAAACATGTACAGCCCCCAAACTGAACCCCTCTTTCTAAACATGTACAGCCCCAAACTGAACCCCTCTCTATAAATATGTACAGCCCCCAAACTGAACCCCTCTCTCTAAACATGTACAACCCCAAACTGAACCCCCTCTATCTAAACATGTACAGCCCCCAAACTGAACCCCTCTCTCTAAAGATGTGCAGCCAAAACTGAACCCCTCTCTCTAAACATGTACAGCCCCCAAACTGAACCCCTCTCTCTAAACATGTACAGCCCCCAAACTGAACCCCTCTCTCTAAAGATGTGCAGCCCAAACTGAACCCCTCTCTATAAACATGTACAGCCCCCAAACTGAACCCCTCTAACTAAACATGTACAGCCCCCAAACTGAACCCCTCTCTCTAAACATGTACAGTCCCAACTTGAACCCCTCTCTCTAAACATGTACAGCCCCAACTTGAACCCCTCTCTCTAAACATGTACAGCCCCCAAACTGAACCCCTCTCTCTAAAGATGTACAGCCCCCAAACTGAACCCCTCTCTCTAAACATGTACAGCCCCCAAACTGAACCCCTCTCTCTAAACATGTACAGCCCCAACTTGAACCCCTCTCTCTAAACATGTACAGCCCCCAAACTGAACCCCTCTCTCTAAAGATGTACAGCCCCCAAACTGAACCCCTCTCTCTAAACATGTACAGCCCCCAAACTGAACCCCTCTCTCTAAACATGTACAGCCCCCAAACTGAACCCCTCTCTCTAAACATGTACAGCCCCAAACTGAACCCCTTTCTCTAAACATGTACAGCCCCCAAACTGAACCCTTCTCTCTAAACATGTACAGCCCCCAAACTGAACCCCTCTCTCTAAACATGTACAGCCCCCAAACTGAACCCCTCTCTCTAAACATGTACAGCCCCAAACTGAACCCCTTTCTCTAAACATGTACAGCCCCCAAACTGAACCCCTCTCTCTAAACATGTACAGCCCCCAAACTGAACCCTTCTCTCTAAACATGTACAGCCCCCAAACTGAACCCTTCTCTCTAAACATGTACAGCCCCCCAAACTGAACCCCTTTCTCTAAACATGTACAGCCCCCAAACTGAACCCTTCTCTCTAAACATGTACAGCCCCAAACTGAACCCCTCTCTCTAAACATGTACAGCCCCAAACTGAACCCCTCTCTCTAAACATGTACAGCCCCAAACTGAACCCCTTTCTCTAAACATGTACAGCCCCCAAAACTGAACCCCTCTATCTAAACATGTACATCCCCAAACTGAACCCCTCTCTCTAAACATGTAGAACCCCAAACTGAACCCCTCTCTCTAAACATGTACATCCCCAAACTGAACCCCTCTCTCTAAACATGTACAGCCCAAACTGAACCCCTCTCTCTAAACATGTACAGCCCCCAAACTGAACCCTTCTCTCTAAATATGTACAGCTTACGCGTATCTACGTGTACATGTGGTCATTTCTTTGCAGTTAAAGATGTAATGTTCTAACTAGGGGTGTACCGGATTCAATTTTTTTTTAAAATCCGGCTGGATCTGATTAGAGCCGAAGCCGGATGTGTAAAAATGGCCGGATTCTGGATTAGCTGAAGCTATTATATGTACATATATATTGTATGGCTCTACCGGCCAGCCGGATTCGGCATGATTGATGAAGTGAAATTCTGCCGGATTCTGGATTTCCCGGAGCCGGAGCCGAAATCCGGTACACCCCTAGTTCTAACTCGTCTCTGTGTTTGGACGATACCAAAGAGTAGAATCGATTAGTTGAATTGTCATGGTGTAGGCAACTAGGTCACTGGTGTTTTTTTGTGGTGATCCTGATAGATTCCCCGGCAATCCCCCCTCCCCCTCCCCCCACTCATGAGATGTACATTAGATTTAGTTGAATCAATAACGGGGTCATGTTTTTATCTCCCCCTGATCTCACTACACGGACATCGATGCATGGCACAGCTAACGTTACAGCATAACAACATACGTACATACATCCATGGAGACCTAACTAAAGTAGCCATATATGTATTTTAAGTGTTCGACAATAAGAATCGCATGTTAATTGAAACATGTATTTGTCTTCAGTCCCTAAGAAATTTAGGGGGAAAAAAACACTTCCTAGTTTAGACCCGTGGGTGAAGGTCGGTGGCCATTGGCAGGAGGCCTTAGTTTACATCCGTGCCTGGTGGTCAGTTGTGGGTGGCAGCCCCGAGCATGCGAGCAGCCACGTCAAAAGAGATGCCTGATTTATCCCTGTTTAAAAGATAACTAGTGACACTACTTAGTCGACAATTAAAAAAAAAGAACGATAAGTGCCGCCATATTTTTTTCTTATTAACTTTCGATAATCTGCACACCATTAATTGTGCTGAGAATGAATCAAGTCTTCATTAAAAACTTTTTTTTCTTTGTTTATTTAATTATTTTTTTTCACATCCTGTTTAAAGACACGAGCCTAGCATCAAAGATCGACTCGCCACAGATGTAACAAGGAAGTCAATTTCGGTGACCTTCCTTCTGGTGTATGTGTCAAGATGTCTGTAAACTAAACGGGTGGCAAATGATATGAGGAATGTTTGAGACAGTTTCTTTGTTGTTGTTTTTTTTTAACGCGAAGAGAAATGGTGGTGGTGTGTCTGAGTTATCGACCGTAGAGGAAAGTGGGAGTGGAAGACCGGCGGTGGAAGGTGGGAGTGGAAGACTGGCGATGGAAGGTGGGAGTGGAAGACCGGTGGTGGAAGGTGGGAGTGGAAGACGGGCGGTGGAAGGTGGGAGTGGAAGACCGGCGGTGGAAGGTGGGAGTGGAAGACCGGCGGTGGAAGGTGGGAGTGGAAGACGGCGGTTGGAAAGCGGATGTAGTGTCTTTCTGGTTAATATATTCCTGGCCCAAACACTGCAGCTACCGTATGAGATAACTCGATTTTATGTCGATCTCGAGTATAAGGCGCCCCCCCCCCAAATTTGACACTTGAAAATTGGAATTTTGAGATGTCTTCGATGATCGCCACGGTAGATTCATGGCTTGTTAAAATGAGTTATGCGAGTATAAGTCAACATCTTGATTTTGGCCTCGAAATTTTAAAAAAAATATAAAAATCTTCACTTATATACAATATTTCCAGTAAATTTATTTTCTTAATGTCGTACTTCTATTTGTTTTTATTTTTGTTTGTTCGCTGATCACGGCTTTTTGTTGATCCTACATGTGGAAGAAAATCAGAAGCCCCGAGCCTAGTGCTCTTCATGGGTCTTCCTGGAAGACCCTCCCAGCTATCTGGCCCCCTCCCCCAGAAAAGGACGTTGACAGCTGGGAAACCCCCCCCCCGGAGCGGTCGCTTTTGAAGCGGCCACCTGGGCATCTAAGACAGAAAGTCGACGATGCCTCCCACTAAGTTGACCTCACAAGGAGGGGTCGAATTGCCTTACAACGACCCGCTACCACTTCGGCGCCACCCCGGCAAAGCATACGAGTCTCAATGGTTAGGATCGCCGCTATGCGGGGGATCATCAATGACCTACCTAGGGTGCACCCCCACTGGAAGGTTTCCTCAGAACTGGCGTCCGCTGCGTTCTTCGCGGTACCTTTTGCTTATCCGTGCTGGCGCTCCTGGCCCTAAACCGGCACCGCTCAATGGCGTTGCTAGTAAAATAAATTGAGGGGGGCGAAACGGTCGCTTCGGATTTACCCGACTCTCAACGGGTACTTTGGTTTTTTTGTCGAACCGTTCGTTGTTCTTGTGGTCACGCACAAATTTGAAAAATATATATTTAAAAATTATTTTTGTTGATTCAGCACTTGGGAAGGGAGGAGTTGGGTGTTCAACATTGGGAAGGGAGGAGTTGGGTGTTCAATATTGGGAAGGGAGGAGTTGGGTGTTCAACATTGGGAAGGGAGGAGTTGGGTGTTCAACATTGGGAAGGGATGAGTTGGGTGTTCAACATTGGGAAGGGAGGAGTTGGGTGTTCAACATTGGGAAGGGAGGAGTTGGGTGTTCAACATTGGGAAGGGAGGAGTTGGGTGTTCAATATTGGGAAGGGAGGAGTTGGGTGTTCAACATTGGGAAGGGAGGAGTTGGGTGTTCAACATTGGGAAGGGATGAGTTGGGTGTTCAACATTGGGAAGGGGGGAGTTGGGTGTTCAACATTGGGAAGGGAGGAGTTAAGTGTTCAACATTGGGAAGGGAGGAGTTAAGTGTTTAAAATTGGGAAGGGAGGAGTTAAGTGTTCAACATTGGGAAGGGAGGAGTTGGGTGTTCAACACTGGGAAGGGAGGAGTTAAGTGTTCAACATTGGGAAGGGAGGAGTTAAGTGTTCAAAATTGGGAAGGGAGGAGTTAAGTGTTCAACATTGGGAAGGGAGGAGTTAAGTGTTCAACATTGGGAAGGGAGGAGTTGGATGTTCAACATTGGGAAGGGAGGAGTTAAGTGTTCAACATTGGGAAGGGAGTAGTTAAGTGTTCAACATTGGGAAGGGAGGAGTTAAGTGTTCAACATTGGGAAGGGAGTAGTTAAGTGTTCAACATTGGGAAGGAAGGAGTTAAGTGTTCAACATTGGGAAGGGAGGAGTTAAGTGTTCAACATTGGGAAGGGAGGAGTTGGGTGTTCAACATTGGGAATGGAGGAGTTGGGTGTTCAACATTGGGAAGGGAGGAGTTGGGTGTTCAACATTGATTCAACGTTTGGACAGGAAGATATTTATATCAAGGACCTTAACTCTTGACTAACTGTCACTGCTTCGCCTCGAGACAGTTGTGGGTCCTGTATAGGCACTGTGGAAATATAACATTAAATTAAATAAAGTTGTATTTTCGTGTGTGTGGTTTTTTTTCATTTATATCTACAGATGTATACATTTGTGAAACATATAATGCTTAAGCTAAATGTCCGTGACTATACCCCCAGAGCAGTGATGGCGAACCTATGGCACGCGGGCCACAGTTGGGTGCTCATAGCCTCATCAAGCCAACACGCAAATAAAATATTTTTTCCTTAATCAAAATAGCTAAGCAAAACCCCGATTTTGGGTGTTTCATTGGAGTATTGGCACTTTGGTATAAATAAATGGGTTTTGGTTGAATTTTGGGCACGTGGCCCGAAAAAGGTTCGCCACCAATGCCCTAGAGCAGTGCTTCTCAATCTTTTTAGTATGGTGGACCGGCAGGAATTTTTTTCCATTGCACCAGGGACCGGTGCACTATTTTCCCTGCACTGAAAATTTTTTATGTCCTTTTTGTCATAACTTCTGCGGACCGTCGGCGGATGGCCCACATATCGGCACCGGTCCGCGGACCACCACTTTGAGAAACACTGCCCTAGAGTATAATAATGATACCAATACTTGATATTATAGAGCTGTGGAAATGTGCGTTTCTCTGTGTTGTGCGCGTACGCATTCGTGCGCGACCGCATAAAGGGCGGGGACGCATTGTTGCTCCTATAGTACAGGTTAATGCAGCTGAAGAGAATTGTCTTTTTGTTGTGCGTGCGTTTTGCTTTTTTTTTAAAAAAAAGAGTGTAACATATTCTAGAATGTGATAAAAAGTAGAATCAGAAATACACTACAGCTGAGAACAATTAAATTGTGTGAATTAAGTTGATCAGGGTTGTTGGTTAAGTTAATTAACAAATAAATGGAAATTGAATTGAATTAAAAATAAATAAATCATTAAATCATTTTTATAGGGTAGTTGAATAAATACAAGACATACGCCACTGGATAAAGAATTTTTAAAATGTCACAGCAGCTTTACCACTAATTTTTATTACGAGCCGCCACTTCCACTCAGAGATGAATTACGTGTAGTTCAGATGGTTTAGATTATGTTATAGGGGAGAGCAGTGCTAAATTTCTTTTACGCATAAAGTATAACGTGAATAGCCTCCCGTGTATTTTACTATGTTAAGTTGGAGGAGAAGATATTTAATGGAATTGTTTTCTTATTAAATCCCAGTAAAATGTGAGGACCTACCTCTAAGGCACTGCCCGGTGTTCTTCTGGTGAAGACACACGGATAAATTATTTATGTTTAATTGTCATTCCTTGACTCCACTTCTTCTAGCGCGTGTCAAAAAGATGAGATGCACCTGAAGTTATTGAGGATTTTTTGGGTTATCAGGGTAAACAAATAAAGGTAAAAAAGGATTTTTAAAAACCACGTTTTTATAAGTGGACTAAAAAGAATAAAATAATTTAAAACTTCAAAGTTCAAGTACATTCATTTAATATGACTAAAGACGTGGGGCGGGCGCTTATGAGGTTTAACATATGCTGTTTACTCATTCTCTCACTTATGCATCTCTCTTTTGCCTTCTAAATTATAAATCTTTAATTTTTATACCAAACACCCGCCCCACGTTTTTAGTCATATTAAATTAAAGTACTTGAACTTTGAAGTTTTAAATTATTTTATTCGTTTTAGTCCACTTATAAAAACGTGGGTTTTAAAAATCACTTTTTACCTTTATTTGTTTTACTCTTTTTAGTCTATGGGTAAAATCATAGAGTATATATTACTTTTATTGTATATAAGAAAATTCATTAAATACAAAATTGCCTACATGGTTTTCATATGTTATGGATTGTCAGGTCTAGCCGCGTAGAGTTGAGGCATTTTAGACCCAATACAAACAAACACAAACATATGGACAAACACCAACGCTTATCAATTGAAAACACTACACTAATTCATATTAAGACTGCCTTCTTATTCAATTTTCTTCAATGATGTAACTCCCCTTTAACTCCGCCCAACGTTTTAATGTCACGGGGTTAACTGAGTTGGCACGTGAAAAAAATAGCAGACAGATAAGAGATGCTTTTATAGAGTTAAACTAAAAAAATTCAATAATTTAATTACGGTACATTCAATCGATCTAAAATTTTGATACAATGCATTGTCATCCAAGACCTATCCTTGATCAAATTTTGAGCTCTCTAGGACCATCAGAAGTGGTTTAATAGTACGTTGGCAAATTTGAAAAATTGCGGACAGACACGAAAGCAAGTTAATAAAAACGTGGTAAAAACAAAAAATAATTTTTACTTAAGCAAATACTTGATCTATGTTTCATTTAGTTACATTTTATAGACAATCACATGTTTACATACATTTTCTACATGATTTTCGGCTTGCACTTTAGCAATCATAAATGACTAATCGCTAAGAAGTCCTCCGCTGACTTGGAGAGGAGATGGGCGCCGCCAAGTCTACCAAGCCCCCAGAAAGTTCTAATCGAAACATTAGAACCCCCTACGACCACGAGGTTATGGGACAAAAAAAATTAATCATAAACAGCTCTAGATCGATATGTAAGCTCCTGTAATTTTTATTATCGCATCGGTGCGAATTGTCTCTGAGTGTATATTAGAGACACAAATTTTTTCAGAATTCCCTGCACACACAGACAACCTTAACAACGCAACAAGTCGTGCAAGAATTGATTTTACACCACCCCCTACCAAACCCTACCCCCATACTATTTCCCCCCTTATCCCCCCCCCAAAAAAAAACCCAAAAAAAAACCCACTGAAATTGTATCCCTGATCAATGTTCCTCCTAAGGTTCGTTGGTCCGTGTGCAAAATAAAAAAATCTCGTGTGCATAGTTGCACAGCATCCATTTTGTGTGAAAATATTGTAGCAAAATTTGCTTCATGGTAATTGTAAACTGCTGCGTGGTGTCGGTCAGATATCTGCGTGGCCTCGCGGCCTCGCAGCCGCGCAGCTTAAATGGAACATTGTATAAGATGTGTGTACGATATTTCGTTCAAAGCGGAAAATATGTGACGGAATGCAGGAAAAACAAGGAGAAAAAAAATTACTTTCACTGAACTTTCTGCTTGGCCTAACGTGCAGGAAATAGATCAAAAGGAAATGTGTGGGCCTTGATTGAATACCTTGTCATTGCAACCAAACGATATAGATATCAAATTTAAATACCACGACGATTATTACATGCCATATGTCTAGCAACAAAATGTAAATACCACGACGTATATTACATGCCATATGTCTAGCGACAAAATGTAAATACCACGACGGTTATTACATGCCATTTGTCTAGCGACAAAATGTAAATACCCCCTTTACGACATGTCGTAGATCTAGAGATGTAATGTCGTAATTATCATGAATCTGTTATATTCAGTAGTTATATTGTATATCTTGGTGATAGGCGAAAAACGAGGGAGGAGGAGGGGGGGAAGAAGGTAATAAGATTAGGTAGATTTCTTAAAGTGTTCAAACGATTCGTCACACATATCTCCTTCTTCTATATGAATCATCTTTTGTTCCTAAGACACGAACTAAAACATTGGGCGAAAGGTCATTCTCTTTTTGTACAGCCAAACAATGGAATTCTCTACCATTACACATCCGGAGTATTTCATCTACCAAGTCCTTCCAGACTGCACTTAAGACGCATCTTTTCAAAATTTATTGTCAAAATTAAAGAAAACATTTCTTTTTAATGATTAACGTAGCTTATTTGTAACGTACTGTGATTTGCGTGGTGATTATGATAATAACTAGTGGAAAAGCCTTCTAAGGCTGAGGCTGAGGCTCAAACACACACATAGTTCGTGCGTTGTTTCGGTAATTGACGCTGTGTGCTAAAACAATGACGTCATATTAATAATTTTGCGCGCCTTTCGAGTGCCTTTTTGCGCGCCTTTCGATGGGGAGACACACGTATACGAAGGGCGATTATGTATTAGACTATTAGTGGAAAAGCCTGCTAAGGCTCACACACACGCATAGTTAGTGCGTTGTTTCGGTAATTGACGTTCTGTGCTAAAACAATGACGTCATATAATATTTTTACGGCGAACATTTTTAATTTATTTATAATAATTTTGCGCGGCTTTTTGCGCGCCTTTCGAGTGCCCTTTTGCGCGCCTTTCGATGGGGGAGACACACGCACAGGTAGGGCGATTATGTATTAGAATGTTTATTTCATTATTATATGTATGTTAATATCTCCGTGTAAAGCGCTGTGAGCCCAACTCCTTGCTTTGATACAGCGCCATAAAAATTATCAATTTATTATTATTATTATTGTATCTGAAACTGTGTATATAATATTAATCATCTTTAATGGCAGCCACCTTGTATATCAGTCATCTTGCAATGCAGGCATCTTGTATAGCAGCCACCTTGTATATCAGTCATCTTGCAATGCAGGCATCTTGTATCGCAGGCACCTGGTATATATATATCAAGCGTCTTGCTTATCAATCTATTAAAAGAATCCATCTTTCAAATCAGTCAAATTGTACACAGAAGTCACCTTATCCATCAGTCATCTTGTACGGCATGCCATCTCTCACATCAGTCAAATTGTACACAGAAGTCACCTTATCCATCAGTCATCTTGTATGGCGTGCCATCTCTCACATCAGTCCACCTGTTCACATAAGTCACCTTATCCATCAGTCATCTTGTACGGCAAGCTCTTGGAGCCCACTTGCCTGCATTCCAATTATCCCCCCCTGCAACCGTTTCCACATCAACTTAACACCCCTTAACATGACTTCCCTCGTGCCGCAGAATTACGCCCCCTTGTTTTAAACTATCTTCCACGTACAAGCAGTCGTGAGCCCAGCTCCGGGCGGTCTGAATGTATTTCCTTCAAAGTTACAAAGACTCGGTTGTTTCCATTCATTTACAGCCCAGGGGTTTACGTTTGCATTCTGTGGTAAACAAGTCATTGGTTGTTTTATAATGAAGGTAAGAAAGCATGGACTATGTTTATTTCTGTATTTGTTACAGCTGCTTGCAGAGTGCCCGGGGGAGGGACTTACATGTTCTGTCTGTAATAGAGCTCATAGGCGTCACTAGTGTCGGTGCGGTAGCCCGTGTCGCACCTCCCCCCCCTCCTCACGACTTAACCCATAGACCTCCTCCGAATCTGCCAGTGCCGAATATCGGGTACATGCAAAATTTTACGCTTTGGTGTCACCCCTTGGTATGGTGGTATGACCATGTGCGGTAACCCCCCCCCCTTTTTTTTTCGTCTACTAAGTCTAAGGTTCGTAGTTCCGTGTGCAAAGTAAAAAAAAACACTCGTGTGCAAAGCTGCACATCATCCATTTTTAGTGCAATATTAAAAAATTTTTTAGCTGTGCGGTATCTCTAAATTGCTGCGCGGCGTCGGTCAGATATCCGTGCATCCCGCGCAGCTTAAAGGGGAACATTGGTGGTAGGACTTAAGACGTCATCATTAGATTCAGGTGAAATTTCACAGCTAAACCGTACGTCAGCGCCCACTTTGAACACCTGTGTTAATTACCCCGGAGGTCAAATGTCAATATTTGATTGTATGTTTGTTACAACGACGGCCAACTGTTTATACTTATCGGTGTGCTTAATACCAGGATGACCAAATGTTTATATGTTTTTTTTCCCAAACTGTTCGATAGTTTATATTTGTTTAGCATGTCCGTTAAAACCACGGCGATTGTTTACATTTTGTTTATTGCAGGGTTAGTACAACAAAGGTGAACTGTTTATTTTATACCCCATACCACGTGGTTTAGATCTCTGTTACTCACTTATACAGGTACGGGCGTACGAATCACAGGTACCTCCCCCAAACATCCACTTTATCTCCACCTAACATCCACTTTACCTCCACCTAACATCCACTTTACCTCATCCTAAATTCCACTTTTACTCCACCTAAATTCTATTTTATTTCCACGTAACATCCACTTTCTTTTACACCTAACACCACATAACATCCACTTTACCTCCACCTAACATCCACTTTACCTCCATTTAACATCCACTTTACCTCCATCTAAATTCCACTTTACCTCATCCTAAATTACATTTTATTTCAACCTAACATCCACTTTACCTCCACCTAACATCCATTTTACCTCTACCAAACATCCACTTTACCTCCATCTAAATTCCACTTTACCTCATCCTAAATTACATTTTATTTCAACCTAACATCCACTTTACTCACCTAACATCCATTTTACCTACCAAACATCCACTTTACCTCCACCTAAATTCCATTTTACCTCTACCAAACATCCACTTTACCTCCATCTAAATTCCACTTTACTTCCACCAAATATCAAACGCACATCCAACATGCGTCCGCCACGCACACATCTGAACCGACCCCGCTAAAATACGCGCAATACATCATTAAGGTTACAACAAACGTAAACAACTTTTGACGCTAAGTTGTCACTGGTCAGATTTCAAGTCGTATTTCCCTTGAGCTAAAGTTGCCAAAATGCCTCCGTTCTCCAACCTTCGCTCCGAATAGATGTAAGCGTTCAGCCATTTCCGAATGATCTCCTTACACGTCACGTGACTGGCACATTGGTTCTGTCACTGGCACGTTTGACGTGGTGGTCCACCGGGCAAGCGCACAGATAGCTCGGACGCTGCACGTGCCAAACCAGGTCCGTCGAATGGAGTGGCCCACTCGGCAAGCCGAGATAAGTTGAGTGTGTCACGTGGTGCGTTGTTTCGGCAACATGGTATCAGTAATTAAGGCAGGGGTTTGGAATTTATTTGGTGTGCCCGTGCAAAAGTTGATAAACAATTGTAAAACAAGTTTAATCGCTGATGTCCGTTTGAAAATTGCCGGAAAAAAAGACAACATGAAGAGGCCATATCTCTTGGCTATTACAGTGCTACTTATATACAGAAGATTATTGCGTCTTATTGACAAGTGACGCAGCGTTTCCCCGACGCCATTGTTTCCCTAGTGTCAAGAACCCATTCCGTGCTGGGTGACCCTTCGCCTTCACGGTACGCTAGCCGAGCGCGCATGCCGTTCGACCACCGTGCCCCTAACCCTGGAATGGAAGGGTGGAATATTCCACCCAAATGCAACTTTTGACATTTTTTTGTTTTGGAAACTCAGTCCCCTTTGGGGCGGTGGTCACCCTAGGGCAGTGGTGGCGAACCTTTTTTTTTGGGGGGGGGCAGGGGTGCCGAAAATTCAACAACAAAAAAACCACTTATTTTTGGAGTGCAATCACTCCAATGAAACATGATAATGGTGGTTTGGCTCAGCAGGTTTGATTAAGGAAGTAAGTCATATTTTAGTCGCGTCCCGGCTGATTAGCCTCGGCGTGTCGATTGTGACACGCGTGCCTTAGATTTGCCATCACTGCCGTAGGGTGGCGGTTACAAGACAGCGTCCGTCCGACACGTCATTTTGGTCACACCTACATCACCTGCCCGCCCCCACTGCCTTTTTTTTTATAAAATCTTTCGCCGTCCATCTTAATCACGCCTGCCGTGATGTCACTGATGTCAAGCTGAGGGTAAAAGTAAGATACATTCAGCGCCTTGACGAATCCTGTCAAGCCGAGTTCATATTACTCTTAGTTTCCTTATCGGATAAAAAGATCCTGCTAGATCGTATATCTATACGTATCTCTATCTTGTTAAACTAGTCAATGTTTTTTTGTTTTTGTTTTTTGGCTTGACAACTCTTTTTTTCTTCTTTTTTTTTATACATGTACTTTATTCTTTTTTCTTTCTTTTAGAATTATTTGTTTATTTGTTATATATAAGCTAATTGGATTTTTTTTTAAACATCTTCTAAAGTGCTTGATATCATCTGGATTTTTTTTAGTTATTCGGTATTCAAATTTTGTGATGATTTATTTTTCGGATTTAGAGTTTATTGACGTCAAACTTTTAATCTGGTGATATAGGTAGTTGAATTGAAACACGTGTATCACGTGACCTCATGAAGAAATGACGTCATCCAAAACTTTTTTTTAATGTTATTTCATTCTTTGTATCGTATTCACGGCCCAGTAGTTTGATCACGTGCCACATACAGTGTATTGTAGATAAAATATGTGAGTCGCGGAAACGAAAACATAGAACAAAATATGTGAAAGCCCTTAACGAAAACAAACCAAAAAAAACAAAAACAACAAAAACAATAACAATCAATAGAATAATCCAACAAAAGTTAAACGCGAAAATATTTTCATGGGAAGACAAAACAAGACTAACAAAATAACCTAATTAAACAACCCCGTAAAAACAAAGTTTTTGACTATAAATCCCTTATAGATGAGACATAACTAAAAGTATTGATTATATTCAAACATTTACAGACTGAATCTGTCTTAACTCAACTTTGCATCATAACCCTAGTGGGGGGGGGGAGGGGTGGGTGGGGGGAGAGGGGAAAAGTCTGGTCACCGATTCGCTTGACCGAGCTCAGAGTGACACGTAAAATGTAAACAAAAGCGCACCGTCGTTTCGTTGGGTCGCCTCAATGCTCAAACTTTCACGTGGCAAAAAAACAATAACAAATCGTGAATTAAAATTACATACCTCATATAAGGATAAACTAAAAATGCATTAATTTAATTACGGTACGTTCGATCGATCTGAAATTTTGATACGATGCATTGTTAGGTAAGACGGGTCCGTGTGCCAAATTTCAGTTCGATCGGATCATTGAAAGTGGGTCATTTTCGACTTTTGTTTTTCCGCCCGCCGAGCCCATGAGATGATGAGAGACAGACAGAGAGAGAGAGAGAGAGAGAGACAGAGACGGCGGTGAAGTTAATATAAGGGATTTAATTAAACAACCCCGTAAAAACAAAGTTTTTGACTATAAATCCCTTATAGATGAGACATAACTAAAAGTATTGATTATATTCAAACATTTACAGACTGAATCTGTCTTAACTCAACTTTGCATCATAACCCTAGTGGGGGGGGGGAGGGGTGGGTGGGGGGAGAGGGGAAAAGTCTGGTCACCGATTCGCTTGACCGAGCTCAGAGTGACACGTAAAATGTAAACAAAAGCGCACCGTCGTTTCGTTGGGTCGCCTCAATGCTCAAACTTTCACGTGGCAAAAAAACAATAACAAATCGTGAATTAAAATTACATACCTCATATAAGGATAAACTAAAAATGCATTAATTTAATTACGGTACGTTCGATCGATCTGAAATTTTGATACGATGCATTGTTAGGTAAGACGGGTCCGTGTGCCAAATTTCAGTTCGATCGGATCATTGGAAGTGGGTCATTTTCGACTTTTGTTTTTCCGCCCGCCGAGCCCATGAGATGATGAGAGAGAGACAGAGAGAGAGACAGACAGACAGAGAGAGACGGCGGTGAAGTTAATATAAGGGATTTAAAAATGGCAACGCCTGTGTCTGGACTCCCGCTGTTTATCCTGGTCTAATCCCATTTCACTAGTGAACACTTATTTAACAATCGTAACGATTTCTAAAGAAAGGAAATTGAAACTAATAACGGGATAAAATATCAAGGAATTATTTCCCCTTTTAACGCCAATCCTAAATAAGGTGGCTTCATAGAAGAATAAATTGCTCACAGATTTCGAAGAGGTTGAGGGGGGGGGGCGACGGGGACAACATCACATGTGATAAAATCTAAAAGGTCTCAAAATTAGACCCTTACAAAGTGTCATCTCATTATTTAATGTCATTTGGCAGTTATCTATGTGTACCTGATATTGAAAGATATCCTAGATTTCTAGATGTGAAACAATTACAGAGCAGGCTCTTAGTTCTTACCAATAAAAGTCATAGCCATACCGATAATCGAATAACATGGTTGTATTTCCTTTTGAAGTCGACCTAAGGATGTTTGATATTGAAGATATTCTAGATTTTAGATTATAGATTTCTAGAAATAAAATAATTACCTAGCAGGCTCTTAGTTCTTACCAATAAAAGTCATAGCCATACCGATAATTGAATAACATGGTTGTATAACCTTTTGAGATCAACCTAAGGATGTTTGATATTGAAGATATTCTTGATTTTAGATTATAGATTTTTGGAAATAAAAACAATTACCCAGCAGAATCGTAGCCACCAATAAATGGCCAGAGCCATACCAATTGAACACATAAAATAATAAACTACCTCTGGCTAAAAGTTTCCCTTCCCCGTCTCGACGATAGGAGGTCACATATTTTTCGTTCATTAGCGATTCAAGGTCCCATGTCTTAGGGCGTTCGTGATAAGATGGCGGGGGCTGGGGGGGGAGGCGGTTGAGAGGGGAAGGGAGGTTGCTTCTGTTGGGAAGGAGTAACTGTTGGGGGAGATATGTGGTTGTCGTGCGACAAGGTTTGCATACGAGATAGTGATTTATCGCATTCATCATACAGCTGCCATACTCCAGGCACACTCTAACGTAAGGTGTCTATTCTATTTTTTGTCTTTATTTTCTTCTTATCTTTAACACACACCACAATTATCTGCCGGGGCTGTCACCATATGAGATAATGGAATCAAAGTTGTTGTGTTTTTTTTATATATATATCTTGTCGGTGTTTTATAGAAACTCTTACCTCTCTTCTGACTCGTAAATAAACTGTTATTTCCCATATGTCTCCTAAATAAACTGTTATTTCTCAACTGTCTCCTCTATAAATGGTTATATCTCAACTGTCTCCTCTCTATAAACAGCTATTTCCCATCTGTCTTCTCTATAAACAGATATTTCTCAACTGTCTATAAACAGTTATTTCTCAACTGTCTCCTCTATAAACGGTTATTTCTCAACTGTCTCCTCTATAAACGGTTATTTCTCAACTCTCTCCTCTCTATAAAAAGATATCTCCCATCTGTCTCTTCTATAAACGGATATTTCTCAACTGTCTCCTCTATAAATAGTTATTTCTCAACTGTCTCCTCTATAAATAGTTATTTCAACTGTCTCCTCTATAAACATTTATTTCTCAACTGTCTCCTCTATAAAAGGTTATTTCTCAACTGTCTCCTCTATAAACAGTTATTTCTGAACGGTCTCCTCTATAAGCAGTTATTTCTCAACTGTCTCCTCTATAAACAGTTATTTCTCAACTGTCTCCTCTATAAACAGTTATTTCTCAACTGTCTCCTCTATAAACAGTTATTTCTCAACTGTCTCCTCTATAAGCAGTTATTTCTCAACTGTCTCCTCTATAAACGGTTATTTCCCACCTGGCCCCTCTATTAAACTGTTAGTTGTTCTTGTCCTACATCTGACTGTGCCTTAAAGACCGAATGGGAAGATAACTCCACGCATTTAACCTTTGAACTTCTCCACGCTCCGAGGAACCAGAGGTGTTCGGTTGAAAAGACTTGTGACTTGTAACATTTCTCAGTACACTAAATATTTGAATGTGTGCCGAGCCGAACGTTCTTGACTAATGTTGAGGTGAAATTGTTGGTTTGGAATAGAATTTGAGGATTTTATAATTTCTTGCATCCTTGTGTTTTCATTCGTTGGACTTAAATGGTAAGTGGTCGAAAAAAATGGATGATGTTTTTATTACGTTTATTTAACCTTTTTGATATTGTTTATAGAATAACCACCACATAGATGTGACTGTAGACCAGGGCTTGGCGAAATTGCTTGCCTGGTACACAGGTTGCGGTTACGTTATGTCACCGTTACTCCTAAAGGAGCTGACTTTATAAACCCCAATGAGTCTCCATTACCCCCAAGAGTTCCCCTTTTACCACAAACGGGGCTAATTTACCCCTGTACGCCGATCCATGCTGTAGACCAGTTGTTTGAAGATGTTTAGGAACACCCACATTTATATGCATTTCCCTTATAACATAACACACTTGCGACCACCACCACCCCCCCCCCAAATTCAGCAGATAAACACCGACTCTTTGTACATGTATTCGTTGTCTTCTGCTAAGATCTTTTGTTGTTGTTGTTTTTTGTTGTTGTTTTTTTTTGCTTCCAAGCTTCAATGAAAACCTGCCCGTACTTTTTAATGACCTCAACGCAAACATCTAGAGCAGAGGATCTCATGTCTTTGCTGCCCCCTCACCCCGTCCCATAAGTCAAGTTGTGGCGATTCATCGCCCTTTTCATTTCCAAGCCTTTGAGAAACATTGGTGTTAAGAATTTAAGGAGCCGAGTTTCCGGTTTTCTATGCACCATTTGTAAAAAAATTAATTTTATAGTAATATAGTAATAAGTCAATAGGTTCCGCTGCAATCATCTAAAGTCTACACAATGAATTTAACTGCAGTTAACAGGGTCGACATTAATGGAAGTGTTTGTTAAACTACACTGTAAATAATGTTTTAAAGTAACATAAATAGATCATCAAAATAAGCTTCATATCCACATATTTTCTTCTTCTCCTTTTGTCAAGCATAAATATAAATGTCTGGATTTTTTTTTAAAAGTCACTGTGACCTTTTTTTCGGGTGATCCTTTTTTAAGAACCACCGATCGATCCAGCGGTTCTCAGAGTATCGCCAGTTGTTCCGTTGTTGAAGTTGCCCTGCGGTACCATGACAAGTTCTTATACTTATACGTCACTTCCTAATTGCACTAAATTTTGGCTGGGATATGGTGGTGGTGGGGGGGGGTGGGGGGTACAACATTCCAGGGATATGGAATAAATTAGGGCGGAAAGACGAAAGGCGTTCATCCTGCTCAGTGTTTACCTTCCGGCCGGGATGTGTATGTCTCTTGTGAAGAAAACAAAAATTATGTCGCACTCATTGAACTCTGATCATTGGGAAATAGTCTAGCGTAGAACTTATTCCTTTTCTAGGCAGAGGCTAATCTTTGCTTCTAGCTAGGAATATGTCGTCCATTGTAGATCCTGCCGCCTTGACAGGAACTTATCAACATTTTTTTTTACTCTAATAGCTTGCAACTTATTTCTATTAGCTATAGCAACTTATCACTCGAAATGGCTAGTCACGTATACCCCCTAGTAGCCATGTAGCCAGGAAATAAAGCATCCAAACTAACCAGGACAACGTGACGACATTTTGATAAGTGCTTAGGGGTCGTCCATAAAGTACGTCACGCTATTTTTGACCATTTTTAACTCCCCCCTTCCCCCTGTTACAAACTGTCACACATCTCGGATCCCCTAACGTACGTCACACTTTCGCACAAAAAATGTTGTTTTTTATGAACAAAATAATCAAAATTTAATATAAAACAGTGTGACGTCACACATGGCCTGACCCCCCTCCCCCTGTCACAAACTGTCACACTTTCTTGCACCCCCTCCCCCCTTTCTGGAGCGTGGCGTACTTTATGGACGGCCCCCTAGTAGCCATGTAGCCAGGAAATAAAGGATCCAAACTAACCAGGACAACGTGACAACATTTTGATAAGCGCGTGTCATTTTATAGAAGCAGTTGGACAATGCGATCAGCTTATATGTTGTTATCGTCAAAAAGTAAACTTGATTTTTTTTTAAGGAAATTATTAATTTAAGTTTGATAAATTTATGATTTTACCGGCACTTCGTCAACAGATGATTTCAATCTAAATTCACGACAAAACTTTATGAAAATTCACTGCAAGAGACAGTGTGTGGGAGAGAAAAAAAACATGTGAAAAATGCGTACAAGCGATTTGTTTGAAGTTTTAATTGAAATATTTTAACGACGTTTAAAAAGCTACCCGCCGGGCACAAGACTGAGTCTGTCAGATGTTTGGGGATTTTCTTATTATCGTTTGGGGAAATTTAATTGAACTCGTGCACGGCAGGGTACCGGGGGAGTCTTATTGACGTCATCGGGGATTTCATGCCTACTTGTCGGGAGAGGTGAGGGGTTTGCTTATCTTTCATAAAGGCATCTAACACTGGGAAGTAGCACTGGGAAGTAACACTGGCAAGTAGCAGTGGCAAGTAACGCTGGCAAGTAACACTGGCAAGTAACGCTGGCAAGTAACACTGGCAAGTAACACTGGCAAGTAGCACTGACAAGTAACATTGGCAAGTAACACTGGCAAGTGACACTGGCAAGTGACACTGGCAAGTAACTCTGGCAAGTCACACTGGCAAGTAGCACTGACAAGAAACACTAGCATGTAACTCTCAGACAATAAACACTAAGACAAGCAACATTCAGGCAAGTAACAATGAGATGATGTGCACCGCAATGGCATTATATGTTGTGTTTAGGATATGAGTTGTTTTTTTTACATTGACTGAATTTAAAATTATGTGTGTTACTATTGTTATGTAAATCGCTGTGAGGCGAGTTGCTTGCTGGCGTACTGCGCTTTTATAAATTATCAAATTATTATTTTCGTTTAATCTTTTTTGGCCGGGGAAGGGGCATCCGATGGGGGTGCGGCCCTTCCACCACCCACCCCTCAACCTTACTTTGAAGGACGGCACTTTAGGCCACCAGGAGAGAAGTTTACTCTCCTCCCCCCCTCCCGTAGAAGTAGTAGGGAAACATCGACTGTACTGTCTCGGGTGGTACTACCTGTGGCCACTCCAGTGACTTGAGTAGTGGATACCGGCGCTAATGGCGATGTGCCTGATCTTGGTGAGTCACGTGTTTAAATTTTAGCCTAACTTTTGGTCTAACTTTTGGCCTAACCTATAGCCAGGCTTTTAGCCTAACTTTCAGCCTAAATTTTAACCTGACTCAGCCTAACTTTCATACTTACTTTTAGCCTAACGTTAGCCTAATTTTTAGCCTAACTTTTAGGAAAACTTTTAGCCTAACTTTTAGCCGGACTCTTAGCATAACTTGTGGCCTAACTTGTGGCCTAACTCCTAGCCGGACTGTTAGCCTAACTTTTGGCCTAACTCTTAGCATACCCATTGGCCTAACTTTCAGTCTAATTTTTTGCTGTCGAAATTTACGGAGTCAGAATTCTGCCAGTTGCTCCGGGTTTCTATCGAAGTTTTTAAAGGAAGATTTTCGGAATTCTTGAGCGCGTCTGTTCTGTTAAGGCCAAAACGATTGGCTCCCTTCTGCGCAACTCAAACCAACCCAATTCAACCCAACCAAACCCAAAACAACCCAATTCCACTTAGATGCGATTTTGTACAATCCCAGAAATATTGCTGGTTGAAAAACTCATTTTCATAATTTCCTGTGCCAAAAATCATTATTTATATTTATGTTTGGCGTTTTTTTTGTGATTTTTTTTTGTTTGTTTCTTTTTGTTGTTGTTATTGGTAGAGGAAACGTAAGGTTCGCCCAGGTTTGGCGTGATGTCTCTCCAAGCCAATAGCTAATAATCCCTGTTCTTGTTCCCAAATTGTGATTACCTCCCCTTGATAGTTGCCACAAATATTGACACTATTCTCACCAAAGACTCCCACATACCACAAAAACTTAACACTTGGCCTCTATGGTCTCACTAATTCCGAAACGCCACAAAAACTCCACTCTCGGCTACAACCGTAAAGTCCGCGGTGCTAAATATAGCCTAACAGATGATGTCACGGAGCGATGGGTTGTTTTTCGTTGAATGCCCTCTTCCACTTGCTAAAATGTTTAGGGTTAGCGCTACAAGGTAAATAAGTCTAGGAAGCCCGGGTGAGTTGCAGAACTTGGAGTTAAAGTGCGCAGAGTTTATTTTCTACTCAAGAGCTGGTTATTTTTCCTGTGGATAAAATGTGGGGATCGTTCTTTTGCTGAAACAGCTGGAGTTGAAGATTAATAGATAATCTAAATTCTGATGCAAAATCAGTGAGGTCGGTAAGACGGTGTGATAGGTCAGTGAATCCGCGTGAGTAATAAGTAGAGCCACATGATAGGTCAGTGAATGCACGTGAGTAATCAGTAAAACCTTGTGATAGGTCAGTGAATACGCATGAGTAATCAGTGAAACCACGTGATAGGTCACTGAATGCACGTGAGTAATCAGTAAAACCACGTGATAGGTCAGTGAATGCGCGTGAGTAATCAGTAAAACCACGTGATAGGTCAGTGAATCCGCGCGAGTAATCAGTAAAACCACGTGATAGGTCACTGAATGCACGTGAGTAATCAGTAAAACCACGTGATAGGTCAGTGAATGCGCGTGAGTAATCAGTAAAACCACGTGATAGGTCAGTGAATCCGCGCGAGTAATCAGTAAAACCACATGATTAGTATGTTGGGAATCATGTGACGGGTCAGTGAAGCAGAGTAACAGTTATGTGAAGCATGTAAAATCAGTGAGGAAAAGAGACAGGTCAATAAAACACGTGATACGTCAGAAAAACCCATGCAAAAAAACAGTGTGATAGTAACATGTGACAACTGTGACATAACGAGTTAGGTCAGTGAACAGAGTGGTAGATAAGAGAAACGATGTGGAAACAGGTCAGTGACGCGGCATAAATCTGAAACTTTTTTTTTGCATAGATGGACGTATTCCATGAACTAAAAGTATGTGAGGGCCGGATTAAGGTAATAATAAACAAAAACGTAGGGATGTACAGGATTCAAAATTTTTTTAATCCAGCCGGGGCCAAATCTGGCCGGATTTATGCAGTGAAATTCGGCGGTAGTCGGAGCTGGAGCCGGATTTGTAAAAATGGCCGGATTCCGGATTCGCAGGAGCCGAAATCAGATACACCCCTACAAAAAATGGCATACTTCAAGACTGAGTCGCAGGATTTTTAGTTATACAGTGAAAATAGTTTAACACGAAAACGAGTGGACTGGAATACTTTTTAGTGTTAATTAAAAGAATTTCGTTTTAAATGATATTACAAAAAAACGTTTTTAAAAAGTACTGGAAGTTATCTTATCTGTTTACAGACGCTCCTTCTATACAGAAGATTATTGCATCTATGGTTTGTGTTTAGTCCTGCATTTTTATTAGAGATTTAAATGTTGATAAAGTGTTGGTTTTCCTGGATTCTTCAGGCAACCCATTCCACGCCCGAATTCCGGACGGAAAGAAGGAAAACTTGTATGTGTTTGTTCTTGCATACGGAATAAGAAAGGTGTTTTTATCCTTATGTCTATCTGAGGGTTGTATTAAGTTATCTTTGTGTTGTATTTCTAAATTAGAATTAATTGCTTTATGTATGATTACTACTTTGGTTTTGGTTCTTCTATCCTCTAGTGTTTCATGGTTTAATGATTTAACTAATGGTGTTATTCTTGTCAGTTTCGAATATTCTCCAGTAATGAATCTGGCAGCTCTTTTTTGAATTTGTTCTAGTTTATCAATGTTTTCTTGGGTGGATGGGTCCCATACAGAAGTTCGTATGGTAATCAAAACTACGTTCATAAGTGTACATTTTAATAACATAGATATGTATGTATGTATGTATGCATGCAGTCAACAAAAATAAACAACACCAGGAATGTTAAAAAGGACTTATAGAAATTGAATATGTTTCTGTTTTTTTTTATAAAGTTTATTGATTTTTTTTTAAAAGAAATAATCTGATTTTTTAAAACTTTTTTTCTTCATTGTAGAGGGGGGAAAACGGGGAGGGGTTGGATAAACAAAATTGGCTTTTCTCACAGATTATCTCAATGGTGTCGGATTTCAAAGCCATGTCAGATTTCTTTCATGTGAAACATAAGACAACGCGTCCCTTTTTCATTTCAAATCCCATTCTCGGCGGCGCGGCTGGTGTTTTTTGGGTATTTGGTTTATTCCCGGAACAACAAATCTTTTCGTGTTATGCGATCTCTTGTTTCCTGTTAAGAAAAAAATCATGTTATATGAAAATACACAGTAGTTTGTCGGGGCAGTTTTATTATTTTGTGGCTAACCGATATTTCTTCAAAAGTGTTTTCGCTTTAAACTTTTGTCATGTATATATACAATATATTAAGGCTGCGGAAATAAACGATTAATTAATAGGATAATCGTTCACAATTTTAATCGATTAAAATTAATTTGATCGATTAAAATTCTATTAAAATTTAAGAAAATATTATTTTTTTTCCTTCAATTGATTAATAACTTATATTTGTGTTACTTACATACTTTTCCCTCGTATTATTATTATTATATACTTAGACGTGCATACGTAAACGAAAAGTTTTTTCTTCCTGATTTCTTGCATAGCAGAACGAATTTGCTGTGTGACGTCACAAAATTTTGGAGCCATGGAATCACCGCGCCTTAACCGATTTCGTGAAATAATGAATCGCAACTTAAAGGGATCTATATATGTTTTATAAAATAATACAATTCATCAAAATTAATCGATGAATCGATTACAGTTTTTCCCGATTAATCAAACAAAAATATAATCAGTACCAGCCCTAATATATATATATATATATATATATATATATATACACACACACACAGACACACTTTTTGGGGTAAGAGTAAGAGTGATATTTTGTGGGGACCACAATTGGAAAATACTATCAAGATTTTCGAAACTTTGTAAATATCTTATTCCATCATTAGAAATTACTAACACAACAACGTACCTCACAATAAATAAAACTTTTTTGAGATATCAGAAGAGTCTAAAATTTTTGAATTAAATTTGTTGTCTTAAAAATATATCTGAAACTGTTTATAGAAAAGCTTTCCTAAATTGGTGAACGCAATGTTGGTCTCGAGACATGCCCCCCCCCTTTTTTTTTGCAACACCGTCGCTTGCCAACCATAAACTGTGATTGTTCGAGCCCCATCGAGGGTCATTCGTCAAGCTTATTTGCAAACGTCTTGTGCTTGTTCTGGTGAATAATATGTATATAGATTCCGAGAGAGCTTATCATGCGTGTGATAGGTAATCTGGCCCTGTCTTTATAAGCTACTAATGTCTCTAAACAAATGTGGATACAAAGTATAATTAAAAGTTTCAATTGTATTACGTGATATAAAATTGTTGAGATTTTCTTGATGTCTCAATGACACCCGTTTATCATAAGGTAAACGTGAAATATTTGTTTGATTTATCTTTTTAAAATATTACTTCATTTACCTCTACGAAGAAGCGAGTCAGAATTGAGTAACCTCGACACCCCTTACTTGCTAAATGGACTCTTCCCACCTTCACTCTACTGGCCTGGGTCATCTCACCTGGACACATCCCCGGTGTTTTTAATTTTTATTTTTTTTACACACCTGACCTTTGAGCAGCAGATGGCTACATCCTTTTCCCCTCCGCCTTACGTACTCGGCTTTTAACGGCCCAAAACGCTAGTCAGGTTTTTTTTTCTTCTTCTTCTTCTTCCTCTGGCGAACGCGAGCAGAAGTCAGTGAAGGGCATTGGAGCCCGTTCGTGTGCCGTGAGCAGCCTTGTTCCCCGTACCAGCCAGGGGCTTCCTCCCCTTCTTGCGTGCCAGATTAGAAAAACAGAGTCCGGGTATTGTTCGAAACGGGGGCCAGTTCTCAGAGCGGTAAGTTAGACAGACTTGCATTACATACAGCCACAGTGAGCCAGCAGTGGCAGACTTTTTAAAAATTATTCTTTCTTGTTTCTTCCTTCTGGAACGGTGGGGACTTGTATCCGTTTCGTGAGATCACAGCGTTGGTGTTCTACGATCATTGGGAGCAAATCTTTCATCTGAGAAAACTGTGAGTCATTGTCGTTGTGCGTGCCGCCTGAGTGTGTGTGTGTGTGTGTGTTGGCGCGTGTGGAAGGACCCGGAGGACCTAGATGCATGCTGTGTACGGATAATTAACTTTTCGTTTACTTGATGCCAGAGATTGTGTAATTTGTCTTTCTTTTAAATTGAATTTTAAAAATGCAAGGCGCGACGACAGCCGTTTTGACGTCAATGGCACACGTTTTTTTAAACCTTGATTTATGCACCTTCGCCATGCCAGGAAAATTTGATATACTTGAGGTCGCATGGTTAAGGCTATTCCATATTATGGAAATGACTTCTGAGTCATGTGTTACAGAGTTAGGTTGTTGGTTACGATTTTTTTTTGTTATGGGATACCGCAAAAAGCTATTGCTGGGTTCTTGAAACGGATAATCGGTTTTAAATAGTATTTATCTTACATAGACTGGCTCATTTATTGAAAGACAGTCGTACATATTGACAAGCAAGCTGAAAGACATACAGACAAAATTGAGAGATTGGCAGGTAGGTGGTGGACAAACGTTTACAGTAACGCTGTTCAAAATAATCACATTATGTTTAAATTGGATGCGACCAATTAAGAAAGCGTGCCGATAAAATACTGATCGGTGAACGTCATCAATTATTTTCCTAATATTTTATAACTGCGGGATTTCGTGTCCGTTTCCAAGAACATATTGATTGATACATAGAAAAATTTGTTGAAAATTAACCCGTTTTATATGTGGCTGTGTCACTTGTCAGTATAGGTGTGTTTGTAACAGTTGTGTTTTTAGCTGGTGTGTTTGTAGCTGGTGTGTTTGAAGCTGGTGTGTTTGAAGCTGTTGTGTTTTAGCTGGTGTGTTTGTAGCTGGTGTGTTTGAAGCTGGTGTGTTTGTAGCTGGTGTGTTTGTATCTAGTGTGTTTGAAGCTGGTGTGTTTGTAGCTGATGTGTTTGTAGCTGGTGTGTTTGAAGCTGGTGTGTTTGCAGCTGGTGTGTTTGTAGCTGGTGTGTTTGAAGCTGGTGTGTTTGTAGCTGGTGTGTTTGTATCTAGTGTGTTTGAAGCTGGTGTGTTTGTAGCTGATGTGTTTGAAGCTGGTGTGTTTGAAGCTGGTACGTTTGCCGCTGAAGTGTTTGTAGCTTGTGTATTTCTACTTAATGTGTCTGTAGCTGGTTTGTTTATATCTGGTGTATGTCTACCTAATGTGTGTGTAGCTGGTGCGGTTGTAGTTAATGTATCTGTAGCTGTGTGTTTGTAGCTGGTTCGTTTAGCACTGGAGTGTGAGTAAGTTGCGTGTTTGCAGCTGTGTATTTGTAACTGGTGTGCTTTACTTTGATCCGATACAATGTCAATGAAAGCCAATTTAACTTTAGCCCTTACCTCAAAACCTTCCTTCTTCACATCCCCATTCCTTGACACGCCTACGACCTGTCACTTCTTGGAAACTTTAACCGAAACTTAAAACAAACCGAAAAAAAACATAAGGCCAAACGAAAACAAAGTAAAACAAAAACCCCCACAACAACAACAAAAAACAGAAAAAAAGATAACTTTTATGAGAACACTACACTTTAGGAACCGTAATTACTGGAGGGTAATAGAAGGGTTAAAATATAGTTTAATAGTCTCCGTCTGGCCCATATCATTACGGGGTCTTAAAACCAATGTGTTTTATGTACATTTTATGGGTCTGGCCTGGATAGATACTGTGAACTGCGTTCAAGTATTCCTTCCATCTCGACCCGTAAATAACCACTGTTCGATAATATAAGTAAAGTTAAATATTATGTTTTATTGCGCTCTCTTTTGTGTAGATTTGGTGTTGAGATTATGTGTGTACTTTGTCAAGGGGAGCTTAATAGAATGCGCATTAAGTGGAGAACGTAATATTTAATGCTCCCTATATTAAAATATAAGAATGTTCATTATCCAGTAGGTTAGATGACATTTGATATAAATATGAGTTCAGCATCAGCTCTCTCGTATTGTATTAAAAATGGTTTAGAATTTGACATATTTACTGCTTCATGTTTTACTACTTGTTGACATATAGACCTGCTTCCTACACATTTGTATTATCAATTTCACGTATTAAATTGCTGTTCAACCCGTGGCTTGAGTTTAATGTATGGGGGAAAAAAACTCAAGCTTCGTTGGTCCGTGTGCAAAGTTTTAAAAAAATGTGTGCAAAGTTGCATGACGCCCATTTTTTGTTCAATATTTTACAAAATTTGCTGCGCGGTGATTCTAAACTTCTGCGTGGCGTGAATGGTTTCGGTGAAATAGCCGCGCAGCCACGCTGCTTAAAGGGAACATTGCTACCATGGTTCTAACTAACACTTCACTTACATATCACCTGGAAACCAAACATCCACTACAGTATCAGAAACTTCAGCTGAGACAATCTAACGCTATGCGAACGATTGTTCAGCTCGGCAGGTTATATTGTCAATAAGACCCGCTCATCTCTTGAACCGAATAATGTCAATACACTTGTCTGTTTGCGTTGTTGGTTAAAAGATGTCATATAAAGAAGACATTACAGTGTTATTTATTTATTTTCGACAAGTACGTTTAATAAATGCTACTTATGACACCATATATTTCATTTTTTGACTTTAATCGAAATTAACGATTAATATATAATATATATATATATATATATCCCCAATATTTCTATTAATAGATTTCCGCCATATATGACAAGCCCTGATAAAACTGAGTTTTATCATAAGTATCGAGTGTCCACATTTATGTGGGGGTTTTTTCTTTGTTAGTTTGAAAGTCGGCCAGATTTAGTCTGGCGGTCGTCACAAATAGCTTGGTCGTGTCCTGAATTTTGAAAGTTACAAAAATACGTCAAAGGGATAGCTGTTTGCATAAATTGCTCCCAGGACCTGAAGCTCGAGGCTCAATGCAAGCAAACAAAAAGCACGCGTGTCGTTCTCTCAGACGCCGATCTGCCATCTTGATTATTTCTCCACCTTGACCTTGTGGAAGGCGTCGCCTGCCCTTGTCGCGTAACTCTTCTACAAAAAAAAAGGCACAAAATCAGCAATGAACGATATTGAATCTCAGATAGGGTTTTACACAGGAAGAGTTAGTCGCTGTGTGGTGCAGTAATTATGTGAATTTGTTGTTGTTTTTGTTGTTTGTTGTTTAGGGCGGGGGTATGCGGGCTGGGGGAAGTGTTTATATCTTATCTATTACAGAGGCTCATTCTCTACAGAAGATTATTGAGTCCTACGCTCATCCATGTTTTTCACAAGTCTTTCATTTAAATAGAGTTTTAAATGTTTATAGTGTGTTGGTTTTTCATGGTTCGATCAAGGCAACCCATTCCACAAACGAAATCCAGACAGGAAGAACGAGAATTTGTATGTGTTTGTTCTTGCATACGGAATTAACAAAGGTGTTTTATCCCTATGTCTTTCTGAAACTTGCAGCTCGACAGATTGGAAGACATTTTAAGTAGAGAGAAATTCCTAGTTTTTATCAGTTGATTATCGTGTATAGAGGTCCACGAGGGTTCAATGTATTCACCCCCCCCCCACACCAACAACACCCTAACGTTCTTTTATATCTCTCTTGATTAACTTTGTCAGTGTGTGAACACTCTTATCTGTGACGTCGTCTTCTTGAGCCCCTGCGTTAGAACAATAGGCGGCCAGACGAGTATGACGCCTACCTGTCATGACATGCAATTTTGCCGAGCCATGCACTTCACCGCATACTGCAGTGTTGCCCGCTGTCGTAAGTTATGTAACACCTTGGATGTCCCCGTGTACATTTGACTCGTCACGTGCTGCTGGGGTTATGATCATATTTCAGAAAATTATAATGATCTGAATTTTAAAAGACCGCTCTTTATGATCCTAAATACCAGTTGAATGCGACAAAACTCAGACCTGCTTTCAGACGTTTCTACGTCTATTGCCCAAAAAACAATAGTTCCGACACTGAAGGACGACCCACCTCACCCCCTTTTCTACGCCACTGTCTCCAGGTAATATCCAGTACTACGATCTCGCCAACCGAAAGATCTTCACCGCTAGACACAGCGATTCTCATACCTCGCGATCATCAACATACAGTCTTCTCCAGGTAACAATCAACTAGTGCCACTAGCTCTGCTATAAATAACCCCAGATGAAATTCCCGATAGTTCCACCAAATGAGATCTTTAGAGTACCCACCAAGCGCGTTTGGTGCATGATGTTTTCTTCTGTTTTACTGCTAATTAAATTTGACGTCATAAATCTGCGGCGTCTACGGTGGTGTTGAAGTATTAATTTGAGTTCATGGGATTTGATAAAGATGTGCGCTAGCGCACACAAGAATGCTGGGGGGGGGGAGGGATAGCACAAACTGAGTCTCTAGTAACGGGCGGTGCTTCAATGCCTGTTTTTGAAGAAATTTTACACATTAGTATCTATCAACTATATTATCTGTGGTAAACAAAATTTAAAAGTGGCGACGCTGTTGCAGCTTGTTTGACCCTCTTGCCCGGGAAATCTCATTTTTTTGTTTACCCATGCGGGTGCTGCCCTTGAGGGTACTATACTTTCGGACTCTATGTATTCCGTAATGTGTCATTTATATTATAGCAACGTCAATTTTATTTAAAAACTATAAGTAACTTCGCATGGTTTCTGACACTTTTAACAATAGTTTATAACATATTTAAAAGTGTATGCGTTTGTGTCACTGAGGAAATGTATCCCATATTAAAGTAAACAGTTTATTTGTAATAATTAAAAACAAATCACAATTTAAAAGTAAACCATTTTGTTATAATTCATAGATTTTAAAAAAGCGTAAAATAATGTATTCTCTTATCTCGCTTCAAACGTCATTTTTCTTTCCATCAATTTTTTTTACTTTAAAATTTATTTTTTATCTTAAACTATTTTTAATGAATTTAGTTATATTACCGCCGCCATTTTTTGACCTGTTATTTCTAGCCGCAAACATGTGATGTGGTATGTATGTATGTCCCATTTATATAATTTTTTTGAATGCTTCATGAGGAATACATGTGACGTGAGTTGATAGTATAAGCCGTACTCTGATTGATATGTAAATTTTACCTTGCCAAGGTAACCCCGGGAGTTCTTCTTATCCACATAATTTTTTTAGAGATAGAAAATGCCAAAAATCATTGTTAGCAGATGAATGTTTTGGAGCCGACGTCTTCAACTTTTAGATGACTTCCTTTCAAGTTAAATTTTGATACGCCTTGGCAACTCATGACTTATTTGAAAATGGCGTATGGAAAAACAAAAAGTGGATGGTTTGAAGCAACGGCCTAGACACTGCTGGCTAGATACAGTGTTTCCGAGACACTGCTGACTAGATACAGTGTTTCCGAGACACTGCTGACTAGATACAGTGTTTCCGAGACACTGCTGACTAGGCACACGTGATGTTGCCGAGACACATGCTGGCTAGATACAATGTTGCCGAGACACTGCTGGCTAGATACAGTGTTGCCGAGACACTGCTGACTAGGTACAGTTTTTCCGAGACACTGCTGGCTAGATACAGTGTTTCCGAGACACTACTGGCTAGATACAGTGTTTCCGAGACACTGCTGTCTAGGTACAGTGTTTCCGAGACACTGCTGACTAGGTATAGTGTTTCCGAGACACTGCTGACTAGGTACAGTGTTTCCGAGACACTGCTGACTAGGTACAGTGTTGCCGAGACACTGCTGGCTAGATACAGTGTTGCCGAGACACTGCTGGCTAGATACAGTGTTTCCGAGACACTGCTGACTAGGTACAGTGTTTCCGAGACACTGCTGTCTAGATACAGTGCTTCCGACACACTGCTGTCTAGATACAGTGTTTCCGAGACACTGCTGGCTAGATACAGTTTTTCCGAGACACTGCTGACTAGGTACAGTGTTTCCGAGACAGTGCTGACTAGACACAGTGTTTCCGAGACACTGCTGGCTAGATACAGTGTTTCCGAGACACTGCTGGATAGATACAGTGCTTCCGAGACACTGCTGGCTAGATACAGTGTTTCCGAGACACTGCTGGCTAGATACAGTGTTTCCGAGACACTGCTGTCTAGATACAGTGTTTCCGAGACACTGCTAACTAGGTACAGTTTTTCCGAGACACTGCTGGCTAGATACAGTGTTGCCGACACACTGCTGGCTAGATACAGTGTTACCGAGACACTGCTGGCTAGATACAGTGTTTCCGAGACACTGCTGGCTAGATACAGTGTTTCCGAGACACTGCTGGCTAGGTACAGTGTTTCCGAGACACTGCTGACTAGGTACAGTTTTTCCGAGACACTGCTGGCTAGATACAGTGTTTCCGAGACACTGCTGACTAGGTACAGTTTTTCCGAGACACTGCTGGCTAGATACAGTGTTTCCGAGACACTGCTGGCTAGATACAGTGTTTCCGAGACACTGCTGGCTAGATACAGTTTTTCCGAGACACTGCTGGCTAGGTACAGTGTTTCCGAGACACTGCTGACTATGTACAGTTTTTCCGAGACACTGCTGGCTAGATACAGTGTTTCCGAGACACTGCTGACTAGGTACAGTTTTTCCGAGACACTACTGGCTAGATACAGTGTTTCCGAGACACTGCTGACTAGGCACAGTTTTTTCCGAGACACTGCTGGCTAGATACAGCGTTTCCGAGACACTGCTGACTAGGTACAGTGTTTTTCCGAGACACTGCTGGCTAGATACAGTGTTGCCGACACACTGCTGGCTAGATACAGTGTTTCCGAGACACTGCTGGCTAGATACAGTGTTTCCGAGACACTGCTGACTAGACACAGTGTTTCCGAGACACTGCTGGCTAGATACATTGTTTCCGAGACACTGCTGACTAGACACAGTGTTCCCGAGACAAGAGATTTTCAACTTACAGTGCTTGTCAATCCTCAGGCCGGAACGCGTCACATCTCGTTGTGTGATGTTTTTATACAAGTTTTTTTTCCATTATATTATATTCTGTATCTCAGCAAAAATACAGAAGTTACAATATGCTTGCGAAACAGATTAGTATAATAAAGCCGTAAACATTTTTTTCTTCTTGGTCTTTTCCAGCAGGCTGACTCAAATTAACGTAGTATTAACACACACATGTTGATGTAAGACCTCATCAATGTTCTCTTTAAGCTGCACGACGGCGCAGATATCTGACCCGCGCAGCAGTTTAGAATTTTTGAGCAGAAAATTTTGTCAAATTTTGAAGACAAAAATGAATGCTTCGCAACTTTGCACGCGAGTCTTTTTGACTTTGCACAAGGACCAAAAAACCTTATAGGGAGCATTGGACTTCTCGCCGAGAATACCAAGATATTTTATTAATATGGTAATGGAATTATTGGTCCAACTGAATACAACGGATATTTGTATTACTAGATGCATGCCTTGATTTGGACAAGATACAAGACCTAATGGTAGACCTTGGACAAGACCTAATCGTAGACCTTGGACAAGACCTAATGGTAGACCTTGGACAAGTCCTAATGGTAGACCTTGGACAAGACCTAATGGTAGACCTTGGACAAGACCTAATGGTAGACCTTGGACAAGACCTAATGGTAAACCTTGGACAAGACCTAATGGTAGACCTTGGACAAGACCTAATGGTAGACCTTGGACAAGACCTAATGGTAGACCTTGGCCAAGACCTAATGGTAGACCTTGGACAAGACCTAAAGGTAGACCTTGGACAAGACCTAATGGTAGACCTTGGACAAGACCTAATGGTAGACCTTGGACAAGACCTAATGGTAGACCTTGGTCAAGACCTAATGGTAGACCTTGGACAAGACCTAAAGGTAGACCTTGGACAAGACCTAATGGTAGACCTTGGACAAGACCTAATGGTAGACCTTGGACACGACCTAATGGTAGACCTTGGACAAGACTTAATGGTAGACCTTAGACAAGACCTAATGGTAGACCTTGGACAAGACCTAATGGTAGACCTTGCTGTCTGCCCTTGCTAGTCCCCACTATTTGTTTATAATTTTACCCCCCTCCCCCCACGGGAGATAATGTATCCATGTTCCCCGACCACGGTTTAAAGATTACGCTGCAGTTCATTTCCAGTTAACCCCTTGCTGTTTTAGTCAGCCGTTGTAGGGATCACCACATAACTGACGTCATCCTTAGGCTGCAGACGATTGTAGAAAAAATCTGGGGGGAAATGTAAGAAAAATAGGTATTAGGGTCTGTCCTTAAAGTGCATCATGCACCTTCAGGAAATTGGGGTAAAGGGGGGAGAGGGGGGGGGGTTTGCGTGATGGCGACGTGACAGTTCTTAACACGACAAGAGGGTTGGGGTGGGGGGGGGAATATTGTTATATCATGTGCGATGCCTCCCTTTTTTTTTAATTAAAAAAATATCAACACTTGAATTAGCCAGTGCTATTTGTCTTTTTTCTTATGATGGCTGAATTCATATTACAGTAACGTTGTTTAAGATAACAGTACACAGTAATGTAGCATGGTAGGATTTTTTTAACACTCAACTTCCTCTTCATTCGGCCCATCAATAACTGACATACTTCTAAAGGGACTAACTTTTATTTTTTAAAGTTGATGAACTTAAGACACACACAAAAAAGGTTGCAGTTGTGGAGAGGATTAGGGACACAGGTTCAATTTGTTTTAAATACAGTGTGCCATGTTTTTATGGCAAGCTTGTTGTGTGAAATGTTCCCTTTAAGCTGCGCGGCCGCGCAGATATCTGAACGACGACGCGCAGTTTGATACGTATCCATATACATAATTCCCGTTGTATGTATGGATGTAATGCTGTTAGGTGGCGCTGCGATCGATTTTGTTTTATTTATAGTGCTGTTAGGTGGCGCTGCGATCGATTTTGTTTTATAACTATCTCTTTTCAATTGTTGTTATTAAATAAATTTTGAACTAAATAAATAATTATTCCTTTTTTTAATCTATTGCTTTTTTTAATCATCTTAAACAAATATTAATTTTTACAGCAGTAATTTTATATTGAACTCAAACCAAAAAAATTCCGTCATTTTTGACGGGTTATCTCTAGTAATATAATATTTGTGTTTGTTGTGTGTAAAACTTTGCGCACAAAAAAAAATTGATGCAGTGCAACTTTGCACACCATTTTATTATTTTGCACGCGGGCCAACGAACCTTAGAGGGAACAATGATGGTGTCTCGGTGCTTCTTTGGACACAAACCGTGATATCATCACGTGTGTCAGCAACATTTGTGTCTTACCAAGGTCTAGTGTCTTAACGATATGTGTCTCACTCATACGGCGTTCTACTCCATGGCGTAACATAATCCCTACTTTTCAACATATATGCAAGCCAGGGTTACATTAGGTCAGGGTCTCCAAACTACGGCCCGCGGGCCAGAATCGGCCCGCGAGGCCCTCTCATCCGGCCCCTGAAGACCTTTTAATCTAAAAAAATTAGGATAATATTTGTACCTCTAGTTTACCACAAAACTGTGTGTAGTTTGCCCCCAAACTGATATTTGACAGTTGATGCGGCCCTCCGGCAGAAAAGTTTGGAGACCCCTGCATTAGGTAAACCGGTGTAATCTCCCCTCCTACACGTTAGTTGTCTTCCCCTGTTGAGAGAGCGCCGTGGCCTCAAACGTGTAAAAGATATACGTTTCGTTTATCAGCGTTCAATGATAAAGCAATTACCCGGGACAATTTTAGTGAGCAGAAATCAATTTTTTTTTCTCCAAGTTTTATTGATAACACGATTACGTCTTATCACTAAGACATGTATGAACGTAAATTGATCTTATTGTTGTAACAAACTATCAATGAAATATGGACACGTAAATTAATACCGTTGTAACTCAAACTATCAATAAAGACTTGTAGATATAAATCGATATGGGTGTAACTCCCATTTTCAACCAATCGGTGCACACCACATAAATGTTTTCTTATGAAACCAGTCACTCAATAAACTAAACACAATATATTTTTCCTGATCATGGGGGCCGTCCATAAAGTACGTCACGCTCCAGAGGGGTGGAAGGGGTGTAAGAAAGTGTGACAGTTTGTGACAGGGGGAAGGGAGGGGGTCCGGCCACGTGTGACGTCACTGCGTTTTATATTAAATTTTAATCATTTTGTTAATAAAAAAATAAAATTTTGATCGAAAGTGTGACATACTTTGGTCCGAGATGTTTGACAGTTTGTGACAAGGGGGAGGGGAGGGGTAAAAATGGTCAAAAACAGCGTGACGTACTTTATGGACGACCCCATTAATGAAGCTCAGCAATCTTGCCACAGATTGGACTGACAACAAATCCCATCTGACTATAGCTATACCTTGAAAACTTATCCAATCAGAAATTTAGCTAAACGTTGACAACTAACCGCATCTGAATTAAACTATTGGTTGACAACTTGTCCAATCTTGGTTTAGCTATACCTTGATAACTTTTCCAATCTTGGTTTAGCTATACCTTGACAACTTTTCCAATCTTGGTTTAGCTATACCTTGACAACTTTTCCAATCTTGGTTTAGCTATACCTTGATAACTTTTCCAATCTTGGTTTAGCTATTCCTTGACAACTTTTCCAATCTTGGTTTAGCTATACCTTGACAACTTGTCCAATCTTGGTTTAGCTATACCTTGATAACTTTTCCAATCTTGGTTTAGCTATTCCTTGACAACTTGTCCAATCTTGGTTTAGCTATACCTTGACAACTTTTCCAATCTTGGTTTAGCTATTCCTTGACAACTTTTCCAATCTTGGTTTAGCTATACCTTGACAACTTTTCCAATCTTGGTTTAGCTATACCTTGACAACTTGTCCAATCTTGGTTTAGCTATACCTTGATAACTTTTCCAATCTTGGTTTAGCTATTCCTTGACAACTTGTCCAATCTTGGTTTAGCTATACCTTGATAACTTTTCCAATCTTGGTTTAGCTATTCCTTGACAACTTTTCCAATCTTGGTTTAGCTATACCTTGATAACTTTTCCAATCTTGGTTTAGCTATTCCTTGACAACTTTTCCAATCTTGGTTTAGCTATACCTTGATAACTTTTCCAATCTTGGTTTAGCTATACCTTGATAACTTTTCCAATCTTGGTTTAGCTATTCCTTGACAACTTTTCCAATCTTGGTTTAGCTATACCTTGATAACTTGTCCAATCTTGGTTTAGCTATACCTTGATAACTTTTCCAATCTTGGTTTAGCTATACCTTGACAACTTTTCCAATCTTGGTTTAGCTATACCTTGACAACTTTTCCAATCTTGGTTTAGCTATACCTTGACAACTTTTCCAATCTTGGTTTAGCTATACCTTGACAACTTTTCCAATCTTGGTTTAGCTATACCTTGACAACTTTTCCAATCTTGGTTTAGCTATACCTTGACAACTTTTCCAATCTTGGTTTAGCTATACCTTGACAACTTTTCCAATCTTGGTTTAGCTATACCTTGACAACTTTTCCAATCTTGGTTTAGCTATACCTTGACAACTTTTCCAATCTTGGTTTAGCTATACCTTGACAACTTTTCCAATCTTGGTTTAGCTATACCTTGACAACTTTTCCAATCTTGGTTTAGCTATACCTTGACAACTTTTCCAATCTTGGTTTAGCTATACCTTGACAACTTTTCCAATCTTGGTTTAGCTATACCTTGACAACTTTTCCAATCTTGGTTTAGCTATACCTTGACAACTTTTCCAATCTTGGTTTAGCTATACCTTGACAACTTTTCCAATCTTGGTTTAGCTATACCTTGACAACTTTTCCAATCTTGGTTTAGCTATACCTTGACAACTTTTCCAATCTTGGTTTAGCTATACCTTGACAACTTTTCCAATCTTGGTTTAGCTATACCTTGACATTTTTTTCCAATCTTGGTTTAGCTATACCTTGACAACTTTTCCAATCTTGGTTTAGCTATACCTTGACAACTTTTCCAATCTTGGTTTAGCTATAACTTGATAACTTATCCAATCTGAATTTAGCTATGTTATGTGAAAACTTATTCCATCTGAATTCAACTATAGTTATAACTTATCCCATATGAATTTAGTTATATGTTGAGAACGTATTCCATGTTAAATTTAACTATACGCTGAAAATGTATCCAATCTGAATCAAGCCTACACGTTGCGAACTTACCTATCTGAATCTAGATAAATGGTGACAACTGATAACATTTGAATTTAGTCACATTGATACCTAACCCTGAAAGTCACAAATAGATTAACATTAGGGGACCCGTCCATAAAGTACGTCACGCAATTTTTGACAATTTTAGCTCCCCCCTCCCACCTGTCACAAACTGTCACAAATCTCGGACCCCCCCCCCTAAAGTACGTCACGCTTTCGACCAAAAAAATGTGTTTTTATTAACAAAATAATTAAAATTGTTATAGAAAATACCGTGACGTTACACATGGCTGGACCCCCCTGTCACAAACTGTCACACTTTCTTACACCCCCTACCCCCCCCCTCTGGAGTGTGACGAACTTTATGGACGGCCCCTTAACCGATCGTGTTTTCACCAACAAACCTAACCACACGATTCAATGAACAGTGGGAAACGATGCGACGCGACAAGAAACTCTCTTCAACTGTGTCAATGTTTAAAGTATACAGTTGATAGCGTATGTTCATGTTGACGCGTAGATTACAGCACAGGTCCACCTCATGGGTTGCTGTCAGCATTGATGTCAGTTAATTATCAGCATCCTCATCAGCTCCATGACCGTTGCGGTCATTTGGGGGGGGGGAGCGGGAAGGGAGGTGCATGGACACATCAACAGACAACGATCTCCACATTTACCTATCTTGAGCGTGCCAGTAATTCATTCAACCTGTCCAATCGTTTATGTTGTCAAGCCAACTTTTCCTCTGTCGACCTCTTCGCCGGCCCCTTCCTAAAGTGCCATGAAGGATGATTTTTTTTGTCAGGCTATCATGTCGCAGCACGTGACCGAACCATGCCAGCTTGCGCCTCATAACTGTCGCTATAATGGTTCCTTGACGGCCCGTAATGGAGGTTATTCTGTGCCAGACCTTCTCATTGGTCTTGTGTTCTAGATAAGAGAATAATAACATGCAGCCATGAAATAAACTACCTAAACAAAACCAATCAAGGCGGGATGTTCAACTAATCGCTCCACCGGTCAAATCTCAAATCACACGCCAGGTTGCGGAACGTAAAAGGATAAACATTCAGGCCCAACAATGCTCTTGACTTTTTGCTTTTCATGCTCCGGTACACTGCAGCTCTGTTAGCTCCATCTGGAAATTTACAGGTAGATTTTCGAAAATGGGTTAGGAAACCGTTAAATGGGCAGGGATGAGATTGCATGAGTTATTGCCCGCCGCTCAATATACGCAAATGTGGAGATCGTTGTTTGTTCATGTGTCATTGCGGTCCCCCCCCCAACGACCGCAACGGTCACGGGACTGATGATGAGAATGAAACTCGGCACGATGTTACTTAAGGTTTGTTTAAGCAAAATCTGCATTGGGAAACATTGCGTTTGCTTGTTTCTACTTCTAGGTTACTTAAGTCCTTATCGGAAAATTTAATTTGCACTTTCAGTGGCAGGGCTTTTTATAACTATGTAGCCTACAATTCACTCACTGGCCGATTATTATGCTTGTAAGCAGATCCAGACCTCTCAAACCTGAAATAATTGTACCCCAGGCCTGATGTGGCCCGCAGACCTTGAGTTTGACACAGGTCATTCAAGGACTTTAAAAATAACACAGCACCTCCACCAATTATTTAAGTCAGCTTTTTATCTCCAATGTGCCCGCATGCATAACTTGTTCCCCCAAAACACATGAAAACTTGAAACTTAATGATTTGTGTTAATACGGTTTTCTTTTATTACCAATCACGAATCTCGAACATACCTTGAGTTCAATAACGTACACAAACAGATATTGAAACAATGTTCAGTTATTGATATTCAAACCGTCTAGACATACAGAAACTTCAACAATTGAGATATACAGAAACTCAAAAAATCTACACATACAGAACTCAAACATAGACATAGAAACTCAAACATCGAATACAGTAGTCAAACAATCAAGACCTACAGAAACTCAAATATCTACATACAAAAGCTCAAGCAATCTGTACGTACAGAAACTCAGTGTACACATACAGAAACTCAGTGTACACATACAGAAACTCAGTGTACACATACAGAAACTCAGTGTACACATACAGAAACTCAGTGTACACATACAGAAACTCAGTGTACACATACAGAAACTCAGTGTACACATACAGAAACTCAGTGTACACATACAGAAACTCAGTGTACACATACAGAAACTCAGTGTACACATACAGAAACTCAGTGTACACATACAGAAACTCAGTGTACACATACAGAAACTCAGTGTACACATACAGAAACTCAGTGTACACATACAGAAACTCAGTGTACACATACAGAAACTCAGTGTACACATACAGAAACTCAGTGTACACATACACAGACCCAGAAATCCTGCAGTCTTTAGAGCAACGTTGTGAAATGTCTGGAATCCAGGCCGTGACTCGGTGATGACGTTTCAGCAAGTGTATCTGACGGTGGTGTAATTAAGAGTTACTGGGATTTGCGGGTGGGGAGGGGGGGTTCAAGTGCCTCCAGGTAATAGACTTACATTTGCCTATGATCCAGTATTATTGCAATAAGTTGCTCATTCCACTACAACCTCAAAAAATATCATTTTCAGCAGTTGAAATTAAACCATAGAATGAATGTGTTATATTTACACCGACTACAGAAGACCATAGGTAACAAGTCCCTTTTGGTCGTTCTGTAGACATCCTGTTTTTTTTTCAAGTAGAAGTGGATGGCTTGCGAAAGAGCTTCAGTGAGTTTATTGAACGCGTGGCACTGCCGTATATACTCGAGTAAAGTCGAACCCCTGATTTGTCACTTAAAAAGCATTTATCGTGTTGATAAAAATGTATAAAATGAGTTACGCTTGTTTAGGTCGAGTCCCTTATGTTGGCCTTGAAATTTTGAAGGGAAAAAAACTCGACTTCTACTCCAGTATATACGGTAATTATGCGTCCCTATCAAGTATACATGCGATTAGATACGCTAACCTCGTTTCATCTAACTACCGGTCAATGATGGGTGTACGTCCACGTCTGGACACTTGTAAATAATGTTGTGTGTGTAACTATGTTTTGGAAGATTGAGAATGCGATGTCTTTACTCAAGTTGTTGGAAATGTTTGTAAATCGCGGTGAGCCAAGCCGGGGGCTTGGGTACTGCGCTAGACAAGTGTAAAAATTAAATAAGTATACACTCAGTACTGGATTTACCTATTTGCTAAACAAGCTATGGTTTAAGGACCATGGGCGTCGCTAGGAATTTTTCCAGGGGGGGGGCAAAAAAATCCCACTTTTTTTAATATTTTAACTGGCAATGCCATACAGGTACAATTTTCAATTAAATTCAAGTTCAGTATAAAATAAGGGTCGAACAAAGCCTTTGGAATTAACAAGACTTACAAATTAGTGCTCTAATAGTTAAAATACAACATTTATTAATGCATTTAATAAATTATTTTTTTTCCTCAAATGTAGGGGGGGGGCAAATGCCCCCCTTGCCCCCCCTTCCCTACGCCCATGTTAAGGACCCCACCTTCTTGGGGCCGCCCCCCCCCCTGATTTTGTTTTTCATATTTGTCACTGATATAGAATATCTGGACTTCAAAAGCCCCCCCCCATATCTCAAATAACTTAGGACCTCATCAACTCGAGTCTAAATCCGGCCTTTTATACTTTATACAATCAAGCCAAATTTGATATTTTCTGCCTCGCAAACTAGTGTCTGTTATTGTAGAAGACCATAATAACTTTGCGATACCTAAACACATTGAATATCTTTCACTGATAAAGTCACATTGATCAATTTGTTAGACTTATGACTTAGCGTCTCTTGATGTCTTGTGCCACGTTTCAGCTTGATTTACTTAGGACCCCCACCCCCCCCCCACAAACCCCTAAAAAATGTCTGATAGCTTCAAATATATATTTTTTAAGTCCCCGCTTTATTGTATCAACCAACCGATTGTCCCTGGCCAGAATACAACGCAAGGCCAATGCCAGTCAGCTTCGGATTGACCCGAGTGCAAAAAAATATGATTTATAGTCAGTTGTATCAATATCCCAGCCAAAGAGAATAGCTGTGTATTTTTAGAGGTCGTCTGTGCAGGCGAAAGAGCTTATATCACGCGGTGAGTCAGACCGGAAGTTATTACGTCAACCCCCTTAATCTCGTACCCATCATGTTTATATCCGTGTGGTGGAGATTAGACAACGTTTTTTATAGCATATTTACGCGTCGTTCCTTTGGAGAGCGCGCATACCAAGGTCTTTGATCTTTGATCGTCATGTGTAAACTTATGAGTGTGAATATATATTTTTTTAAGATTTCTGTTGTTATTTGTTTACATAGACCGACTCATGCCAGCTTTAAACGTACACAACGTTATTACTTCGCCGTAGAGCGGATAAATTCCGAAATTTTGAGAGACATTCAATAACAATCAAGGTAGGCTGAAATCCCCCCCCCCGAATTTCGTCGACGTTTCTTTGATCCTCTACAAAAGTATAGCCGGATGCTAGGTATGAAGTCCCTTTGGTCGCTGTGTAGATATCCTGTGTAGATATCCTGTGTAGATATCCTGTGTAGATATCCTGTGTAGATATCCTGTGTAGATATCCTGTGTAGATATCCTGTGTAGATATCCTGTGTAGATATCCTGTGTAGATATCCTGTGTAGATATCCTGTGTAGATATCCTGTGTAGATATCCTGTGTAGATATCCTGTGTAGATATCCTGTGTAGATATCCTGTGTAGATATCCTGTGTAGATATCCTGTGTAGATATCCTGTGTAGATATCCTGTGTAGATATCCTGTGTAGATATCCTGTGTAGATATCCTGTGTAGATATCCTGTGTAGATATCCTGTGTAGATATCCTGTGTAGATATCCTGTGTAGATATCCTGTGTAGATATCCTGTGTAGATATCCTGTGTAGATATCCTGTGTAGATATCCTGTGTAGATATCCTGTGTAGATATCCTGTGTAGATATCCTGTGTAGATATCCTGTGTAGATATCCTGTGTAGATATCCTGTGTAGATATCCTGTGTAGATATCCTGTGTAGATATCCTGTGTAGATATCCTGTGTAGATATCCTGTGTAGATATCCTGTGTAGATATCCTGTGTAGATATCCTGTGTAGATATCCTGTTTTCCTGTTTTCCTACCGAACTAGAAGTGAATGGCTGTACTCTTGTTTCGTGCGGGTTTTTATTATTTTTCCTTTAGTGTAAAGGACGTTGTTATTTTTTTTTAAAATTATTTTAAAAATGCTGTGTTAAAAAGATTGGGGTGAGGGGGTGTATGGAGGATTCGTGTTTGTTACGTTTATTTAATAGCTTTAGAATAACCGCTAATTTATTTATTTTTTTTGTTTCATTTGTCCTACAGGCCAAGATTAATCGTCAAACTTTTTAGAAGTCCAACAATTCACTAGGAGTCTATAGGTCTCATCATCTCAAGGGCACGGAAATTCTCTAAAGTGGTAACCTGGCTGTGAATTGAACGGAAAACGAAAACGAATCGTTTTCAAGTGACTTCTGGAGAATAGCCGTGACCTCGCAAAAGACGGGAAGCATTTTTATTCCTCGACTATCCTAGATAGATAGTGGAAAGGTTCTTTTTGTAATTTTTTTAAAATATAAAGTGATCATTCATTGTATAAAAAAATATATTTTTGAATCGTGATACTTCGGTGAGACTTCGGTGACCAATACTTTCATCACTAACCGCATACATCACTTGGAATGCATCGCTTTCAAGAGCAGCCGTCTTGAACAACACCCCCTTGTGATCGAGTGTGACCCGGCGAGTGTAAACCGGAAAAAAAGTGTGGACTTACTTTAAGACAGCGCCATGAGCAGACGGGCGAGCCTGTTGGCCAAGCAGGAGAAGCGCAAGCCGCGGGTCCGCTTCCCGGACGAGCTGGTCTTCCTGGACAACATCAAGGGCAATGACATCCAGGCCTGCCACTCCATGCTCAGGCGGGCCAGTGTCCAGCTGGACATCAACGGGCTGGACAGCAACGGTGAGTGCTCGTACCGGACGGGGGTCAGTAGAAATGGTCCTTCTAATGGTTCGTTGGCCCGTGTGCAAGATGGTAATCTCGTGTGAAAAGTTGCACAGCATTCTTTTTTTTTCTTTCAAATTTTAAATTCCAACACTCTGTAATACTATTTTATCCTTATTAAACTTTGCTGCGCTGTGATTCTAAAACTCCCGCGTGGCATCGGTCTGATGTCTGCGCGAAAGCGCGGCTTAAAAGGAACATTGGTCAGTAGTCCGTGTTCGTTTCGTCAGAGGTGCGCTGGTCATAGAGTGTGCTGTTAAAAAAGTCTTTGCGTTTAAAAAAAGATAATAACCGGCCCAGATTGTGTCATTAATATAATATAGTATAGACACTAGTATATCTCAAAGAAAATGAAATATAAGTTTGAGAACTCTTGTATGGTTGCAGCGATATTTTTAGACATACATACGGTGCCCTGGTTCAGATGCGTGGCCAAAGGCAGTTTTGGAGCATAGTGTAAAGGTGCATTTTACAATGTTCCACCCCATTATCCCCTCCTCCAAATTTTCCACACCATTACCCCCCCCCCACACACACACACACATACACACACAAACTCTACCTCAGCTCTGTAACCCGATATTTTTGTTGCGCAACAAGCAAACCAAACAAAAATAATGAGCCGCCAGTACTAGTATTGTACCCGATGACTTCATCTTTCCCCCAGCACTCCCCCCCCCTACTCAATGTTTGTTATTTTTCCTTTCTTTTTATCTTTACGTAACTATTTTTCTTGATATAGTAAAAGATAGTATGTCTTAATAATTTAAATATTTATTTTAATACTTATGAGAGTGTGTACGGTAGAAACCGTTATCCGAAACGTTGACTTTTTTATTAGTTCAATTATAATTAAATTTATTGCGTCTACTACACAACTTGTTCGTATATTTTGTATTCTATGTAAACAAAAATGATGAAGCAAGAAATTTGGAGGCTTCAAAATAAAAAGTACTGACTATTTAATTTATTTGGTTAATCGATTTTTTTAAAAAGATTTTTAAAAACGAAACGAAACAATATATGTTTAAAAACAGTTCCGGGTTCTCCGATCAATATACGTACATAATTCCCGTTGTCTGTATGAATGGATGTAACTAGGTGGCGCTGCGAAATTTTTAATGATGTTAGGTGGCGCTGCGATCGATTTTGTTTTATAGTGCTGCACCAAAAATAACACTTTTCGTTAGTTCGGCATAAAAATGTTCAATATGATAATAAATGAATCAAATAAAAATAAATAAAATAAATGAATGTTCTGTATTACGTTATTTTTTAATCTGATGTGTATTTATTTTGAAAACTTCCGTCATTTTTGACGGGTGATACGCTAGTAATAACATAACTTTCAATAATTTTTTTAGTGTCGTAGCCGAAAATAATGCTATTTCTTAATTATGCTATAATTTCTAAACGCTTTCTGAAAGTTACACGTAACGACAACATAAAACTCTAATATCAACCGGTTGTTCAAAATATAACTAACACACCGAGTGATTTTTTTTTGGTGTGCTTGTGTGTGCTTGTATGTGTGCGTGTGTTTGTGTGTGCAATTGGTGTGTATAATTAGGTGAGCGTTTGATAATTGTGTGCGGGTTTGTTTATTTGTCGTTGCCGCAAGATTTTTTTGGTGTTTGCAAAATTAGATGAAGTAATGTACAACTAGATACGACCGCGGCGTAGCATACGCCGCGACTTGCTAATAGATAGCGCAAAGAACGGACACAAACAGCAGCACGACGAAATGAAAACAACGCGAGTGAACGTCGGTGGATGGGGCACCGCCGACGCATTGTTGGTCTCGACACATGCGTACTGCGGTTGTTGTTACCTGCCCCCCACCCTTAACTATCATCGCTTGTCACCCATAAACTGTGTTTGGTCGACCCTAGCAAGGGTCATTCGTCATGCTTATTTGCATACGTTTTGTGCTTGTCCTAATTTCTAGTGAATTATGTAAATGTATATAGATTATTGCATTCGTTTCTTTTGGGCTACGGCACTCATCTCGTGACCAGATTTTACCCCAAAGATGTTTAATCTACACAAACAGGTTTATGTGGGATTTGTAGGGAGGGAGGGGGGGGCTCAGCCACGTGACTTGTTACAAACTGCATTAACTCACCTCACAACAGTCGCACGATGAGGTATGACAATTTAGCGCCTCGCTTCTAAGCAAAGAACGTGTTTTTTTTATTGGTGGTAATTTCTTACAGAGTGCTCCTTCCCCCTCCCCCCCCCACACACACAAAGAGCACAATGCATACCTCTCTACAGGATAAAGTAATTGCGCCAATATTTTATATTATGTATCTCCCCCATCCCCCATACATTAGCCAGTGCCCCTTCCATCATGTGCGCCAGAAGGATGGAGAAATAGGGAAAAGTGGGGGGGGGGCAATTACTCATCTTGTCTTTGCTAACAATCGTTGAAATACAAATTATTATTGATAATTAATACTAAAAATATACAATTATATTCGCCCTGAAATTTTATATATGTGTAATTTTTTTTTAATCAGCAGTTCTTAATCTTGTTAGCGGTACTGAGCCCTACCAGTTTCGTAGGCGCATTCACCGACCCTTTTTTAATAAGGGCGGGTCATCACGAATTATATGAGTAGGGTGTGTGTCTTGACCTCTGCCGAACCCATGAAACTGACTCACCGAAACCCCTGGGGTTCGATCGAACCCAGGTTAAGAACCACAGAAATAAACAAATCTGTAAACCAACGTTCAAATTGAGTTAGAGACAGGCAACACAAGAGCCTTAATAAAGATATCATTTATAATACTACCCAGGATCAGTGGTGGACCAGTGTGGATCAGTGGTGGCTGGGGCCCAAACCTCCCTGACTAATTATGAGGGGGCGGGGGTGCCAAAGATTGTGTGGGGCTGGGCTTTTTGGCACCCATTGGCTCCGTAACACGATTGATCATGCCAGGGAAAAAACTTTTTTCTTGGGAAAAAAAAACATGCCGCCCCCTCAAAAAAAAACCAAAAAAACTTAACAAAACTTTTGAGGACGACCATGTTTTCCGTGAACAATTCTGTTCTCCCTTTTTTGCCGCAATCACCCCCACACACACACACACACACACACACACACACACACACATCCCTAAGTCATTGCTCTTTCTGTAGGCGTTTCTTGCACCCCTTACATCCTGCCAACAAAAGCCTAAGTCGTTGCTCTTTCTGTAGGCGTTTCTTGCACCCCTTTCCTCCCAACAAAAGCCTAAGTCATTGCTCTTTCTGTAAGCGTTTCTTGCACCCACCCATCCCCCTTTTTTTACATCTCCCCACCGCACAAAGTCATTCCTATCTTCGTGCGACTGCATCGTGTATACATCGCACATGCCAGATTGGCATTTAGGTGGTCTGGTTTCCAAATAGTAATCATGAGGGGAAGAGAACACACACAAAAAAGCTGACTCTTCAGATTGGGTTATCGTTCATTGTCAAAAACCTTGTTTTAATTTGAGAATTATACCGGTAGTTGCGTCTTCATCTTGTATGGGTATCTTTCTGATTATATTTTGATTATTTATCTTTGTGGATTGCTATTATAGTTAGATATCTTGGTAATTTTGTTTTTTAATCCTCATATTGATTGTTCATGATTGGCCTTATTTATATAGATTTTGTTCATGTACTTATCATTGTTCATAGCTGTCAATGTATTTTGAATGGGCATCGCATAGTTTAGTTGAGTACAGCTTTCAACTTTCAGAATTTGTTATGTCAACCTTCATTGAGACTATAAGTGAATGTGTTTTTTTTTAAATCATTTCCCTTGTATTTATCTCATCACTATACATAATTCCCGTTGTCTGTAGGTATGGATGTAACTAGGTGGCGCTGCGAAATTTGTAATGCTGTTAGGTGCGATCAACATAATAAAATTACTGCACCAAACATAACACTTTTCGAACGTTCCGCACAAAAATTTTTAATATGATAATAAATGAATCAAATGAATATAAATAAAAGTTCTGTATTGCATTATTTATTATTATGATGTGTATTTTTTTCAAAATTAATAGATTTCAGCTGCAATGTATTCATTTTGAAAACTTCCGTCATTTTTGACGGGTTACACTAGTGTTTTCAGAACACTGGAGATGTTTTAAATTGTGAACGCAGCTGGTTATTAATGGGGGTGATCTTTATCTCTAGATTTTTTTGGTGGAGTTTTGACTCACGGTGGTCGAATGGCATGCGCGCTCGGCTGGCGTACTGAGAGTCGTGGGTTCGAGTCTCTGTGAAAGGATAGACCTGAGTTAAAAAGGACCCATGATGGTCATAATATTGATCGTGGGCCCTAAATATAAAGAGGAAGTAGAATAAAATGTGAAAATGTTTGTGTGAAATTAAGAATATATAAATTATAAAATAGTCATAGTCACTCACTGGATGTGGAACGCTGAGGAACATAGTACAACAGTCTATAGCAGTTAAAAATCGTGTGGTGATTAGCACTGTAAAAATAAATTATATGACATCATTGTTTTAGCTTATATTTTAATTTTGGGAAAGGGGACGATGTAAAATTAGGATTTTAGGATTTATAATTGTAAAATACTAAGTGTTCCTAGGACTTGTCTTATTTATACAGACGCTCCTACGTTCTGGTAAAAACGTATTGGCAAGTGACTCAGTGCTCACGGGCTACGGATATGAGGGATTACGCCATTCCTAGCCGCCTTTCTTTCCTTAACTAGTGTCAGGTACCCGTTCGGAGCTTGGTGGACTCAGGGACACCCATGGCCCCCAGGGAAAAATTCCCTGCCTTCACTGAGATTCGAACTCGTGACCCTCGGTACGCCATGCAGTTGAGCGCTCGTGCCACTCGGCATTCCACTAAGCGACTATCTTAGACAGTGTGACGACTTTTGATTCTCAAAATATATTTCATGCATCATGTCAACAACTAAACTAAACACATATTCTGTAGGCCTGAGACTAATCTCTTAAGGCCTTGGCTAGTACCTGGGCAATCTGCTCCATCTGCTGAGCATTGCCATACAACATTGTCTTTACATGGGACTCTTCCGCCTCCCTCACCCAATATTTAAGCCAAGCTGAATTTAATGTCGATAATTTTATTGCATGCTACTTTACCAAGACTCAGGAAATGCAAGTCAAATTATTGCACACGCGCGGTGCTAAGTGTTGAGTGCAGACGGAATTCAAGATTTATGGTGCGTTTTTTTTTAAAATTTTTTAATTGTAACAGGTAGCAAAAATTATTGGCTTCAACTAGCTGATTAGCTGCATCATTTTAATGAAGACAGATCTTTAGACCCAGGTGTTTTAACGGTCTTAAATCTTGATGCGTCATTTGTTTCCTTTTCGTCGGTACAAAATTAATGGTAACGCATCCCCGCTATTTTTAATGTATTTTTTAAAGGGTTTGTAAACTTAAGTGTAGCTTTCGCCCGTAATTTCTATAAAGGCACGTGACTCACGTGGCTGATCAAGAAAGAATCTATCAATTTCCTTCAGCTGGGACGTTCTCTCACCTTTCTTTCATAACCAAAGAATGGAGTACATATTGATATATACGAGAAAGAGAGACACACAGAGAGAGAGAGAGAGAGAGAGAGAGAGAGAGAGAGAGAGAGAGAGAGAGAGAGAGAGAGAGAGAGAGAAAGAGGGAGAGAGAGGGGGTGAGAGGAGAGAGAAAGCGAGAGAGAGGGAGGGAGGGAGAGTGGGGAGAGCGTAAGAGAGTGAGAGAGAGAGAAGCAAAGAGTGAGAGAGAGAGAGGGGGGGAGGAAAGGGTGTGCACCACCAAACCCCAGAGGAAAGCGGCTCAATGGAAGACCTAGGCTTAGACAGATTATCAATATACATAATTTGCAATGTATGTCCCGTCCTGTTCGTGACGCTACTAATTTTAGAAAGCAGCGCACCAAATTACTGCACCAAAAATAACTCTTTTCGAACGTTTCCGCATAAAATTGTTCAATATGAAAATAAGTGAATAAAATAAAAATAAATTAAAATAAATGAAAGTTCTGTATTACATTATTTTTTATTCTGATGTGTAATTTTTTTTCAAAATTAATAGATTTCAGCTGAAATGTATTCCTTTTGAAAACTTCCGTCATTTTTGACGGGTAATACAGTAATACACTAGTAGATTATAATATAAAGAAAGATCTACCGCGATTGAGCATCCACTCTTGGAGAAAGAAATGCATTGGTTAGGTCTGAGGGAAGGACGTTGTGAGGCAGGCTCAAGCACTGCATGGGCTGTAGCGCCACATGTATATGTATATATTGTTATTAAGCTAGCCTCGTGTTTTGTGATTCCTAAAAGTTCTACTTAACCGGTCATGTCGAAAAAAACGTTTGTCTTCCCGTGTGTCTTGCGTGCGGTTATGAGAATCGCTTGACACTGGTATCGATATGATATTTTTCATTCTAGGTATTGAGAAGTTTTGCCCTTCGGTATCGATGCTCTCTGAGACGGCGTTCATGAACAAGGAATGTGTGGCCTTTGTTTGACCTGCAGGATATTTTCGTTTTCTCTAAATCAGAAAACTTTATGGCTAGAGGATCTCACGTGACCTTCTTGGTTCTTTGCCGGAATTAGATTTCAAAAGGTTGTTTATTGTTATTTTATGGCTTGTAAAGAAGTAGTTAAAAACAAATGCTCAATACCATTTAAGGGCCGTCCATAAATGACGTCACGCGCCTAGGGGGAGGTAGGTCGGGGAGGTGGACGGGGGGGGTCCAGACAATAGTGACGGTATGTGACGAGGGGTAAAGGGGGGAGGGAGGGCTGTTTGAGAAATGTGCCGTCACATCAAAACTCGCAAATTTAATTTAAAATTCCACTTAAATATTTGATATCGTACAATTTATTTTATGACGTTTTACATGGTTTCAAGCGTGTTTCGATTTTTTTATTTTTAAAAAAAAATTTTTTTTTGCCACTAATAACTAAATACATGCTTAAATGAACCAAAAAATTGATTTGAAGCATGGTCTTTTTCAAATAAAAAAATATCAGTTTTTATGGGGATTGGGGAAGCTTTGTGACGTCATATTGGAGGGGGGGGGGTCTAAGTATTTGTGACGACGCGTGACGAGGTTAATAGTGAAAATTCGGCCAAAATCGTGTGACGTCATTTATGGTCGGCCCCTTAATTAATATCACAATAAAAAGACGATACCCCAAACAGAACCCAAAAAAAAGTAAAAATTTTAATGTATCATCGATTTTGCTTTACATTATTCGCTAACTTATAGTTTGGTCTTAAAGTTAACAAACAGGGTTAGTATAAACCCTATTTATTGATTTATCATCGCAATTATGGCTATAACCGACAGAAAGAGACACAGTGGTTGAGTTGCATGCGCGCTTGACTTGCCGACCGATGGTCACGGGTTCGAATCCCCGTGAAGGCATGGACTAGTTTCTGGGGCCGAGGAAGTCCCTGAGCAGTCCACCCAGCTCCGAATGGGAATCGCAACACCAATGAGGGAAACAAAGGCGGCTGGTTGACGCGTGGAGCACACATAGCCTTGGCCAGTGAACGCTGCGGCACTTGCCAACAGACCGGCATGGTCTGTGGACGCAATAATCTTCTGTACAGAAGTAGCCGTTGTCTGCCCTGATTGTGTTCAATGTTATCTATCACTGCTGTTTTAGTGTTGCCTGTTTCCGCTTTTTACAGTGGTTTGTAAACCCCTGATCTCTACTCTTTTCTAATAGCCATCACGGTCGTCTGCAGTGTTGTACGTTCCCGTTGAACCTTACCAAACCTCTGCCATAAAAACAATTCACGTAAACAATGTCTGGACTACAAAAGTATCCCCGCTATGTCTTGGATGTTTCACATAAAGGGAAGTCAAGTGCATGATCTTAACAACAAAAAAGTTTGTCTGTGAGGGGAAGGGGTAGGGGGGAAGGGTGCTCAAAAACCTCAGATTGTGGCTGGGGTGTAGTACTAAGCGCCATGTGTGTGTGCCCCCCCTCCCCACCACCACCACCTCACCTTTCCATTCCTGACCTGACATTTGAGGACATTGATCTAACGGGCAGTCACGTGATCCACACAAAAACTTTAGTCTGTAGATTTATAAACATGCTTGACTTTTAAATGGTAGTCGAGTTCAGAGTCTCTAAAGACAAACACGTTATTCAGAAATTGCACAAAAATGTATTGTTACTGAAAAGAGATATCTTGGTCTTGTAACGTCCTTGACAGGATTTATTTTGGTCTTGTATCGACCTTGACAGGATATCGTTGCCTTGTATCGTCCCTTAACAGGATATCGTTGCCTTGTATCGTCCTTGACAGAATATCGTGGTTTTCTATCGACCCTTGACAGGATATCGTCGATGGTCTTGATATCATCGACCTTGACAGGATATCGTGGATGTGCCTATGTATCGTCCTTGACAGGAAATCGTGGTCTTGTATCGTCCTTGACAGGATATCGTGGTCTTGTATGGTCCTTGACAGGATATCGTGGTCTTGTATCGTCCTTGACAGGATATCGTGGTCTTGTATCGTCCTTGACAGGATATCGTGGTCTTGTATCGTCCTTGACAGGAAATCGTGGTCTTGTATCGTCCTTGACAGGATATCGGGGTCTTGTATCGTCCTTGACAGGATATCGTAATCTTGCTTCAAATCCCCATGGTTTCACACAACGTACAGTCTAGAAAAAAACAACCCATATCATGTGTGTATCACCCCAATTTTAGAACCCATGACCCAAGCGGGTTTGACAAGGATTTGAAAACTGAATGATGACGTCTCAGTTTCCAAATGCGTTGTCTCCCTTGCAATGCAAGCACCCAGGTGAATAGTCGGCCGTGCTTTGTCCGAATTTCTGGGACCAAAATATTTCACATTTCCTATGGCACATAGAACAATGGGGTAACCCCTAGAGGGCAATACCTCGAATGATGTTTCATCATCTCCATCGCGCGTCTGAGGAAGCATAAAGAAGGTTTCTCTCTGTTACTCTCCCTCTCTTTCTTTCCCACTCTCTCTGTTCTTCGACTCTATCTCTCTCTCTCTCTCTCTCTCTCTCTCGCTCCACCCTCTTTCTCTACTTCCATCTCCACCGCTCTCTCTATACCTCTCTCCCTCTCTCTCTCTATTTTCGCTCTCTCCCATCTCTCCCTCTCTATTTCTATCTTCTCCCTCTATCCCTTTCTCTATCTCCCTCTCCCCCCTCTCTCCCTCTCTTTTTATTTCTATCTATCTCCCTCTCTCTCCCTTTCTCTATCTCCCTCTCCCCCCTCTCTCTCTCCCTCTCTCTCTCTCTCTCTCTACCTCTCACTCTCTCTCTCTACCTCTCTCACTACACTCCCTCCCCTTCACCTCTCTCTACCTCTCTCTCCTCTCTATGTCACTCCCTCTCTCTCCTCTCTTTGTCCCTCTCCCTCTCCCACTCTATCTAACTCCCCGTCTCTCCCTTCTCTCTCTCTCTATCTCTCCCTATCTCTCCCTATCTTTCTCTCTCTCTCTTTCACACACATGTTGTGTCTTGTCAGTAACTCCCTATTCTTGGGGCCAATATTTGTCAGGCAGGTGGCGCTTGTCCTGGCTTAAATGTAAACAACGTCGCCCTTCAAAAGAAAAGCTAAGAGCGAGAAGTCTTCTCACAGAATTAATGACAGTAAACGAAATAAAAAATGTAAGACATTGATGTGGGGTTGGAAGTTGGGAGACGGGGGGGGGGAGTTTTTCATAATAATGTTGAGATTGTGAAATTTTTATTCAGATAATAGTAAAATGTATATTTGGCTTTAAAAGAGAATTCATGGACGATGTTGGCCAGGACACCAAAAATGCCCTCGTGTTTCTGAAGCGATAGTCAATGGTCTGTCAGTCTGATCAGTCTATCAGTCTATCAGTCTATCAGTCTATCAGTCTATCAGTCTACCAGTCTACGAGTCTACCAGTCTATCAGTCTATCAGTCTATCAGTCTATCAGTCTACCAGTCTACCAGTCTATCAGTCAATCTACCAGTCTATCAGTCTATCGGTTTATGGGATAAGGGGAGCTTACTGAGACACCGATGGTCCTGAGATAAAAGCGCGCTCGTTATTAGTTTCACCGAGCACCAGAAGGCACCAACGGGGGAAACTAAGTAATGGTAGGAGTAGATGTGGAGGGGTATTTTATTTTATTTTATTTTATTTTATTTTATTTTATTTTATTTTATTTTATTTTATTTTATTTTTTGAGCAACTAAACAGTGCATAAGGTCTAAAGTATAAACATTTTATGTTCAAGAGACCTTCTTTAGATATACCTTATATACTCGTTCAATAGCCCGTGCGTACTCCCACATTTGGAAGAGAAAAGTATTAAAAGTGTATAACCTGCTCGCAAGCCGACCCCCCCAAAAATAATAGGACAGCTTAAACAAAATGGTACAAATTTGTTTTAAACTACAAGCTAAATCGGTCATTATCATTGTTTACTATGTACTGCCTATCTTTGTCTTTGCGCTCTTTGTTAGGCAAGAGTTACAGGTTTTGTTGTTGTTTTTTTTAATCTTTGGTAAACAGTGACGAAAGCGCGTACATTAAAATTCGTTTTCAGTTTTTAAAAAAATTTAAAACGTTCACAAAAATAATAAAATGATTAAATAAGGTAAGTGCAAATGTTTAATAATATATTATAGCCTCTGGCAGAGCTGTCGAATCTTGTAGAATGTAGAAAAGGACCTTGATGATCTACAATAATAACAACACCGATATTCAATAGGCTATCCATGCAGGAATACGTTAATGACCCGCTCTTAAGCCGACCCCCCCCCTCAATTTTTTCCCCTAGATTTTGTCCAAAAAAAGGTCGGCTTGCGAACGAGTATATACGGTAAATATATTCTTATATAATATAATATATAAAATGTCCATTGGTCTCATCTTTTGTCCAGGCTTAACACCTCTCCACAATGCGGTTCTGGAAGGAAACTTAGCAGCGGTGAAACTTTTACTGCATCACGGAGCAGACGTCAACAAGCAGGATGCCGATACGTGGACGCCGCTTCACGCCGCATGCGCTAATGGAGAGGCAGACATCGCAAGGTAATAATACTGTTATCACGATTGCGATACATTCTTCACTGGGATTGATCCGTAAGAAAAGTATAATTATCGACAGAATATTGTTACTGATCACATTCCAGAGAATATGCTCCTTTTTCTTAAAATTTAAATTTTTAATGTAAACTATCTGTGATGCTTTTTTTTACAAAATTGTGTGTGCATGTGTGTTTGTTTTTCGGACGCTTTAAAATTAATATTGATTTAATAATTTGGGGTGCAGTGGCGTAGCCATGGGAGGGGCAGAGGGCCCCCGAAAGGAGTGTCCGAAATTTTTTTGTACATTAAATATTATGCCACCCCCATGTATGCAGGGCCCGCAAAGAGGCCAAGCCCCCCGGGCCCCAAAATTAGATAATAAATATTCTGGCGTGAAAGTTGGTGTTACGATTTTAAGGTTAAGCACTTAAAAGAATCCTACTGGTTTTTTGGCCTTCCTTCCTTCTCGTACATTTTCGACGCATTCTTGATTATAATTAAAGTTAAATCTCAGAAACCATTTTACATCTTTATTCTATAAAAACTATTTAAAAAATACATTTTTGTATCTTTTAATTATTTTTATTTTCGCATCTCATATAAGGCACATTAATGAATTTTCAACTGGGTTATTTAAAGATGTGTTATTTACGAAATAGTTGAGTTTGACCTAGAGTGGTGGTTCCAAGATTTTCGACTTCTGTGTACCCCAGTATTGCAGTATAATAATTATCGTAGCTTTCATTCAGTACGCCTCGTTTTAATTTTTTTTTAAATAATAATTTAAACTTTAATTTTAAGGGAAAAAAAATATAACCTTTTTTTTTCTTATTTATAAACGCCACTAAACTCTCCCTTTACCCCAAGGGGTACCACCGACACCACACTTCAATTTTTGTGATCTAATCAGTCAGAAGTCAAAGTGATGTAACAATATAAATATAATTGTGCTCTATGATTAATGTTACAGTACTTATAAAGCCAAAAACATAGTAGCAGGTTTTTGAAAAAAAACAAGAAAAGTTTAATTTAAAATCTCAGAAATTGTACTCATCTATTATTTTATATATATTATTAGTTTAACTCTATAAAGAACAAGACGCGATTTTTAAAAACTGTTTTTAAGAAACTGGTTACTAGAATAGTTTTATTTTATGGATCAATTATGTAATACTACTGCATCTTCTGTGTATATATATTTATTTTTTTGGGTTTCAATAATTGGTATGATGAAATGATTTAAATGACAATGAGAAATATACATTTTATAAACTAACTAGCTAGCATTGTTTGTGAACCATGCAATTATTATCTAATGAATAAGATTTTAAATTATTATCTAATGCATAAGATTTAAGGGACATTATTTAATGAATAAGATTTTAAATTATTATCTAATGAATAAGATTTTAAATTTGTAATTGGTGCTGAATTTTCGAAACACAAGTGTAATTCTCACCTTTAAATTTATTTTTTTTTAAATTGGTTATTTATTAAACTTAATATAAATAATACATGTACATGTTTCTTTATATTTTGTCTTAAACATTTTTTTTAGGTATCTGCTTTATAAAGGAGCAAACAGAAATATTTTGACAGATGCTAAAGAACGGCCTTTAGACTTGTGTAGTCCCAGAAACTTTGAAATAATCAGCGTTATGCTTGAGAGTGACAAAGCTCGCCTGTCTCGTATTCTCAACATGCCTGACGATGATTTTCCCACACGATGATGACGACGATGATGGCAAGCATAAAAATGACAGCGAGACAGATGAGGAGAAGTCATCCGATTCCACTGACGGCCTTCCAAAAAGGCAAGCATCACGAGATGACATCAAGAATGCTAACACAAAGTCAGGCTCGAGTCTCCTAAAGGGTAAGAGTAATTTGAATACAGTCATGGAGGACGGCTCATCTCCTATTCCAGCTATTAAACCAGACAGAAAAAGTCCAAAATTTGGGAAATCTTCTGCAAGTTGAAATAAATATTAATTCCTTATTGGAAGCATATTTTTTGTTTGAGTTTATCTATTTTGAAATGTATCTTATAGCTGGCCCATACCAGTCAAAAGTTTCTATGGTACTTTAATATCAATATGTAATTGTTGTTTTTTTGTGCATGGAGTTTGTTAAATTGATACAAGATGCTATTTTGAAGTCAGAGATATGCAGAACTGTTCAATAGTTTAATTTTGACTCGTTGGGTATCTTTAGTTTCGTTTGGATGAATAAAAAGTAAGCTCATTGTTAAACATTTTTTAAAAAAATAGATCAAAGCCCAACCCGAGTTGGATTCATTAAAAAAAAATAATAATAATATCAAAATTGTAACAATGTACAGGCACTTTTATTAATAAGCTCCTCACTACTTGTAAGATTAGGTAGTCAGTATATTTTATACTTGAAATATAGTTGTTGTTTTTTTAAATTGATATTGAAATTATTTTAGATTTTTGCACATTGATTTTCTAAGAAAATGTTGTTATTGCTCTTGCTTTGATTTCAATTAATGTGTATGTTGTTTTTTTTTAATTTGTGAAAAAAATATATTTTTTAATTGTATTTGAATTTGCTAAAGAAAATATTTCAGGTAAAAACCATCATTGGCAATGAAATGAATTATGCTTTAAGACACGTTGTATGCCATATTTTTTTCATACATTTTATTTAACTTTAACAACATCTAAAGAAACTTGAAAGCTAAGCAAAATCTACTAGCACAAATTTTACAGATGTCATCTTTATATAATATACTTTCCAAGTCAGTAAATACCAGTCTAACTATTAAAAATTTAAGTGTTCTACTTTTATTTTTATTTTTTTTAAATTCCAAAAAAATGTGAAATATGTATGCATTTTCTTGTAACAGATACACATGTGAAATGTTATTTTTAGCAAGCCTCAATTAACGGGACTTTATCCCTGAGAAAAGTAATTTTTTAAAAATAAATATACATTAATAGAGTGTTTCCCAAACTTTTTTTTTGTGGTGGCGACCACCATTTTATAAAAGCCATTTGACCCGCCACCCCCATGAAAATTAGTCATTTTAAATAAAGTTTTTACAAAATATAGCAAATTTGCATTATAGTGAATATTTTTAGTCGACAGTTGGCGACCACCCAGAATACCCGTCGGGACCCCCTGGTGGGGTCGTGACCCACAGGTTGGGAACTGCTGCATTAATAGAATATTGAGTATGAAATGATAAGCATTCAAACTCAAGAAAAATAATGTACCTACAGATTGCATTAAAAGCCAGCCATCTACATTTTATTAAACACTGCCATGTTAAGTCCCACTGACTTCTAGGAGAAAGGCATTGTGTTGTTTGTTTTTTTTACAGTTGAGATTAAAATCTTAATGTAGAATATCAGTTGTTCTCGTTTGATTTTATATTTAACTTGTCTAAACTACAAATTTATTAAATTAATCATCATCTCCTTTTCCTAAGATTTTTACATTAAAATAAAAACAGTGTAGTCTATGAAGTGTGGAAAATAATTCAATCGGAAATAAAATAAAAACATCGACAAAGTTACTCAAAAAAAACATCAGGAATTTTATTTTTATTCACAAAATCATTTATTAAGTACATTTAGCAGTAAAAAAAAATTAACATAACATAAGTATCACATAATAAACAAGTTTTTCAAATTATATATAGCAAAGTAAAAAGGTAACCCAAATTTTTAATAGATTAAAATATCATTAGTTATTAAAATTAGAGCTAAAAACTGAATTTTGTATGTTGTCAGAATATTGGAAAAAAAAATGAATTTATAGAGCAGTAGGGGAAGATAAGATAAATCATTACATTTTATCAACAGTTAAATTGTTGGGCTTTTCTGCAATCAGAAAACATGAATTAATCTTTATTGTTTCATACTACAATTACTTTTCTTAGCCTATTGAAATACAATTTTAAAAGATTTCAATTTAGTGCTTTTATTTAAATTTGTATTTTCTCTACTTCTTTGTAACATTTATATTACCAACAACAAAAATGTTTTAATTAAATTATATATTTTTGAAATCAATTCAAAAATTTATATAAATATATTTTCTTCTTCTTTTCAATAATATCCTCATCTTAACTTTGATTTTGATAACTATACAATAATATTATTGTGGCATATAAGATATTCCTCTCAATTCTCTACCCTTAGAGTTGCAAATGATATGATTAAAAACTAACAAAACTATAACCATTTATAGTAAACATGCAAAAAACAAAGTCAGAGAGAGCTGGGTCTATACAGCAGATAATATCATTTAGAAAAATAACATTTTAGACAACAGAAAGAAAAAACAAACAAATGTAGAACATGGGATTACATTTACTTCAATGCCATTATTTAACATTTTTAAAAAAGATATGAATTTACAATTTGTGCAAAAAATGTGAGAAGAGTTCTCTTCAACTCAGTTATTGACATGAAAACCTTCTTTAGTAGTGAGTGAGTCAAATCCGTAAGGACAGAATGTTGAAATAAAAAAATGAGTCAGTTACTCAAAACTTTTTGTGGAGATTTCAATAATGAACTTAAATATATTATTACAAACCCTATAACCAGTTTTAAGAGCAATTAATAAAGTTTTAAAAAAATATATAATTGAAATTGTTTTATTATACATAATCACACCCCCTCCCCCTGTTTGATTAAAGATAATTAATTCATGATTACGAACTTAACTCTAATTGCATGGCCAGAAATTTCAATAAAATGTTCAGGTTAAAGAATTAATCAGTTACTACATTTTTTTTTCCTAAGGTCTTTATTTTTAAATCCCTTATATTAACTTCACCGCCGTCTCTGTCTGTTTGATCTCTGTCTCTCTGTCTTGGGCGAGCGGAAAAACAAAATTAAAAAATGACCCACTTCCCGTGATACCATCACGCTGAAATTTGGCACACGAACCCGTGTCACCTAACAATGCATCGTATCAAAATTTCACATCGATCGAACGTACAGTTATTAAATTAATCCATTTTTAGTTTATCTATATAAACTATATGTAGGGCTCGCTATCGTTTACATTTTACGGGTCACTTGACTTCACCCCAGCCACAGGTGAACACATCTTGTGTTTTAACCAGGTGTACCGGCGTGCTTTTGTTTACATTTTGCGTGTCACGCTGAGGTCGACCCAGCGATCGGTGACAAGAACCTTTCCCCTCTCCCACCCCCCCCCCTCCCAAGTTAAAAGGAAAGGGGAGTTAAGACAGATTCAGTCTGTAAATATTTGTCGCATTTGAACATAATCAATACTTTTAGTTATGTCTCATATATAAGGGATTTATAGTCAAAAACTTTGTTTTTACGGGTTTGTTTTATTAATTGTATTATTTAAAGTTCTGTACTGATGAAATACCCAGTCACATGGTTACATCACCATTATAAAATATTGTACTTCATTTACTAATTATAATTTGTAACATCAGAAACAGCATTAGTACATTGTAAAGGGTAAACATGGGTATGCTGTACAGTAAATGTGAGAGTGTGCCTGTGGCTGAAAGCCATTTGGCAAAAAAAAATATTTAAGGACAATTTTATAAGGAATTGATACTTTAGGTTTCATTTAGAGCTCTAACTCTAGAACATGACCTTGCCAAAGTTCAAGACATCGCTTGTAAGTACATGTATGTCAAAAGTGAAGGACAAATGTATTAAGATCCAGCAGATACTGAAATAAATTGTGAAAAGCAGAACACGCATTGGCACCTAGTGCTCTTTTGCCGAATTAAATTGAAAATGTTTGGCTGGTGCAAGTATGATTTTAAAAAATTTAATCTCTCTAAATTCCAATTCATACCGACTTGTTTTAGTATACCCAAAAGACACAAAAAAAATTCATTTTCTTTTTTTTTCCAAAAAAACGTTAGAGAATTTTAGTTTTACTAATACTTCTGAAATTGAGAACCCATCTGAATTAGTCACGGAATTTTAAAAACCTTCAATAGTAAAAGAAAATTATCTTCTTGAACTGTGGCTAAATATTGAACACATTTATTCCTAATGCAGAAATACATTATGCACAAATAAATATGTGAATAAATTATGCCCAATCAAAATGTGAAAACATTTAATGATTATGCCCCTTGGTAAATGTATAAGATATTACTTTATAACAAAATAACATTCTAAAATTGATGACAAAATTGTAGTCTGCCGATTCTATAAAACAACAATTTTTAATTAGTCATAAAATTTAATATTTCTCATTTCTCGCAGGATTTTTTTTTCTTTAATTAAAAAAAAGAGACATAGTTTCAATATAATAAAAGCCTCCAGTTCTTACCTCTATGACAACCGGTACTTGAACCATGGTATCATGGGATACTAAAGAAACGAATACTTGGAATGGTTGATAGTCATGAATGCTGTTATGTTTCTTTATTTTATTAAGAATCAAGTGTGTGATTTCTTGCCCACAATCACTCAAAAAAAGATGCTTTAGATATGATGCTGGACAATAGACCTACTACTTAAAGCTTTGTGCATTTCACATTACTAGCGCCAAACAAACAATGGGGTCCCTACCCGAACACACACCAATATGTATTAATAAATGCAGTTCAGTTAAAATCCACAATAGAGAATTGCTGGCCAAGTCTTAAGTTGGTTCACAGTCACAGGCTTCCTGGCACTGATGACACACATTGCTCAGGCTGCAAAAATCAGCAGTTCATTGATATGTCGGAGCAGATGTTGAAGCAGCTGTCAAATGATGTGATAGGTCAGCAGTTAAAACAGCAATATGTCAATTAGTGTGATAGAACGGCTGTTTCTAACAGCTGTCAATTGATATTGTAGATTGGCTGTTGAAAATGAGGCCTGTCATTTTTTCCAGTTAAGTTAAATAAAAGCAAAGGTGGAGAGGGGAGCAAGCAGGTTGAGCTTCGACATCAATCCGTTTGATCATTTCATGTAGTTCAACTGAAACTCATTAGAGCACGAATGGAATCAGAGCCTTTCTATCTTTAGGGTAGTCATCAAACTTTTCTTTATACCACCTGGAGAATAGAAAAAATACTGCTATCAGATGCTTCCGACTTTGATAAAAGTGTGGAACTATGACCTGAAATTTGCTTCTTTTTTTTAAAAAAAAATCCAGTTAATGGCTTCACTGAAGACAAGCCTTGACCCAAAGACCTGCATACTTTGTGAACCCTTGGTAAGATCAGACCACTGGCATTACTCACTATGAAAAAAGATAACTAATGAGATTAAAATAATGTATGGTGATATGGCCTGATGACCCAGAAGAACTATCAATAGACAAAAGTGATGATAACTTCTCTACATGTGGCGTAGTCAATTCTTGATAGTTAATAGCTTTAATGAAATATCTTTAAAAAAAATATTTCTTATATTGTTCACCTCTAAAAGACAGCAATTGTAAGTGCATAAACACCAGCATGAAAATGTATTTAAGACAATAGAAATAAAATGGTGAAGTTCTGGCTGAAAGCCTCAATCCATTCTAAGGTTGTTAAGACCGCTCGTTTTTGAGGACCGGTTAACCTTTCAAAAAAAGACCGGTTAACCGGTTAGCCGCTCCGTATTTATACAATTTATACCATGTTTAGTGAACCAACAAGAGAATGGATCAAATTTTCCCATCGCGTGCGTCGTCGTTTAATTTGACATCAAAGAGCCCGTGATGTACCGACTCTAGTGTTGCTGTCAAAACAGCGAATTCATCCCCAACAAAGAATTAAACTGTAATGATATTCAATGTTTATATAATAATAGTATTAAAACGGCATATTATAAATTGTTGTCAAGTCAGTTTGTTTTTGAGGACCGGTTAATCATTTTTTAAAAAGCCCGTTTTACTGAAAAGAATATTATTATTATTAAGAAAACGCTTTGATTTTGACGTCACGGTCGCTCGCGTGTTGGCTCTGGTATTCTGCCGTAACACAACACAAAATTAACTCCGGGTAATAAGCTAATATACCACGTAATTAGCTAATATACCGACTAAATGAAGTTACGATTAACCAGTCCTGATAAAACGGAGTAAACAGTGATAAGATGGAATTTATTTAAATTAAATACCATATTTTGTTTCACTCGTCAACTTGCCAGAATTACGCGCACACGACGACCCCCCCCCAACCCAATAGGGTGGGGTTTAGGTGGTGTTGAGCTACACTCGCCATTTTCCAAGGCATGCTCTGACTCAATTTAAAAAGAAAAATGTTCCTTCCCCCAACCCACTGTAGATGTATAACAGTGGGTGAGGGGAGGAAAGGTGTCTCTTGGCGCGGTCTTGTATTGGCGTGTCAAAGCAAGAGGCTTCCTGTTACGTAAACATCAAAGACATTTCAAACCTTCTAGCCTCCCCCCACCACCCTCATCCCTAACTAGAAAACTCCGTAACTTGTCCCCACCCCACCCCCACCCCGTCCCTTTGAGTTGACCGTGGTTCTCATGAAGCTCTCATACAGTGCCTCGACAACTAAGCAAATTAAAATTTTAAAATAAAAAAAAAGCATTCCTTAGCCATAGGCGAAGTAGACTAATAGTGATGACGTGTATATTATTTAGATACCAGAATAGGGAGAAAGCGATTTGAAGTCAACTCAACACAACAAAAACAGAACTCCTGGATAAAAAGCTATTACGGGCTTATTAAAGTTGCGGGGGGCCTTATTGAATTTGCGGTTAACCGATCCTGAGTAAATAGGACCGGTCCTGATCCGAGGACCGGCTAACCGGTTAACCGGTTAACCGTTAACAACCTTAATCCATTCCAAAAAGATATCATTTTTCAACAACTGCACTGCATGGAATAACATCTATGAGTATGGCATAAACCTTGTCCCATTATAAAAGTTTATAAAATAGCTTACAAATAATACATAAATCCCCATGTTAAAAATAAACAAATTTGCGTTGCTCTTTATTTTTTTTATTTTTTTTTATGTGTTGTTACCTGTGGTGCTGTACTGCTCTGGGTCCGACATTACACAAGGTGAAAACTGAAAACGCCATCGTTGGTAGTGTCCAGTTGAGAACGGCAAAGCCAAACCATTCCAAAATTTCGCCAAAGAAGTTGGCCCCAGATATATATTTGAACATGCCACCTGGCAGACAATGGGAAAGAGGTATGTGATATTAGGATAGAATCTAAAAACCATGCAAGAGAAATGTTAAATTAGCATTACTGAAAAGTCTGTACTAGATAGAACATAGCTTAAAATCCTAGCTCATGTTTTATTTTATTTTACTAAAAGTTCCAAAAACTTAAGGTAAATTGTTCAATTAGTAGAACAAACAATTGATCATTAGAAATTGTGTAAATACTGATTGATTTATTTTTCTTCAAATCTTTGTTAGATGTTAGGATCAATTTTCTTTCTAAGGCTCGTTGGCCTGTCTGCAAAATAACAAACTCATGTGCAAAGTTTCACAGTAACCCTTTTTTTTTAACACCCTGCACACACAGATATTACATTATCCTAAACAAAATTTGCTCAGATATATGCGCGGCCGCGCAGCTAAAAAGAAAACATCGGTTAGGATATTTCTACATCAGCCCAACATTGGAAGGTAAGTCATAATTATCAGCTTGAACAATCACTCTTCTTTTAAACCCACAGATGAATAATAATAATTATTATTTGATAATTAATATAGCCCTGTAGCCCAGCATACACTTGCTGGGCTCATATAAAAATAGTTACACACATACAACAATCAATGCATTCAATGTAAAAGATAGATATCATAAACTAAAACATATAACGATATTACTGGGTACATAAGCTACGTTTATCATTTAAAGAAATGTTTGATTGTTATTAAATTAATTTTGAAAGTACAGTTTGAAGAGATGTGTTTTTAGTGCAGTCTTGAAGACCTTAGTAGTTGGGATAAAGTGACACTCACCATGTGGAATTTTGTATCCAGTTTCTCCAGATTTTCTGAGGTTTCTAAGAACATGATCTGAATGAAGGTTGATCAACAAGCCTGTGAAGAAAATGGCCGTACCTGGAAAAATGATGATTTTAGTACTGAATTAAACATTTGAAATAAATGAGGCTATAAATGTAATAACTGTGGTGAGAACATAAAATTAACAGCTACTCAGCATTCCTTCCTAACAGCTATAAAGTATTCCTTCCTAACAGCTATTCAGCGTTCCTTCCTAACAGTTATTAAGGGTCCCTTCCTAGCAGTTATTCTGCCTCCCTTCCTAACAGTTTTAAGTGTTAGTTCCGTGTTCTTGCATATTATTTAGTTTGAATTTTAAAAAATTCATTAAATCCACTTCTGTCCTAGGTCTTTGACTTTTTCTTAAACCTCTGCTTAAACGACCATCTTGTTGTTGCATGGACCCTTTCCTTGTCGTCTTGCCATCACAAGCAGAAATGTTCTCTTGGCTTATCAGTCTAGCCCTTACTGGCTCTTTTAGCCTGCCACTCTGAACATGGACCATCCATACAAAGGCCAAACCGTCACATATTGAACATCTTTTATTGTGGCTAAGCACATTTTCCCTTTGATCATACAACATAAAGTACTCTTACATGGGTCAAAACCAATCAATGGACTTGACCTAAACAGGAAGTAAGTTTATTGATTTCCCTCACCACGCACATTCCATCTGAGAGCAATTTTACCTCAAATCAATCTTTCCCAAATAAATGCTATAAATTACTGTAAGAAATTTTTTTAAACACACCCTTTATCGATTTATGACTATTTTGTTACAATGATAAGAGAGTTCATGATTTGGTGGCCAGCATAGAGTATAGGGGTTACTGTACGTGGGGTGCTTGCTTCAAGCTGTTTGCAAATGGCCTGATTGTTGGTGGGCAGATACTCCATCAATATTAGCTCAACACACTAATCAAATTATTGGCTTTATTGATCCCCTAATGCAGTGTTTCTCAATTATTTTCTGTCATGCCCACCCCCCCTAGGAAGAAAGAAAACATTTTGCGCCCCCCTCCCCCCCTGCGCGACTATAATAGTATCATTTGTCTATAAAAATTTTATAAGAACACCTTTGCATAACTGTCAAACAAGCCCCCCTTTACGGAGCCTCGTGCCCCCTTGGGGGGCATGCTGCACTATTTGAGAAACACTACCCTAATGATATCTTTTGTTCTAGGGCAGACTAGAGGGTTGCGCAACAGCTGGTCATTTGTTGGGATTTTATTATTTTCTATTTTGAATGCAAGCTGTGAATGCTATGAGATAACACTTTGAAATGATAGAGGATCAGACCAATTTTTTAAAAAAATTAAATTGTAGACTTTTTAAACTTAATTTAAAGCGTTGGGAATATTTGTTTGGTACAAACCAATACATCTTGTTTTATGTGCTTACACTGCTTGAATCTTTTACTTATAGTGGTAAGTTAACAAGGAGAAAATGGGAAATGGCTGGTTTCTCAAAATAAAAGAAACCAGTGTAGAAAAAAAAAGGTGCAAACCACAGGGGAGACAAGCCAAAATGCCAGTTTGGTACAGCCGTGACTGATGATCCCTACATGTGACAAGGGAGATAATGAACAGGGATCACAGGGTTCTTTCTTGGTGGCCCTTGACAAGTACTGGTTAAGTTTCTCCCAACTTGAAAGGTTTCTCTGACTGCTTGAATCAGACAGCAATCCAAAACATTTACCCCCCCCCTCAGTCTTGTTCTCTGGGTAGGCAGGAGGGTGAATACAGTAACAAGATATCCTTTGTGCTTTCAGTCTCCACCAGACTGTACCTATTGCCCCCTGGTTGGTGGCTGGTCAAGACAAACATTTGTCCAAGGAACTCTTGCTTTTGTTGAGTTGGTCCTTTCAAGTAACCAAACACTGACAGGGGGCACTCAGAGACCAGACAGGAGATTCACTGTGTGAGACTGGCCATCACTTTGGTGTCAAGATCCAAAACTGAAAAACTGTTAAGCACTACCACTACCTGTACAAATTATGAAATTATATGCTTCCTAGTAGGGCTGTACCAGATTCAAACATTTTTTAAATCCAGGACTCGGATTTATGAAGTGAAATTTGGCCATAGCCGTAGCCAGATTTGTTAAAATGACCAGATTCCGGATTTTTTTGAGCCATTATATACATGTACAATGTATATATATTAGGGCTTTACCGAGCAGCCAGCTTTGGCCGGATTTATGAAGTGAATCCTACCGAGACCGGATTTGTAAAAATTTGCCGGATTCTGGATTTGCCGGAGACGAAATCCGGTACACCCCTACTTCCTAGGCAGTAGAGAAGCCCGTCAAAAGGGAAATGCAGAACCCACTGCTTTAGAGTGATGCTGAATTCCTTTCGTTCATTAGTCATCTATGTAAATCTTGCTAATCAGTTTACATAATATTGTTGAAAGCACTCTGAATATATTTAAGATGAAATCATCGTTTTGTTTTTGTTTGTATGCAATGAAAGTGTAGAGTGGGTGGGGTAAGAATAGCTCTCAAACAAAAAAGTTTCTTCTCATTCTCATGTCACATGGCTGCTAAAATTAAGACTAAAATTTAACCAAACAAATATAAAAAATGTAAGTACATGTACTTTTAAAAGTATAATAAGAAAACTAACAGGGGAAAAAAAAACAATTGACACATAAGATGAACATCAAAATTTTAAAATCCTTGGCACTGTTTTATAACATCGATATAGTATCGAGACTAATAAGGTGTTAATAATAATGCTAACCAAGTCAACAGCTATATTATATTTTTTTTAAAACTCAATTCATATTAAATATCTATGAAATATAATGCCAAATGTATTTAAAAGGATATTACTTTGTTATTGTTCAATTGAAATGAAACTTATAGCAATAAGATATTCCCGTTAAAAAATTTTTTTATTAAATGAGGCATTGTTAACTTCAAAAGTCAGAGGTCCAGCTTTGCATTACTGGTACATTTGTTTTTACTCCACCCCCGATATTGAGGTAAATGAATTGTAAATAATGAATACAAATAAATCTTTATCATCCTCTCCTCTCTGCCTCTTCTAAAGGGGGTAGGGGGATGCTTTGGAGAGGTTGTTGATCTGCTTCAAGCAATCTTCCCTCTAGGGTTTGATAGTCTGTGTACAAAATTAAATAAACCGTGTGCAATTGTGCACAGCAACCATTTTCGTGCACAATTTTACACACACAAATTCAGTTATTATATCATCTTTATCAAAATTTTCTGCCCGGTAATTCTAAACTGCTGCGCAGCGTCAGTCAGCTATCTGCACTGCTGAACAGCTGCACAGCTAAGGGGGAACACTGGCTCCCAGGTGGGAGGCTTTGTCAAGATTTATAAAGCAAATTTCGCAGTTGTTGATTTTTATAAATCAAGTCAAATAATTTGGAATCAGGTTTATATACTGCCAGATTGGTAGAGCAGGAACCATTTGACTTACTTCCAAATGATGAGGTTTCTTGTTTGACCAGCTGGTCAGTTAGGTGAAGGTCATTTAATTAAGAATTGTATTCAGAACCACAAGTAATTTTTGTAGTAGAGGCAGTAATTATTATTTGGCCTGGATTCAGTCTCCATCTGCACTCTCGCTCCTAGATCTCTTATTCAGTTGTCTTTCTTTCAGCCAACAATGCTTCTCAGATATTTAATCTCGTTGAGTTGTCAAGAGCAGTTGATGACGGGTATGCTCATCTTTACCATTATTTTTTTTAAAGCCCACGAATACAAATTCGAAATCAATCGCTGAAAAATATCTTATCTGTTACAGACGCTCCTTCTATACAGAAGATTATTGCGTCCTACGCTTATCTGAGAAGACATAATCCTCCCAGTAGTAAAACGTCAGATGGGTTCAAACTGAGATATACTAACCTGCTATTATCCTCAGTGAAGTGCTGGGTGTCCATTGCAGATCTGCAAACTTCAGTAAATAAGCTCCTTGCAGATAGCCATTTAGTAAACAAAAAATCACAGCCATTAAAAATGGGATCAATGGCGTGGGTTTGCCACCTCTTATCAAGAAGGGAAAGATGAAGGTTCTAAGGGAATAAATAATTAGCATGATTATAAGCCACAATGTCCGAAGAGCAAGAAAAACTGCACAAGGATAACATGTTGATGCATTGGGCATACAAAATTCAAGCGATAGTTTGTGCAAAGTGAATCAAGAGATTTGAAGGGGAAGGGTGGGTGGCCAATGGCTAACTTTAATCATGTTTTAATTGTGGCTTAATTTTGGATTTTAATGTTTATGAGATCCAATAATACTAAAAGATATTGAGCCAATGACAGGAAATATATGATTTATTTTAATGTATAGTTTGCATTGAGGCATCTATTTCCCCAACTTTTACTTTGAGTAGATGCACTGGTGACTGGTAGATATTAGATATGTAAATGTTATTTTTCATTTAATCTTAAATATGTCATAAAGTTATTTATCTGTGATCAGTTTATGCCTGAAAACTATATTAATTAATTATTACTGATCACGTTTATAATTTTTTACTTTATTTTGGTTATTTAACTTGTTTTAAAGTTGTTCCATCTTTTTGCTTCATACTCATAAAGTGTAGACTGGCCACTCAAGAAGTTTATTAGATAGCCTAAGGCTGTGGCTACACAGTAGCCGGAATTCGACACTGCAGTATACGGCCGTGCGCACTTCGGAAAATTGAAAGTGACTACACTGCACAAAAGATTTTTATACTGATGGTTTTTCACTGATATGATATGGCTTTTGATTTTTCAAAAGTTGCGACCATATTGACCATAAACTGCAGTGTCGAATTCCGGCTCCAGTGTAGCCACAGCCTAAAGCTTGAAGTGCCGTGCTAAGGTGCATTCAGTTCATTCACCACTTTGAGCAAGCTCCTAAAATTTCCTATCTTTAAACTTTGTAGTACATGTATAATCACAGGGCTATTTATAATAATATATTTATAATAATAGTACAACTTATAGTTATAGTTATAGCTTACATTGACCATTCTTTCTTTACAAAATTGTTTTTAAGTTTCAGACTAAGTCAAATCTATGAATTTTGAAGATAAAGTAAAGGCATTTTCATTTGTCATTTCTAAAAAAATTTAAAGTACAAATGTATTATATATTAAGTACAATTAAGTAATCAAGATAATAATGAATAATAAAATTTAAATACATGTAGTCCATTAATGAGATTATGTCTAATAATTACTACTTTTATAAATTAAAGATAGACTAAGATATGAAGTTAAAGATATATGGTTGTGAAAATTAAAAAAAATAATTGTGATATATTGACAATTTTTTATTGATAAATTTAAGTAAATTTATTACCATCATGATGTAATTGTAAAGTTTAATAAACTATAACTAAAGAAAGAAGCTAAACTAGACTAAACTTAACTGTTAATATACTAGTAATATAAGTTAATAGGTGTTAACTAACTTACACAATAAGAATAAGTTATAAATTAATAAATTGTCAAATTTTATTTTAATTTATAATTTATTTATTTATTTTTTTTGTTATTTAGGGAAAATAATAATATTTATTATTATTAAATTTAGGCTAAATAAACTGAATTGATTATTGAAATATTATTAATTTGTATTATTATTATCCCATTTGTTTTAAAATTCCAACTAATGATAGCAATTGATGGAATATTATTATGTTTTTAATATTTTTATCATTGAACGCCTATAAATAGTAGGCAGTAGCCTCAGTAGGCCTATTACTATTACTATTATCATTGAGTTGTAGATTTTCTGATTTAATTACGGTAGGGTGGTTATATAAATTTTCAGATTAAATTTAATAAAAGGCGAAAAATAATATGCTACTTACAATGATTTTAATTTCAATTAATAATATGGGATAAATGGAATTATTAAATCAATTAAATGGCAATGAGTACGAGTATGACAGTAAGAGTCTCTTAATCATCAATGAATGACATTGACATTATAAACTCATTAATCATGATAGTAGTAAGTAGTAATAGAAAAATAGTATACTTATAATTTAAAATACTCTTTTTTACTTACCTTTGAAAATAATGAAGAAGAAATAAACTCAGTGCAAATATATTCAAGAAATTTTTTGATTTTGGTGTGTCAGAGTTAAATAAAACAAATAAAGGACAAATAAATGAAGGTATTTCTTGCACTAACCAGGCAAATTTTCCCGGCACCAAAAAACCCCAACCACTTCGAGAATAACGACCATACGGTGCTGTAACTGTGAGCAATGAAATTAAAACTGATACTCCCCAAAATAGGAATAGATAAGATAAATAATGCAAAGTTTGTTTCTCATTTTCGAATAAAACAGACAATATTTTATCTGTAAAACTGACGGCCATGGTTCGGCGAACGTGTTGCCACAGAAGCGGATAATAAGTTAATGACCTCCCGTTACCGTTAACTCCTGTATCGTGGACTAGAATCGCCGACTGCGATATTTTTAAAGCCTTGTCAAACCGTCGAAAAAGGGGTGTGGCTTCTTTTAGCGGTTCTATTAATTTTGTATTCTTGCGACTAAATAAATAATAAAATTGAATGCCTTCACTTTCAGTATTTTACAATGCATACACAGCAGGTTTGTAGGATAGTTCGAAGCCACATAAATATTTAAAACATAATGACATAAAAGTGTATCGATTTGTTACTTTGTGGTGTAGTAATGGAGAGGGTGGATAGAAATGAGTATTTATTATCAGTGATTATAAGTACTTCAATTATTACTCTTGTTTAAAATTCAATTTTGCTTTTTTTAAATTTACTTCATAAAAAATTAAATATTAAAATTTTAAAATCTAAAATATATGATTTTTTAATATGTTTTTTGCAGCAAACTTGTTTTAATTTATTTGTGTATTCTTATTATTATGCATTTTTATTACTATTATTATTATTATCATTAGTGGTGGGGGTGGGGGTGGTCGGGAAAAAGTGTTATATTAAATTTAAGGAGGATTTCAGCATAAATCTAATATCTCTTTTTAAGAGGTAGGGGGAATATATATATTTCTTATATATAATATTAACATAAACGTTTTCTCTATTTTTTCCATTTAAAAAAAAACTTTAAAAAAAATTGCAATGAAAACAATAAAATTTGAGCTTTTTTATTAAACTAATACGATAGCAAACGTTTCGGCTAATGCTTTCGTCAGTACAATAAGCGTAAAGTACGTACATGTACTTACATAAGTACTAAAATTATATTTAAATTCTTAAGGGGCCTTCCATAAATGACGTCACGCACCTAGGGGGGGAGGGGGGTCACGCCTTTGTGTCGAAGTGTGACAAGGGGGAGTCGGGTGTTTCAAAATGTGACGTCACATCATAATGCGCTACTTTAAAACTATAAAAATTTCCACTTAAATATTTGATTGCTTTCAACTTATTTAATGACGTTTTCAATGGCTTCACATGTGTTACGATATTAGAGTGCAGACTTACACTACATTTACATACATACTTAAATGACAAAAAAAGTGTTTTTGCAACATGGTAATTTTCAATTAGAAAATACGAAATTTTAAAGGGGCGGGCTTAAAAGCTTTGTGACGTCATATTGGAGGAGGGGTCTAAGTTTTGTGACGAAGTGTGACGGGAGGGGGGGGGGTAAAAATCGCGTGACGTCAATTATGGACGGCCAATAAGACATAGTATATCATAAAATAGCTATAAAAAGAAAGGAAAAACGACAAACAATGACACAGGATATAAGAAAAAGGTCATTTTCCCCCCACATTATTTTTTCCTATTTATAACCAGAATAACAAAGAACTTTTTTTTTGTAATGATTTTGATTTCAAATCAAAGAATTTCAAATCCAATTCTACTTTCTAGTTTGCTTTTCATTTTTACTAATAACTTTACAACACATTGTTTATAATTTATTTTTATGAAGATCAAAACTTATCGTATTTTAATGTTTTTTAAAATTATTATTACTATTTTATTTTTATTTTTTTTTGGTCATTAATGGTATTATTGAATGTCAACAATTTTAGATTCCCTCAGCTTTAGTGACTAGCCTCACAACCATTAGCTGTCAAGTGATGGGTAATGTCACTTGAAAAGTATTCTGCTTTTGTTGCTGTAAGGTAAATGCTTAGCCAGATGTATGCCACTTACTCTGCTAAGTATAACATGCATGGAAAGGCGCACACCAGTTACGACAGTTACGAGCCGTTAAAATGCTTGCATCACTTGTTTATGAAAAACGTCTTGGTTTGATGAACAGGATAAACAAATAGAATTCTTTGACTGGATGTGTACTTTAACTTTAATTATTCGGATCCTGGCAGAAATAGTTTCTAATACATTTTTTGTTTGTTTGTTTAGTGTTTAGGTAATCAATCAGTGGCTGAGCTATTGCTAAAGTTTGTACCATTTAAGCTTTTGCCTTTTTAATTCTTTATAAAAAAATAATGATTTTTAAATATGTTTTTTTTCAATTAAAAAGAAAAATACTTCTGCTGTTCAATGGAAAGTCTGCCCACATTTTTTTTAATTAAGCTTTGACTTGTCTGGGTCGACTGTCACTCTGCATCAGAACCTTTGCCAAAATAACGGGTAAATTAAATATAATGTAATTAATTTCATTTAATAATTTTATAAACAACATGTAACAACATCTAGTATTAAAATTTGAAATCTGTAGCAACATTACAAAATGATTCAATATTTACTATCTTCACTGTAGAAATCTGGGCTGTAAAATCAGGACTATGCGAGCGAATGGGAGGGGGGGGGGAACGGGTGACAGCTCCGTGTCCCAGCCTTACGTCTAAAAAAAAAGGGGGGGGGGTAACATTTTAACCCTATGTTCATGTAAATATAAATATTGTAACACATTACACCAGTTTCAACTCAACAACTTTAGAATCATCTGACGTAATTACGACTCTCAAACAAGGCTCTAATCAAATAGCTCTACTGGTAAAAGAATTTGAAAGAAGGCTAAAGTGGTTTGTCAGTCGTTGACAGTCGTCAGCGAAATGGCACAAAAAGTAGTCTACATGCAGCGCTAAACGGATTCCGAAGAACAATTATTAGAATACTGACGATTATTAGAAGGATTTTATTTAACTTGGTCTGCCATTATCTGGGCATAAATATTGTAATCAATATTGCACCCCACTCAGGCCTATATTTTGTCTTTGGTGCCGTCCATAAATGACGTCACGCACCTAGCGGGAGGGGTGTCCCACAATTTGTCCCACCCATTACTTTTTTTCTTCCCTCTGCCCTGCATACAAGAAGAACATGATTTAGAAACAGTGAATAGAAAGGCGCGTTTATTGTACCACCGGCTGATAAGCCAGACTCGTTAAGCCCAACAATGAAGCACGTGGCTTTTTCAGCTCTATACCTCAAAGGAGATTCTCACCCCACTGTCGTGCAGATATTGTGTTCAATATTAATATTAATCTCTATAGGTGTGCTGCTTCTCTATAGCAGTGATGGCGAACCTATGGCACGCGTGCCACAGTCGGCACGCAGAGTCTCATCAGCCGGCACGCGACTTAAATATTACTTCCTAAATCAAACCAGCTAAGCCAAACCCGGGCCCCATTTTCGGGTTTAATTGGAGTGCTGGCACTTGGCACCACGATAAGTGGGTTTTGGTTGAATTTTGGGCACCCGACCCCAAAAAGGTTCGCCACCACTGTTCTATAGTATATGTTTCTTCTCCGTAGCTGTAGTTTTCAGTAACGAAAATCAAAGAAATAAAACAACCTTGATGACATGTATATACCACTGGCGTCACTGGGGTGGGTGATGCGGACCGCACCGGGTGACACCATAACAAGGGGAGACGCCAAAGTGTAAAATCCTGTATGTTCCCGATATTTTTGGCACTGGCAGACTTGGGCGACACTCAATGTTCCCTCTAAGTAGTCTAAGGATCGTTGGTCCTTTTGCAAATTGAAAAAACTCGTGTGCAAAGTTGCTAAGCCTCCTTTTTTGTGCTATATTTTATTAAATTTGCTGCGCTGTAATTCTAAACTGCTTCGCGGCGTCGGTCAGATGTCTGATAATCAATTTTACCCATTTTTCGGAGGTTTCATGATCCCACTTAATGTGGACATTTTTTTTTGTTAGATTTTACGGTTGCAACGAAGAAATTGAACTAAAACTGACAAATCGGAAAATTACGTACTTAACTGCCTGCGCACGCGCATTGACGAAGCTGCTCTAATGGAAAACACGAGACGAAGTTTCAGTCGCGGATATGAAGCGAATCTCAGTTCAAGGCGGGTTTTCTGCATGAATGTCTCGGCGGACCACATAACAACTCTGAGGCATGTGGCCCACGGGCCGCCGCACTTTTCCAACACCCCTGCATTAGCAGATTTACCACTATTTTATTAATATTGCGCTATGCTAAAAGAATGCTGTTGAACATTGCAACTGTTTCTACAGCATCAAAGGCGGCCTCTTGCGAGAGTCAGAGTCACTAGTATGTGAGGCTGAGAGGTTGTACCGTAGGTAATCTTCTGTTTCGGGGCCCCCTCGGCCGCGACGCCCCCCTTCCCCCGTGGGCCGCCTCTGACATCGAAGTAAAAGTAGTGCATTTAAGGTTAGATGTGACGCGCTTTTTTAAATCCTTTATTTTATATTAACTCGTGGTGTCTGATTGATTGTTTTCTTGTTTGTTCGAAAAAAAACTTTGGATTGATTTTTAACCCACTTCCTCGTAAGCTAGCGAGCTGAAATTTTGCAGGCAGACTCGTGCCGATGATAAAAACGATGTATCAAAATTTCAGTTTGATAGCATGTGCTATTTTTAAATTATTGATTTTTTATTTTATTTTATTTATCTCTATGTATCATGTTAAATTTTTGAGATAGAGTGTACTGGTGCGTATTATATTGAACAACCTTGCCTGTCGCGCAATAAGGTGCGTATTTTATTGACAACACTTTTTATAAACATATCTTATCTGTCTTATCTGTTTACAGACGCTCCTTCTATACAGAAGATTATTGCGTCCTACGCTTATCTATGGTTTGTGTTTAGTCCCGCATTTTTATTAGAGATTTAAATGTTGATAAAGTGTTGGTTTTCCTGGATTCTTCAGGCAACCCATTCCACGCCCGAATTCCGGACGGGAAGAAGGAAAACTTGTATGTGTTTGTTCCTGATCGGTGCGCATTATATTATGGTCTTGGGCTGCGTATTATAATGAACATTCTTTTAGTTACGTCTCGTACATAAAGGATTTATAGTAAAAAACGTGGGTTTTTTACGTGTGTTTTTTTAGCAATGAGTATCATCCTCCGTAAAGGTGGAGATAAGATACAGTAATATCGTGAGGCGGTGCGGCCCCGAGTGTCCAAACCTCACCAACAAGATGTCCAGTCGCCTCAAACTTTACTGTCTGTAGGCCTCGGACCACCAAGATTTTTATCCGGTATTTCGCTTTCATTGTCTGAGACGGTGGACCTGTGGTAAGACATAGGGTTACTGACTTAATCGATGCGGTTTCGGTTAAACGATTGGGGGGGGGGCTTTATTTGACAAGTTTTGGGCTATATATGAAAATATTCCATTTCTTTTTTTTTAAATCGTTTGTTCATGTTATATTTCATGCTTAGTTTTGCAGCTTTGACTCTGTAATTCATAGCATTTTCGGAATCATTATCAAACGTATTATTATCTGAGTAGAGTTCTTAACTAAATTATTGGGGTGGGTCTTGTGGAGGGTGGGGGGGGCTTCTTAGGAGGCATACAATTGGATAGGTTTTTAAAAGACTTTATTTGGGTGGGGAAAAAACGTCTGATGTCTTTAATATGATTTCCCTTCTACTTAAGCTTTACCCTGTAAAGCTGGGGAAATTTACCCCCCCCCCAACCACACAAAAATCATCTCCTTTTTAATATCCAAAATAGTCACGACATTCGGATTCATTGTTTGTAATCCTGAACAGTTTCTCTCCTAACCACAGGGCCCACACATGTAGCGAACATGCGAAGATTTTCCAAACAGCCACTACCAACGCGCTGCCTCCACACTAACAAGCGACCACTGGATATTTCGCCGGGCCGTATGTTCTCTATGTCGAAATCAAACCAACCCTACGGGCTACGTATAGAAAACCAGTCAAAGAAACCTGATGTGGCCCAGGGTTTCAGCGAGGTTAGGCCCAGCGAGCGCTGAATGAGGGGCCGGCCACATGAAAGGGTCTGGTATTCTTTACAGCCGCGCACACAGAGGATTTTAAGGTGTTAATAAACTCATCAATGGCTAATGCACCTGAGACAGTGGTTTCCAGTCTGTTGAAAGTCGGGCGCAAATGTTTTTTTAATTACAACGGGGTCTTGATGGCGATAAGGATGGGGCCCCGGAAGGGGGGGGGATTTAACGTGATTAAATTGTATCTAAAAAAAATTTTAAGAGTAAAATAATATTTTAATATTTGATTTCTTTCAAAGTAATTTGGAGTAGAAGGTCCAAAAGTCTAGAAAGTCGCGAAGACTAGCGAGTGAGGATCGCTGATTTGAAAGCAATAAAAACTTCGAGGTAGAATAGGGCTGCGGCACCAGACACAATTAATTCCCCGGTCGCGAGAAATGGAGTTCGGTATTTAAAAAGGAAAATTCACATGAGGGTTTGAAATATCAGTGAATTCGATACATTACTAATCTAGCACAGTGGTCCTCATGTGGTTTAAACAGGGTGCCCGATTCAAGGTTAAGCTAACATTTTCATTTGATTGTATTATTGGGGCACTGAAAATTGGTACATTGCTTCGACTGACGCTGTTGTTGTTGTTTGTCCATCGAGACGATGTCGACCATTCCCTTGTCGATTTAGTCAGTGTGCGTTCGGAGATTACCGTCGAGACCATTCTGAGCTTCAATGTGTCTGTCATCAATGTTCTCTCTCAGTTTCGTAGGTTCGTGTGCAAAAAAAATAAATAAGTCCTGTGCAAATTATCCGTTTTTGTAAACAAAATTTTGGTTTTCAAAATTTGTATCAAACAAACACACATATATTATTTCTTATCAGAATTTGTTGCGCGGTGACTTTAAACTGATGCGCGGTGTCTGACAGATATCCTCCAAACAATCAAAAAGCTTATTAGTTATAGAGGGAACATTTTCTTTCACCCAGAGTGAGTAATCTCACATATCATTCATCCCCGATACGGTTAAGTGCTCGTTCTTGACGACTGGCACCAACACTTGAGGATTGAGATTCTTAGAATCCATGCATGAAAGTAATGAGATCACATGTGATCTTTACCCCGACAAACCTTCTACCCCCCCCCCTTTCCACGGAGTGTGACGTATTTCTGCAGGACCCGACCGTGGAGCCCCTTGCTTTTTTCTCAAGGGGAAAAGAAGCTTCCAGATCAGAAAAAAGTATAGATATTCATTCGCTATGGAGAAGTTTATAATTGTTCCTTAATCCTTCTTTTAGAATTTTCAAGAGAACCAGTGATCGTGTCAAAACTACCACAATTTGATTGGTGTTGACAGTAAGACAACAAGACAGGGCAAGGTTGGGGGGGAGTGGTGAGGTTGTGGAACAGTACAAAGCCATGTCTCAGAATGAGGTCAACGAAACGGGTCTGTGTTTAACAATGAGCTGAACATATTATATATATACTAGCGTATCACCCGTCAAAAATGACGGAAGTTTTCAGCTGAAATCTATTTATTTTTATTAAAAAATGCACTTTTTTAGGACGTCTACGGCGCCGACCTTTTTCAAAAGCCCAACTAACTTGTCTTTGTTTGATAAATACGAAATATTAAACTTTCTGAAATGTACACAAAGTATTTTATAATAAGGGTTGTATGCAGAGCCATCTTTACACCATTTGGGGCATCCGGACAAAGAAATAGTGTGGGGCCCCTCCCCCGAAGGAATAAAATATAAATTAACATAATATATATCAATAAATATATTCCCATGGTGCCCCTAGGCTCGTGGGCCCCCGGGCAAATTCCCAACGGGCCTATGCGTTAAGACGGCCCTGGTTGTAGGGCGCCTACGGTGCCCTCTTTGTTTTTTTATTTTATAATTAACCATCATCAAATCCTCTTTTTACATTGATCCCTTTTTCAAAATTAAAATATGAGCGAAAACAATGACTTCATATAATATTTTTTTACAGCGCATCTTTAATTTGCACACCTTTTGATGCATTGGTGCAGTAATTTGGTTTTCCCTGCTTTCTAAAATTAGTAGCGTCAGGACTGACAGACACTACTGACTTGCGTGACAATTGCAAATTATATAGTTTAATAGCGTACACCCGTCAAAAATGACGGAAGTTTTTAGCTGAAATCTATTTATTTTATAAAAAATGCACTTTTTTTAGAGCGCCTACGGCACCGAACATTTTCAAAAGCCCAACTAACTTGTCCTTGTTTGATAAATACGAAATATTAAACTTTCTGAAATGTACACAAAGTATTTTATAATAGGGGTTGCAGGGCGCCTACGGCGCCCCGTTTTTTTAAAATTTTTATAATTAACCATCATCAAATCCTCTTTTTACATTGATCCCTTTTCCAAAATTAAAATATGAGCGAAAACAATGACGCAATATTATATTTTTTTACAGCGCATTTTTAATTTGCACACCTTTTGATGCATTGGTGCAGTAATTTGGTTTTCCCTGCTTTCTAAAATTAGTAGCGTCAGGACAGACTGACTGACTTGCGTGACAATTGCAAATTATATAGTTTTACTAGCGTACAAATTATATAGTTTTATAATATATACTAAGGGTTACTAGGTTTTTTCAAAAGCCCAAGTAACTTATCCTTGTTTGATAAATACGAAATATTAAACTTGCTTACACAAAGTATTTTACAATTATAATTGCTCAAATCCTCTTTTTACATCGTTCCCTTTCCAAAATTAAAATATATGCTCAAACAATGACGTCATTTAATATTTTACGGCGAGAAACACCACACACTTTTTTAAACTGCTATGGACTGTTGTACTATGTCCCTCAGCGTTACGGAGACACACAGTGAGTGAGTGACTTGGGCTTTTATATATATACTAGCATATCACCCGTCAAAAATAACGGAAGTTTTCAGCTGAAATCTATTTATTTTGAAAAAATGTACGGCGCCGACCTTTTTCAAAAGCCCAACTAACTTGTCCTTGTTTGATAAATACGAAATATTAAACTTTCTGAAATGTACACCAAGTATCTTCTATATATATAAGCCGCATTTGTTGTCTGTCTGTTCCCTAATAACTCAAGATCCAGACAACCAAATAACGTGAAATTTGGTACACGTACACAAAATTATACCGGAAAGGTTATTAAACAGGTTTCGTTCCATATATATAAGATACTGGGGCCCGGGGGCCCAAAATGTAGTTTTTCCCTATATGAGCTATATAAAATAAAAATTATTGAAAATTAAGACGTAAAATAATGACGCAAATTAATAAACATTTTGGTGTCGAGATTAACAAGAAGGCGATTATCGCCATAAAATAATTTTTTTTGTTGTTGTTGCTTTTGTTGTTGTAGTTGTTGTTTTGTTGTTGTTGCTTTGTTGTTGTTGCTGTTGTTGTTGTAGTTGTTGTTTTGTTGTTGTTTTGTTGTTGATGTTTTTGTTGTTGTTTTGTTTTTGTTGTTGTTGCTGTTGTTGTTGTTGTTTTTGTTGTTGTTGCTGTTGTTGTTGCTGTTGCTGCTTTTGTGTTGTTTTTGCTGTTGTTGTTGTTGTCCACATCCCTTGCCCTGCGACGACAATGTCCTTCATGTTGTTGTTGCTTTGTTGTTGTTGCTGTTGTATTTGTTGTTTTGTTGTTGTTGCTTTGTTGTTGTTGCTGTTGTTGTTGTAGTTGTTGTTTTGTTGTTGTTGTTGTTGTAGTTGTTGTTGTTGTTGTTGTTTTGTTGTTGTTTTTGTTGTTGTTTTGTTTTTGTTGTTTTGTGTTGTTGTTTTTGTTGTTTTTGTTTTGTTGCTGTTGTTGTTAAACCCGGGCGGGAGCCGGGTACTTGCCCCTAGTTTTATAATATGGGTTGTAGGGCGCCTAGGGCGCCCCCTTTTTTAAATCCCTTATATTAACTTCGCGGCCGTCTCATCATCTCATCATCTCATGGGCTGGGCGGGCGGGCGGAAAAACAAAAGTCGAAAATGACCCACTTCTCGTGATTCGATCGAGCTGAAATTTGGCACACTGACCCGTCTGACCTAACAATGCATCGTATCAAATTTTCAGATCGATCGAACATACCGTAATTAAATTAATGCATTTTTAGTTTATCCTTATATGAGGTATGTAATTCAAATTCACGGTTTGTTATTGTTTTTTTGCCACGTGAAAGTTTGAGCTGACGCATTGAGGCGACCCAACGAAGCGACGGGGTGCTTTTGTTTACATTTTACGTGTCACGCTGAGCTCGGTCAAGCGAATCGGTGACCAGACTTTTCCCCTCTCCCCCTCCCACCCACACTTCCCCCTCCCCTAGGGTTATGAAGCAAACTTGAGTTAAGACAGATTCAGTCTGTAAATGTTTGAAAATAATCAATACTGTTAGTTATGTCTCATATATAAGGGATTTATAGTCAAAAACTTTGTTTTTACGGGTTTGTTTTTTTTATATTTTATAATTAACCATCATCAAATCCTCTTTTTACATTGTTCCCTTTTCCAAAATTAAAATATGAGCTAAAACAATGACGTCATATAATATTTTTTTACAGCGCATCTTTAATTTGCACACATTTTGATGCATTGGTGCAGTAATTTGATGCGCTCCTTTCTAAAATTAGTAGCGTCACGGAGAGACACTTCAGACGTGACAGAGATTGCAAAAATTACGTATATTGATTTTTTTTTAAATGTTGTCTCATGATATTAGTCCTTGCAAGTTATATTAGGTATATTATTGAAAAATAAAAATATTGTTTAACATGGGTCACACAGACATACGCACACACATGCACAACAAAAGGCTCACACACATTATCCCTCATCATATTGCACCCACAGCTTTACTCACACACACACACACGCATACACTCTCTCACAAACGTGTGATGCCCCATTCACTCTTCCGTAAGTTGGTGCGCTCTGCCGATTGTTTTGTCTACCACTGGACACAGAATTAGCACAGCTGGCTGCCTCGTACGTTGACCTTAGCCATAAGCCAACAGCACTGCATTCATCGAAACATAAAGGATCAACTCTGATTTGTTTCAACCGGCAAATTTTTAAAAAAGAAAAAAAAATCAAAAGTTCACTTAAGGAAATACTCCAGTCTCTGTCCCCCTAAATCCGGTCACCTCTACGCACACTAAGTCACCACCTCTCTCCATGGGGGGCGCCATGAGCAAAATATTGGGTGGGCCAAGTTGGTAACATAAATTAGTTTAATTCTTTACCCTTGCTTTAAATAGGGCTTTGAACCGTGGGTCTCTTCCTATCTTTTGATGGACATGACACACCGCGCGTAGCGCGGTCAAGCGCCGAAGGCGCAAAACACTAGTGGGGGTCCGGGGCATGCCCCCCCGGAATTTTTTTTTGAATTAACAGATTAAAAGAGAGAAAAAAGAAAAATAAGAAAAAAAAAAAAAAATAAGAAAAGAAAAAAAAAAATAGAAAAAAAGAAAAAAAATAGAGAAAAAGAAAAAAAGAAAATATAGACAAAAAGAGAGAGAGAGAAAAAAAAGAGACACCCCGCCCACACCACCGCCCCACACGCCCACACCGCCTCGCACCCCACCCCCTCACCCACTCTCGCCCACACCCCCGCCACCCCCCTCCTCCCCACCCCACTCTCCCCACACCCCACCCCTCCCACACCTCACTCCTCACTCACCCCCCCCCTCCCCTCACTCCCCACTCCTCTCTCTCTCACCCCACTCCCCACTCCCCACCCCTCACCCCCCCTCACCCCACCCCACTCCCCTCCCCACCCCACACTCCCCCCCCCCACACCCCACCCCTCACACACCCCACTCACACACACTCCCCCCCCACTCCCCACCCCACCCCACCACACTCCCCACTCCCCCCCCACACCCCCACCCCACACACACCCCACACCCCACCCCTCCCCTCCCCACCCCCCACCCCACACCACTCACACACACACACTCCCCCCCCCCCCACTCCCCACACACACCCCTCACACCCCACACCCCCCCCCCCACCCCCCCCCCACCCCACACTCTCCCCTCCCCACACACACCCCCCCCCCACTCCCCCCCCCCTCCCCACTCACACCCCACACCCCCACACACCCCACCCCACCCCACCCCACCCCACTCACCCCCCCCCCCCCCACACTCACACACACACTCACTCCACACACCCCACACACACACCCCACACTCACCCCCCCCCACACACCCCACACCCCACCCCACACACACCCCACCCCCACCCCACCCACACACACCACACCCCACCCCACCCCACCCCCCCCCCACCCCACACCACCCCACACCCCACACCCCACACACACCCCACCCCACCCCCCACACCCCACCCCACACACACCCCACCCCACACCACACCCCACCCCACCCCACCCCACACACACACCCCCCCCCACCACACACCCCTCACCCCACACACACCCCACCCCACCCCCACACCCCTCCCCACACACTCACACACACACCCCCACACACACCCCACACACACACACACCACCACACACCCCACACCCCACACACACACACCACCCCACACACCCCACCCCACCCCACACACACACCACACACACACCCCACCCACCCCACACACACCCCACCCCACACCCCCCCCCACACACACACCCCACCCCCCCACACACACACCCCCCCCACCCCACCCCACCACACCCCACACACACCCCACACCCCACCACACACACACCCCACACCCCCACACACCCCACACACACACACCCCACCCCACACCCCCCCCACTCCCCCCCCCCACCCCACACCCCACGCCCCACCCCACACACACACCCCCACACACACCCCACCCCACCCCACCCCACACCCCACCACACACCTCACCCCACTCACACACACGCCCCCACACCCCACACCCCACCCCACACTCACCCCACACTCCACACACACTCACCCCACACACACCCCACACCCCCCCCCCCACACACACTCACCCACACCCCACCCCACCCCACACCCCCCCCCCACTCCCCCCCCCACCCCACACACTCCCCCCCCCCTCCCCACACACACCACACACTCACTCCCCCCCCACACACACACTCCCCCACACCCCACACACCCCACACACACCCCACCCCACTCCCCCCCCCCCCCCACACCCCACCCCACACCCCACACCCACCCCACCCTCACACCCCGCCCCCCCCCCACACACACACCCCTCACACACTCACCCCCCCCACCCCACACACCCCACGCACCCCACACACACACCCCACCCCCTCTCACCCCACTCACACACACACTCACACCCCCCCCCCCTCACACTCCCCTCACACACACCCCACCCCACCCCCCCCCTCTCACTCACTCACCCCACCCCACCCCCCCCCACACTCACTCCCCACTCTCCCCCACACACACACACACCCCACCCCCCCCCCACACACCCCCCCCCCCTCACACTCTCACACCCCACTCACCCCTCTCCCCCTCCCCACACTCCCCCCCCCCACACTCCCCACCCCACTCTCACTCACCCCTCACACACACTCTCACCTCACCCCCGCTCACTCGCCCCACCCCACTCTCTCTCTCTCCCCCACCCCTCGCTCCCCACTCACTCCCCTCCTCACCCCACGCCCCCCCCCCTCTCTCCCCACCCCTCACACACCTCTCTCTCCCCACCCCCACACACACTCACTCACCCCACTCCACGCACACACACCCCCCCCTCACGCTCACCCCCCCCCCCCCCTCTCGCCCCTCTCCCCTCTCTCTCACCCCCCCCCCCCCCGCTCACACACACGCTCACCCCCACACTCACCCCACACCCCACGCCCCACCTCGCGCCCCACACGCGCACCCCCACACCCTCACACCCACCCCGCACTCCCCCCACCCCCCCCGCACCCTCACCCCACACCCCACCCCACGCTCCCCCCCCACCCCCACCCCACTCCCCACCCCACCCCACCCCACCCCACCCCACCCCACCCCACCCCACTCCACCCGCACACTCACCCCACCCCACACCCCACTCCGCACCCCGCACACTCACTCACCCCCCCCCCCCCCACCCCACACACACACCCCCCCCCCACCCCACACACCCCACCACTCCACACCCCTCACCCCACCCCACACCCCACCCCCCACCCCCCCCCACACACACACCCCTCTCACACCCCACACACCCCCACACCCCACACGCCCCACACACACCCCACCCCACCCACACCACCCCGCACACACACCCCACCCCACGCACCCCCCCCCCCCCCACACACACCCCACCCCACGCACACACACACCCCACCCCCCCACACCCCACCCACCCCACCCCACCCCTCACCCCACCCCACACGCCCCACCCCACCCCCCCCCCCCCCCACACGCACACACCCCACGCCCCGCCCCACACACACCACCCCACACACACACACCCCACACCCCACCCCACACCCCCACGCACGCACACACACACCCCACACGCACCCACTCGCACTCACACCCCACTCGCCACCCCACACACACACACCCCACCCCACCCCACCACACACCCCACACACACCCCACTCACTCCACCCCACACACACACACACTCTCCCCGCCCCCTCACCCCGCCCCCCCCCCACTCGCCCCTCCCCACACGCACACACACCCCCCCCCCCCCTCCCCTCACCCCACACCCCACCCCACACACACACCCCTCACCCCACCACACACTCACACACACGCCCACCCACCCCACACACACACTCACGCCCCCCACGCACCCCGCTCCCCACCCCACTCCCCACCCCACACACACACCCCTCACACCCCACTCACACACACACCCCCTCACTCACGCGCTCACCCCCACTCTCACTCTCACCCCACCCCCACACTCCCCACCCCTCCCCACTCTCTCTCCCCTCACCCCCTCTCTCTCCCCTCCCCACACGCACACCCCACACCCCTCGCTCACACCCCTCTCTCTCTCCCCCCCCCCCCCCCACCCCTCCCCCCCCCCACACACACACACCCCACTCGCACCCCCTCTCCCCCCCACACTCTCACACCCACACTCACTCCCCACTCACTCCACACACACCCCTCACCCCTCCCCACTCCCCCCTCACCCCGCTCCCCTCCCCACCGCCCCTCCCCACACACACTCCCCACACACACACCCCTCACCCCACCCCTCACCCCCACCCCACACACACACCGCTCACACCCCCACTCCCCACACACACACCCCACTCCCCCACACACCCCCCCCCCCCCCACTCACTCACCCCTCACGCTCCCCACCCCCTCACACTCACACACACCCCCCCCCTCACACTCTCTCTCTCCACCCCACACTCACCCCACGCCACCCGCACCCCTCGCACTCCCCACCCCACCACACCCCTCTCACACACACCCCACTCCCCACCCCCCCCACTCACACCCCACACCCCCCTCCCCCCACACGCCCCACACCTCTCGCACCCCTCCACTCTCACTCCCCACCCCTCACCCCCCCCCCCTCACCCCACTCCCCTCTCTCTCCCCACCACTCACCCCACCCCACCCCTCTCACCCCCCCCCCTCCCCCCCCCCTCACCCCCACTCCCCACTCACACACACACTCCACCCCACACACCACACTCCCCACACACACCCCCACACACACCCCACGCACACTCACCCCCCCCCCCTCACCCCGCCCCTCCCCACACACACCCCACCCCACTCCCCCCCCCCCCACACACACACACCCCACCCCCCCCCCACCCCACCCCACCCCACCCCCACCCCTCCCCACTCCCCACTCACACCTCCCCCCCCCCACCCCTCACACCACTCACCACACACCCCACACACACCACTCTCACCCTCACCCCACCCCACCCCACCCCTCACACACTCCCCACACACACACCCCCACCCCACACACACACACACCCCTCCCCCACACACCCCCCCCCCACACACACCCCACACCCCCCCCCCACTCCACCCCTCTCCCCACCCACCACCCCACACACACCTCACACACACCCCTCCCCCCCCCCACTCACACCACACCCCCCCCCCACACTCACTCACCCCACCCCCCCCCCCCCCACCCCGCACACACACACACTCTCCACACACACCCCACACCCCACCCCACCCCCCCCCCTCCCCCTCACTCCCCACACCCCACTCTCCCCCCCCCACTCCCCCCCCCCACCCCACACACACTCACCCCACACCCCCTCACACCCCACTCCCCCCCCACCCCACCCCTCCCCACACCCCACCCCCTCACTCACTCACACCCCACACCTCACCCCACCCCACACCCCACACACACTCACCCCACCCCACGCACTCCCCTCCCCACACCCCACGCACACCCCCCCCCCCTCACACCCCACCACCCCACACCCCACCCCACCCCACCCCTCCCCACCCCACCCCTCCCCACCCCCACCCCTCCCACCCCACACCCCCCCCTCACTCTCACCCCCACGCCCCACACCACCCCACTCACCCCACTCCCCACACGCCCCCCCCCTCCCCCCCCCCACCCCACCCCGCCCCTCTCTCACCCCACACCCCACACACACTCCCCCCCCCCCCCTCTCACCCCACCCCACACTCTCGCACGCCCCGCCCCACCCCCCCCCCACCCCCCCCCCCACCCCACACTCTCACACTCACCCCTCCCCTCGCTCCCCCCCCCCCCCCCCACCCCACTCTCACCCCACCCCACCCCACACCCCCCTCACCCCACCCCACCCCCTCACCCCACTCCCCTCACCCCACCCCACCCCTCCCCACTCCCCTCCCCCACTCGCCCCACTCACACCCCACTCTCCCCACCCCACCCCCTCCCCTCGCTCTCTCTCACCCCTCTCACCCCCACGCCCCTCCCCACACTCTCACCCCTCCCCGCCCCCTCTCCCCCCCCCCTCTCCCCTCTCTCTCACCCCACTCACACTCCACCACACCTCTCGCTCTCACTCCTCTCTCCACTCCCCACCCCACTCCTCTCTCTCCCCACCCCCCCCCCCACACTCCCCACACACACACCCCACCCCTCACTCACCCCCCACCCCCCCCCCACCCCTCTCCCTCCCCTCCCCACCCCTCACCCCACCCCCCCCTCCCCACTCACCCCCCCCCCCTCACACCCCCCCCCTCTCCACGCACTCTCTCTCACACGCACTCCCCTCTCCCCACTCTCACACCCCACACCCCGCCCCACCCCTCACACACTCCCCACACACACCACACCACTCACGCCCCACCCCACCCCCTCACTCCCCGCACACTCACCTCACTCACCCCTCACCCCTCCCACTCCCCCACACACACACCCCACACACTCACCCCACCACCCCCACACACCCCACCCCACACTCACACCACCCCCCCCACACTCACCCCACACTCACCCCCTCCCCTCCCCACACTCACACTCTCCCCTCACCACCCCACACCCCTCCCCCCCCCCACCCCTCACCCCACCACACACCCCACACCCCTCCCCACTCACCACCCCCCCCCACACCCCACCCCACACACACACACACCCCCTCTCCCCACCCCACCCCTCCCCACACCCCACACACACACACCCCCCCCTCACACCCCACCCCTCCCCTCCCCACTCCCCTCCACACCCCTCACCCCACCCCTCACCCCACCCCCTCACACACACACACCCCACCCCACCACTCCCCCCCCACACACACACACTCACACCCCACTCCCCCTCACTCTCTCTCACACCCCACACCACTCTCACACACACCCCTCCCCCACGCACCCCGCCCCACCCCACACACCCCACACACACACCCCCACACCCCTCTCCCCACCCCACACCCCACACCACCCCACACACACACACCCCACACTCACCCCACTCCCCCCCCCCTCACACCCCACACTCCCCACACCCCACACACACACCCACACACACACCCCTCACCCACACCCCACACACCCCACTCCCCACCCCCCCCCCCACCCCACACACTCACACACACACACACCCCCCCCCACCGCCACACACCCCACACACCACTCACACACACCCCCCACACCACCACACCCCACACACACACACCACCCCCCCCTCACACACACACCCCACACCCCCCCCCCACACACCCCACACTCCACACACCCCACCCCACACACACACCCCACCCCACCCCCCCCTCACCCCTCCCCCCCACTCCCCTCACACCCCTCCCCCCCACACGCTCTCCACTCTCACACCCCACACACACACCCCACTCCCACCCCTCACACACCCCACACACACCCCACACTCACCCCCCCCCCACCCCCGCACACACGCTCTCACCCCCCCCGCTCACCCCCCCCTCCCCACACACACCCCACCACACACCCCTCACACCCCTCCCCTCACCCCTCCCCCCCCACACTCCCCACTCCCCACCCCACACCCCTCACTCACCCCACCCCACTCCCCACACCCCTCCCCCCACCCCCCCCCCACACTCCTCACCCCTCACTCACACCTCACACACACCCCACACACACACCCCCCCCCCCCCCCACCCCACACACACCCCCCCCCCACTCACCCCACCCCACACCCCCTCCCCACCCCACCCCACCCCACTCCCCACACACACCCCTCCCCACACCCCCCCCCCCCCACACACACTCACACCCCACCCCACACCTCACCCCACCCCTCACCCCACACCCCACACCCCACACCCCCCCCCCCCTCACTCACACCCCACCCCACCCCCCCCCCACCCCACACACACCCCACCCCCCCACCCCTCACCCCACACACACCCCACACACACACCCCACACCCCCCCCCACACCCCACCACACACACTCACACCCCCCCCCCACACCCCACTCACCACACCCCACACCCCACCCCACACCCCACCCCACACCCCACCCCCCCCCACACCCCACCCCACCCCACACACACACCCCACACCCCCCCCCACACACACACACACCCCACACCCCACCACACACCCCACACCCCACACACACCCCACTCCCCCCCCACACACCACCCCACACCCCACACACACACCCCCCCCCCACACACCCCCTCACACACACACCCCACACACCCCTCCCCCACGCACCCCACACACACACACACACTCCCCACACCCCACCCCACCCCACACACACACACACCCCACCCCCCCCACCCCCACACCCCACCCCACACACACCCCACTCACTCACCACACACCCCTCTCTCTCACTCCTCACACACACTCACTCCCCCTCACCCCTCTCTCTCTCTCACCCCCCCCCCCCCCACTCCCCACTCACACTCCCCACCCACACCCCCACCCCACTCCCCACCCCTCACACGCTCCCCCCCCACACTCTCACACACACCCCACACCTCCCCACCCCTCCCCACTCCCCACTCCCCTCCCCTCCCCACCCCCACCTCACTCACGCACTCCACTCACACCCCACCCCGCCCCACCCCTCACTCCCCCCCCACTCCCCACACACACACACCACCCCTCCCACTCCCCCCCCCACTCACCCCTCGCACACCACTCTCACACCCCACTCACCTCACCCCACGCTCTCACTCACCCCTCACCACCCCTCTCACTCACACTCCCCCCCCACGCACGCACTCCCCGCCCCCCCCACCCCTCTCCCCACGCCACCCCTCACACGCTCTCCCCCCCCCCGCACCCCCGCACGCACCCCACACCCCCACTCACACCCCTCCCCACACCCCACCCCACCCCCTCCCCACTCTCACTCGCCCCTCACTCCCCACCCCTCCCCCCCCACACTCCCCACACCCCACACCCCACCCCACACCCCTCACCCCACACACACACCCCACACTCACCCCACACACCCCCCCCCACCCCACCCCTCTCACACACCCCACACACACTCCCCCCCCCCCACTCACCCCCCCCCCACTCACACTCACCACACCCCACACCCCACCCCACGCACCCCACACCCCTCTCTCTCCCCTCTCACACACACGCCCCCCCCACTCTCCCCACCCTCACCCCGCTCTCGCCCCCCCCTCTCACTCACTCCCCTCCCCACCCCACACACACCCCGCCCCTCTCTCACACACACACCCCACCTCTCTCACCCCTCCCCACCCCACACACACCCCTCCTCACTCACCCCTCTCCCCTCACTCACCCCCCCCCTCACCCCACACACACCCCTCACCCCACACCCCCCCCACACACGCACGCCCCCCCCCCACACACACCCCCACCCCCCCCTCGCACCCACACTCACCCCCTCACCCCACACCCCACACACACACACACCCCACCACACCCCCCCCCACACCGCACACACACACCCCCACACACACACACACTCACACTCCCCCTCCCCACCCCACACCCCACACACACCCCACCCCCTCACTCTCACCGCACACCCCCCCCACACCCCACACCCACACACACACCCCTCCCCACCCCCACCCCACACACACCCCACACCCCTCACTCCCTCCCCACACACACACCCCACGCACCCCACCCCACCCCACTCCCCCCCCACCCCCCCCACACACCCCACACCCCACACCCCACACACACACCGCACACCCCACACCCCACACACACTCACCCCCACGCACACGCCCCACCCCGCCCCACACCCCCACCCCACACCCTCACACCCCACACTCACCCCTCCCCCCCCACACACACACGCACTCACACCCCCCCCCCCCCCGCTCACACTCCCCCCCCCACACGCACCCCACACCCACCCTCACGCACCCCACCCCACACACACACACCACGCTCACACCCCACACCCCACACCCCACCACACCCCACACCCCACTCACACCCCACCCCCCCCCCCCCCCCCCACACCCCCCCCCTCACACCCCACACCCCGCCCCTCACTCGCCCCCACACACACACACCCCACACCCCACCCCACCCCACCCACCCCTCACACGCACTCCCCACTCCACACCCCCCCCTCACACACACTCACGCCCCACCCCACCCCCCTCCCCACCCCCCCCTCACTCACACACACTCTCACACTCACCCCACCCCACCCCGCACACACACCACTCCCCACCCCACACCCCACCCCCTCTCTCTCCCCCCCCACACGCCCCACGCCCCACACCCCTCCCCTCCCACCACCCCACCCCCCCACGCTCCCCCCCCCACCCCCCCCCCTCTCCCCTCGCTCCACCCCACCCCACACCCCCACTCCCCTCTCACGCTCGCCCCTCACTCCCCACCCCACCACCCCACACACACACCCCTCTCCCCACACACTCCCCACACCCCCGCACCCCCCACTCACACCCCCCCCCTCGCACCCCACACCACACCCCACACTCACTCTCACACTCACTCTCTCTCACCCCTCCCCCCCACTCCCCCCCCACCCCCCCCCCCCACGCCCCACACACACACCCCACACTCTCACACGCTCCCCCACTCACTCTCTCTCTCTCCCCCCCCCCACCCCACTCACCCCCCCCTCCCCACCCCACCCACCCCCCCCTCTCCCCCCCCCTCCCCCCCCACACTCACACCCCCCCCCACTCTCCACTCACTCTCACTCACTCCACTCTCACCACCCCACCCCACACTCACTCCCCCCCCCCACACACACACCACCCCACACTCACCTCTCCCCCCCCACTCCCCACCCCACACGCCCCACACACACCCCTCTCTCTCTCACACACACACTCTCACTCTCTCACTCACTCTCTCACCCCTCTCCTCACTCTCTCTCCTCACCCCCCCCACACTCCCCCCCCACTCTCACACTCTCACCCCCCCACTCTCTCTCACCCCTCCCCTCCCCACCCCTCTCTCTCTCTCGCACCCCCCCCCACCCCCCCGCTCACCCCCCCCTCTCTCACCCCACACACACTCACTCCCACCCCCCACACACACACCCCTCCCCACTCACCCCTCACGCACCCCACACTCCCCACCCCCGCCCCCCCACGCCCCACCCCTCCCCTCCCCACACACACACCCCACCCCACACTCCCCACCCCACCCCACCCCCCACACACACACACACACACCCCACACACCCCCCCCCCACCACACACCCCACCCCCCCCCACCCCACACACACACCCCACACCCCACACCACACACACTCACCCCACACACACACACCCCCCCCCACCCCACCACCCCACTCACACTCACACACACACACCTCACACCCCCCCCACACACACACACACTCACACACACCCCCCCCCACCCCACACTCCCCTCACACACACACCCCACACCCCACCACACACCCCCCCCCCACACACACACACACGCACACCCCACTCACCCCACACCCCACACACACCCCACCCCACACCCCCCCCCCACTCACACACACCCCACACACACACCCCACACTCCACACACACCCCACGCACACCCCACACACACCCACACACTCCCCCCCCCACCCCACTCCCCACACACACCCCGCCCCACCCCCCCCACCCCCCCCCCTCACACCCCACACACCCCACCCCCCTCCCCCCCCACACCCCCCCCCCACACACACACCCCCCCCACACACACCCCACACACACACCCCACACCCCACTCCCCCCCCCCACACCCACCACACCCCACACCCCACCACCCCACACACACGCACCCTCCCCACCTCTCCCCACCCCACCCCACCCCACCCCACACACACACCCCTCCCCCCACACCCCACACCCCACACACACACACCCCTCCCCACGCCCCCCCCCCACACCCCCCCACCCCTCACCCCCCCCCCACCCCCCCTCACCCCACACACACACCCCACACACCCCACACCCCCCGCCCTCACTCACACCTCCCCACCCCTCACACACCACACACACACCCCCCCCCCCCCCCCCCCTCACACCCCTCACCCCACACCCCACCCCCCCCCCACCCCACCCCACACACACCCCCCCCCCCCCCCCCCCCACTCTCCCCACGCACCCCACACTCCCCTCCTCTCACACCACACCACACCCCACACCCCTCACCACACCCCACCCCACACCCCTCCCACACACACACACACTCACACCCACCCCACCCCACCCCTCCCCTCCACACTCCCCCCCCACCCCACACACACACCCCTCACACACCCCTCACACCCCACCCCCCCCCCCCCCCCTCACACCCCACACCCCCCCCACTCTCCCCACACTCACACCCCACCCCCCCCCACACACCCCTCTCTCTCTCCCCACCCCACACCCCACCCCTCTCCCCACCCCACCCCCACACTCACCCCACTCTCCCCCCCACCCCACTCCCCACACCCCTCCCCACCCCACCACTCACCCCCCCCCCCCCACCCCCCCCCCTCTCTCTCCCCACTCCCCACACTCCCCTCCCCACACCCCTCACCCCACTCACCCCCCCCCACCCCTCCCCACACCCCTCCCCTCCCCACTCCCCTCACCCCCCCCCCTCACTCCCCTCCCCCCCCCCACCCCACTCACTCCCCACCCC
>CALYLW010001286.1:35070-194316 GCA_944989445.1 Ampullaceana balthica | reverse complement strand
ACGTAAAATTAAACGACGTCAGATGGTCTTAGAGATCTCGAAAATTTTACCACAGATAGATCGTGGATAGGCAATTGCATTTTCTTTCTAAATTATCAGCGATTACGATTTGAATACACCGTAATTGAATTAAATGCATTTCTTTAGTTAACATAATCTGGTTCAAAGTCTATGAATTATCACTCCATCCCGAGAACATACATCAATTCGCTCTATAGGATACGTATTTCTTATTATCAATTGTGTGGATGTCAAAGTGGATTTTAAAGAGTTTTTTATGTAGTGTTTTAAAAAAGCATTTTTAAAGAAGGACAACCTTGCTATTTTCATATAGAAAGTGCCAACCACAAAAATAAAATATAATTATGTTACTATGAGATAACTTGTGAACATGACTGCAACTATCAAACTGCAACATAAAAGCGGTGTGGGGACGGCCCATCACGAACCATCATTTCTCTTAGTCAAAATTAACTTTTGGATTTGAGAAAAAATTACACAATTATATATGATTGTAGCAACTCTATGAATTACTTAGATCAAAGTTATGAAACGTTTTTAATAAGTTTATTAAAGTACATACAATTTATATTTATATGTTTCGCAGCCGTGAACATGATGAAGGAGAGATGTGGTGAACTTTTCATTGTGTAAGAATAAAAGCCTGTCCTTTTTCGAAAAAAAACAAATAATTAATAAATATTTCATTTACTATTTTTATGATACATAAAAAATTTCTCAAATCAATTTTCCAGACCACTATCAAATTCAAGACTTAATTAGTTAAACTCACACAGTCAAAAACTTAAATGTAAGGGGGGGGGGGGGGGGGGGGGGGGGGGGGGGGGGGGGAGGAGGGGGGTGTGGGGAGAGGGAGAGAGAGGGCGGAGAGGGGGGGGGGGGGGGGGGGGGGGGGGGGGGGGGGGGGGGGGGGGGGGGTATAAAGGAAAGGGGGAGTGAAGCGAATAATATTACATTAACAACATTTATGTACAATTTAAAAATAAAAACACTTTACCTCCAACCTTGAGAATTCTGAACGCAGTTCCTACATGTCAAAAAACCCCTAGGCACGCTAACATTCCGACTACACAAATTTTCGTTCTTTCTAAAAACATATAAATAAATACTATTAAAACTCCTCAACGTCATGTACAATGCTAGGCGAAACATAAATACAAATTGTATGAAAACTTTATGAACGTTGTTGAGTGAAAACTCGCATCTATATGCTTACATTAAACTGTTTAGAAATACAAACTTATCATTTTTTCTTATTGTTTTATATAAAATAATATATTTAAAGCATGTGTAAACTAACAGTTAAAATTGATAGTATTATGACAAAAAAACTTGGTACACACTAAGACTTGAAGGCATATAACACACAAAATATTATAGGAATTGAATCAATACTTCCAATCCATTCCACAGAGGCACATTCAAAATGTTGTTTTTTTCTTTTTTTTATCTTTTAAATTTGATTTTCTCTTGTTTTCCTTATGTGTTTAAGATTTTCTCCCACGCATATCTCCATCATGATCAACTATTTTGAACTTTTCATTTCAACTTTTTACTGTAAAGTAATGTAATTATATTTGCTATAATTCATACGCAAACATTTACATTCTATCAATTTTGTATATGTTGAAAACTTTAAACGAAGTTCCAGAATGTCAGGCCATCCGTCAATAGCAAGTAGTATAATGTACAGTAGTTTAGTTAATACACTATGTCGATACATAGTAATGTCGCTGTTTGGATTCAAAGCTATGATCCTAAACACACGTCACTGTTGCTAACCCAATATTGTTATTGTCTCATTATTTTATAACTATCTAGAATAAGCTGCACTGTTTTAGGCTACAAGTTTTCTATGACCACAGGCTACTCGTGATTATACAAACTATCAACTAGCTGACCACAGGCTACTCGTGATTACTCAAACTGTCTACTAGCTGACCAAAGTTTACTCGTGATTACACAAACTGACAACTAGCTGACCACAGGCTACTCGTGATTGCACACACTGGCTACTAGTTGACCACAATTTAGTCGTGTTTACACGATACGTCTTTTTTCAGGCGTCCTCGAAGTGCTGTTGGAATTCGCAGAAAGTTTTCAGGATTTCGACAAGATCTCAGGAAATATGAGACTCATTGCTTCTCTACATTTGTTTGAGACAGAGAGTTTGCCGTTGTATGTTCAAATGGAACTGATCAAACAACAACAAAAAACGCGCAGCTTGTGAATATATTCGAGGAGCAAGAAACACTCCAGTGCTGTTTGGAAACACTTAAATGCGCGAAGCATCATTTTCAAATATGAAATATCTCAAGAACAAATATCGAACCCGACTTGTGGAACACAAATCTGGAGACAGGAATACGACGGATGATCTCCATGGAGTGCCCGGACTTTGAGCGACTCTCAGCAAACACCCAAGAGCAAGGCAGCCACTAATGTATGGACTCTGGACTGTTAAGTTACATGGACAGTGTTATTGAAGCAGCTTACCACTTATTCAATTATTGTGTTCTCAGTGTACTAATACCACTTTAATAAAATATGCTCATGCAGTACGTGTGTGACATGATGTTAGGTTTACATGACGATGTTCAATAAAGTAGAAATATAAGAGAATATCGATAACAATGTTTTTATTTGTAATTAAGCACTGTGTTTTCCTACAATACATTATGATTATGTCATTATTATCTCGCGTTGACTATTACGAGAAATAAATTTTTTATAGTGACCATTTCGTCTTTTCAGTGAAAACTTTTTGTCGGACGTTGCAAAAGTATTTTATTAATGCGCCGAAAATAACTCATAGTTTACGCACCCTTGCCTGAGATGAAGAGTTTTGTTTGTGACTTTGTTACTAACATTGCTGATGAGGAGTGGAATTCAGACTTTATGTTTTCTATTGTTAGTATTGAAAAGTTAAATAAACTGAATTTCAAACTTCAGGGTAAATGCTTGTTTTCACATGAAATGTATGTACATGTTAAATCATGCCAGGCAAAGTTTTTCCTGATCTCCTGGCAAGCAGGTGAAAATAGGTTTTGCCTTTTTCCTTTGCTGAAACAGAAAACCATTTCTGGTGAAACGGCTTACAAGTACAAGGCTCAGCTGGATTCCTTGGCTGTTGAATTTGAAAGGAAGTTCCAAGACAACCTGGAACCACTTTTCAATATCCTCAGATCGCTATTTAGTGAAGAAGCTGATTCAGCCCCAAAGGATATACAGCTAGAGCTGCTTGACCTACATGCAGATTTTGACCTGTAGGAGATTTTCAAGTCAGTTTTTCTGTTTGAGTTTTATGGATGTTTGCCAGCAGCAGCATTTCAACACTTAAAAAATGTTGCAGCAGAACTTTTTTCACTCTTTGTGACCATATATATCTGTGAGCAAGCTTTTCCTTGCATGAAAATAACCAAGTCTAGAACAGATCGATGTTGACTGACTTCAATTTGAATGCACTCATGCACATCACAACAACTAAACTGGTTTCACAGTTCAAAAGCATTATCCAAAATTGTGAACAATTACATACTTCTCATTAATTATAATTGTACTATATTGTAACCTTGCATGTAAATTATGTTCCTTCTTCTCCGTATTGATTTTGACAGGTAACAATAAACATTAGTTGAAATAATTTGAATAGTAAAATCTTCTAATCAAATTAAAAAATGTTTCAGTTCGTAGTTTAAAATGTAATGTTCATGAGTAATAGAGAGTGAATTTAAAATAAAATGATAAGTACATTGTTATAATCATTAATTCATATTTTATGCGTTGTAAATTGTATTTAAAATATACAAAATTTATATGCGGCCCGCCCATAACTGTTACAAGCGTCTTAATTATTTATATCTAGACAGCTTGCTCAAAGATTCATAAACTCCTATTACACAAGAAATGACTGAACACTGCTAAGGAAACAAACTTTAATGGCCGAATCCCTTTTTAACAAAACACTATACACTACCCAACACTTAAACCTTCTACACACATTCTCATGAACTTGAACTTGAACACACATTCTCATGACGTCAACAAAAACATTCCTTTTTGCACGCTTTCGCTAGGACTAACCAATAACACTAACACGACCAACAAACACACCACCGTGCGCAGCTCACAAGTTATAGGGGGAATTTGGTCATTCGTGCCAATAATAAAAATGTCAATGTGGCCCACTGAGGACAAAGTTTGTCCCACCCCTGCTCTAGTAAATCTTTTTAACTACTACAATGAAAATAAAATCCTATCATTTCGTTCTTAAAAGTAAATATATAAATGTAATTAAACAATATAATTTGGAATTGTCACGCAAGTCAGACAGTCTGTCCTGACGCTACTAATTTTAGAAAGCAGGGAAAATCAAATTACTGCACCAAAGCATCAAAAGGTGTGCAAATTAAATATGCGCTGTAAAAAAATATTATATGAAGTCATTGTTTTCGCTCATATTTTAATTTTGGAAAAGGGATCAATGTAAAAAGAGGACTTGATGATGGTTAATTATACAATTAAAACAGAAAATGGGCGCCGCGGGCGCCCTGCAACCCCTATTATAAAATAATTTGTGTACATTTCAGAAAGTTTAATATTTCGTATATATCAAACAAGGACAAGTTAGTTGGGCTTTTGAAAAAGGTCGGCGCCGTAGGCACCCTAAAAAAGTGCATTTTTTAATAAAATAATTAGATTTCAGCTGAAAACTTCCGTAATTTTTGACGGGTGTACGCTAGTATTGAGAATAGTTCACAAACACTAGAGAATCCTAAAATTATCAGAAATTATGTAGTTATTTGAGCAAAGACAAAGTCAATATGCATTTTGTGATATTATTATTAATGAATGAGTTTATGATTTAACACAAAATTAACTACTTATAGTCTGTACTACAGACAAGGGAATGTTCTAATTTGCACAGTGTATACACATGTTAAAGAATGCTAGCAATTTATTGACATTGTATCCCTAATGGTAGGGATCGAAGTCAAGCGGCGTGCAACTTAAATAAAATAGAAGTCATTCTTTGGTTTTTTGTTTTTTTTTATAGTTTTTTTAAAAAATAAATATTAAGAATTTTATTTAAAAAATATATCAAAAGTAAAAAAAACAATAACAAAAAATACATTTAACAAGAATGGATAATGAGAGAGCATTAAACACAGCAGGGAAGATATATGATGATAAGCGTTCTCGCTTGTCGCCGAACAAACTTGGGATGCTATTGTTCTTGAAAAAGAATTTAGGTATGAAAAACACTTAATTTTTCGAAACTTAAAAATTGAAGAAACAAAAACTAAAAGGTAATAAGTACTGTTGAGTACTATGTTACAACTTACTAGTAACTACTAATTAGTAACTATTTTATTTACTTATGTCATTAAATTATGTTCATTGTTATAGCATATATATTAATTTTATGTTTTAAAAATATTAATTTTATGTTTAAAAAAAATAATTTTAATTTCTTTTATTCAGACGATTTAATTTTCTTTGTTTAAGAGACCTATAACTTGTGTATTATCGTCTGTTCAACAAGTACACATTCATATTAACCAAACTAAATGAATAAACTTCAGAGTTTTCATATTTTTGAATTAATTATGATTTTAACAATCTACAATTTATTTTAATTTCATTTTTTCTATGCAATACTTTTTATTTACCGACAATGAGACATTTATAATACACACGTTATTAATATTATGTGTTATAGAATTTAAACACAATTTCAATTGATTTTGTTTTGCATTACAATTTTCTTATTTAACTTGCTCATTTTTCTAAACATAATGTCATATTAGATACATCAGATTCGGTGCTTTGTGGTGCGTCATTAATTGTATATTAACTTTAATGTGCGTCAATTATAATTTTACAAGATGTTAAATTATAATACTTTTAAAGTTACAGAATACTTTTTGCATATGTATATAACTGAATAAATAAGTATACAAATATATATATAGATATATATATATTTTAGGGAATTTAGGTTAATGTGCATTCAAAGAGTGGCCGCAACGAGAGCGGCAAGTTTTTGATGTGTCGGAGTAGCTCGCCAGGAGAAGCGCGGGCGCGGTTCGGAAGCCGTGCGTGGTCCTTTAATGATTGGGCAAAGACGAATAACTGACCAGGGGGACCAGAGGTGCTAAAATTGTAGTTCTGGTGTTAACTGGCCCGGTCAGTAGATTTGGAGATGATAGGAGAAGCCGACCATGGGAGTCTGCGGGACGGGGCAAGGTGTGAAATGCCCAGGGGTAGTATGACCAGACGCGAAGGTGGTCTGAGTGGGGGTAGTTAAGTGTTGGGGGTCTCACCAGAGATAGTTATTCAAACCAGCCCCACCCCCATCGTAATATAGGGGTGGTCCCTTATGACTGACAGATTGGAAACGGGATGAATTTTAGGGGCGGAGTCTAAAGGGGTATTAGAGTGGACGGACTTGTGAGAGGAGAGGACTCAGACACTAGGCGTAGATCCAGGCTAGGGAACGTAGAAGAGACTGGAGAGGGACCGCTAAGGAAAGAGGAGACTTGTAGAGAGTTAGACTGTAGAGATTAGGTTGAGTGAGAAGTAGCAAGAATTGGAGCAGTGACGCAATAAACCGAATTAATAAGTGTTCAAGTCGTCTTAGAGTCTTTGTGTTTAAAGTGAGTGTAAGCAGAGAGTTAGTCACACGAGTACCCAGGTTCACCACAATATATATATATATATATATATATATATATATATATATATATATATATATATATATATATATTATATATATATATGGCTATAGTGTATCCATCGTATGCTTCTAATATTTATTGGTTGTATTCTCAAAGGACTATTAAAGATACACTTTTATAAGCTGCAGTAACAAAATTGTCCAGCATATGTAGAATTGATACATTAATAATAGAAGTAGAAGCATACGATGGATACACTATAACCATATACACACACATATATATATATATATATATATATATATATATATATATATATATATGTGTGTGTGTGTATATGGTTATAGTGTATCCATCGTATGCTTCTACTTCTATTATTTATTGGTTGTATTCTCAAAGGATTATTATAAAATAACCTTTGATAAGCTGCAGTAACATAATTTTACAGCATAGGTAGAATTGATACATTAAAATATAGTTTTATAAATGCAACCTGCGACATGTACATTTGCAGGTTTCTTTCTCACACAAATCATAATATTAAATCCCAATTCTTCCTCAATCTTAAATAGTATACCACGTTTCAGACAATGAAGACATTTGTTACATTTATTTCGGCAACTTGAAACGAAGGTTTCTGATATTTATTTAGAGATTAGAGAAGCGGTTAGTTAACCTGACATTAATTGTGGGCCATAGTAGTTTAAATAATTTTTTATAGCGGTGCTGTGGTAAGAAATCATAGATATACTGCATTGTATACTTTCTTATTTATTTAATTATGATTCTCTTATAACATTATTATCTCAGACATAAAACTGGTTGGTGATGATTGTCTTATAACATTATTATCTCAGACATAAAACTGTTTTGGTGATGATTGTCTTATAACATTATTATCTCAGACATAAAACTGTTTAGGTGATGATTGTCTTATAACATTATTATCTCAGACATAAAACTGTTTAGGTGATGATTGTCTTATAACATTATTATCTCAGACATAATACTGTTTAGGTGATGATTGTCTTATAACATTATTATCTCAGACATAAAACTGTTTAGGTGATGATTGTCTTATAACATTATTATCTCAGACATAAAACTGTTTTGGTGATGATTGTTTTATAACATTATTATCTCAGACATAAAACTGTTTAGGTGATGATTGTCTTATAACATTATTATCTCAGACATAAAACTGTTTTGGTGATGATTGTTTTATAACATTATTATCTCAGACATAAAACTGTTTAGGTGATGATTGTCTTATAACATTATTATCTCAGACATAAAACTGTTTTGGTGTCCATGAAAAAGTCATGTCAGCTTGATATCGTTTTGTTATTCTGTTACGTCGACTTGAACTTTTGAAAAAGACAAATCATCAACAAGGATCTTAATTTCTCACCTAATCCAAGCGATAATATCTTTCTGTTCGATTACATCGGATAATAATCTAATAAAAAATACCCATTAGTATGTCTATCTGATTAAACACTTAACTGTCCGTTTAGTTATTGAAAGTAAACAACTTATGGAAGCTATCTTAATTGTTTTACTAACATTAACAATAAAACACATACCAACGTTAATAATAGAGAAACAGAAACACCAATTAATTGACTCCCTCCACATGTTATGCGGATTATTCGGTGAAACTTTTTTTTATCTGCCTGGCACAGTTGATGGGATGAGCAGTTCCTTTATTACCATAAGTGACATTACCGCTTTATTAGCTTTCACTTATGTATTTACATGTATATAAAATTATTATTGATATAACTCAATTTCTACCATACTTTGTTTGGAATAAATTCTTAATGGCTAAAAAAGAATCGTTCTTTAATTATATGATACTATGTACGATGTAGTTATAAAAGTTTATTTCTTCCATTAAATATGATATACTGCATGCATTATTGGAGAATTACTTTAATTTTAACAATCAGTATTTTAGCCAGATGGCCTGCACAAAGTGGTACTTTTAGAGGGGTGGCTAAATAAATCCTCAGCGACAATTCAAAAAACAAGTTACTTGAAAAACCAAGAAGCTTAAGTACTACAAGAACGTGACGCTGGTCCTGGTACAAGTACTACTTCAACATGACGCTGATGTCCTGGTACATGTACTACAAGAACGTGACGCTGATGTCCTGGTACATGTACTACAAGAACGTGACGCTGATGTCCTGGTACATGTACTACAAGAACGTGACGCTGATGTCCTGGTACAAGTACTACAAGAAAGTGCCGCTGATGTCCTGGTACAAGTACTACAAGAACATGACGCTGATGTCCTGGTACATGTACTATAAGAACGTGACGCTGATGTCCTGGTACAAGTACAACAAGAACGTGACGCTGATGTCCTGGTACAAGTAATACAAGAACGTAACGCTGATGTCCTGTTACATGTACTACAAGAACGTGACGCTGATGTCCTGGTACAAGTACTACAAGAACGTGACGCTGATGTCCTAGTACATGTACTACAAGAACATGACGCTGATGTCCTGGTACAAGTACTATAAGAACGTGACACTGATGTCCTGGTACAAGTACTACAAGAACATGACGCTGATGTCCTGATACATGTACTATAAGAACGTGACGCTGATGTCCTGGTACAAGTACTATAAGAACGTGACGCTGATGTCCTGGTACAAGTACTACAAGAACATGACGCTGATGTCCTGGTACATGTACTACAAGAACATGACGCTGATGTCCTGGTACATGTACTACAAGAACATGACGCTGATGTCCTGGTACATGTACTACAAGCACGTGACGCTGATATCCTGGTACAAGTACTACAAGATCGTGACGCTGATGTCCTGGTACAAGTACTACAAGAACGTGACACTGATGTCCTGGTACATGTACTACAAGAACGTGACGCTGATGTCCTGGTACATGTACTACAAGAACGTGACGCTGATGTCCTGGTACAAGTACTACAAGAACATGATGCTGATGTCCTGGTACAAGTACTACAAGAACGTGACGCTGATGTCCTGGTACATGTACTACAAGGACGTGACGCTGATGTCCTATTACATGTACTACAAGAACGTGACGCTGATGTCCTGGTACAAGTACTACAAGAACGTGACGCTGATGTCCTGGTACAAGTAATACAAGAACGTGACGCCGATGTCCTGGTACATGTACTACAAGAACGTGAAGCTGGTGTCCTCGTACAAGTACTACAAGAACGTGATGCTGATGTCCTGGTACAAGTACTACACTGTAGAAGGGGGACGGCGAAGAGGTCGACAACGTAAAGGAATGGACAGGGATGAAATTGCATTAATTATTGGCCGCCCCTCTAAATAGGCATACGTAGAGAACGTTATCTGTTGATGTGTCCATGCGCTCCCCCCTTCCCCCCCCCCGCAAGGACCGAAACGATCATGGGACTGAAGATGATGATGAACTGTTCTATACAGAAAAAAATAATGGTAATTTAATAATTGGTATTATTTGTCAAATACTGCTTATTCCGGTGTTCATTTCTAACGATTCTAAAAAGATGCGCACGTAATCACACATATACTGATTTGATAAGTTACGCAAACTAAAGTAGACAGTCTTATATCCACGATATATTTTAAAATCTTTATTTCCAGTTCTATCACATGATAATTATAATTATATATACATATACATGTATACATAAATATAACTATATATATCATTAATACATTTAATTTTCATTTATATGTTATTTTCCAAAGTTTAATTGTTTTGCTCGCTTATAAAAATTGTGGCATTTATATTGCTAAATTTTATCAATTAAAGTTTTGTTTTAAATATTTCAGTTCAGTGTTTTTGCTGCTGCGGTTAAGGGAAACGAAGTTTCAATGAAAATCCGATATAATAATAAAAATGTATTTATAAAATGCACTCTCTCTCTCTCTCTCTCTCTCTGTTTTTTTTTACTAATCCGATAAATTGCATATTATTATGTGTAATAAAGTTAATCACTTATTATAAAATAGTCTATTTTAGGTATTTTTATGTTTTATAACTATTGTGTCCAAATTAAAATAAAAAAATGTTAAAAGATTTACAATTTTTTGATTTTAAAACTTCCTTCTTAGATGTAGTGCACATATCTAGCACAATATTATTTAAATTACATTTTATTTTAAACGTGTATTTATTACTTGTTTACGTGTTACACAGTGCTACCACCCAGTACACTTTATGCCATGCTACAACATTTTACTATATCAAATGTTTTGAGAAAAAATGTTCATTTTCAGACAAATTGTTACATGTGTGTGTGATATTTTTATACGAGTATTTTCAAGAAAAAGTTGTATCCATTCCTTCTGATTGTGTTTACCTGTTAATAAGAACATGAAAAGAGAAACAAGCAAGGTAAACATTATTTATCCACTTCAACGAATGGATTTCTAATTCAAACTATCTGAAACATACTAAAACATTGAACAGTGTATATGGTTGAAAATAAATGTTGCAACAACTGATATATTTTAAAGATATAACATGTATAATTCAAATAATTTTTAAAATATCTTCTTATCTATCTATACAAACGCTCCTTCTATGCAGAAGATAATTGCGTCCACAGACCATGACGGATGATCGGTTGGAAAGTGATGCAGCGTTCACTGGCCTCGGCTATGAGGGTTCCACACATTGCCTTGCCGCCTAGCTAGTGTTAGGAGCCCATTCGGAGCTGGGTTACTCAGGGACGCCTTTAGCCCCGGGAGCAAATCCTTACCTTCACATGGATTTGAACCCTTGACCATCGGTACGCCATTTGAGCTCGCTGCCACTCGACCACCGTGTTCCCCCAAAAATAATATTAAGAAATAAAATAAAAATAATACGTATGACTAAATACGTGGGGCGGGCGCTTATGAGGTTTAACATATGCGGTTCACTCATTCTCCCCCTTATAGATCTCTCTTTTGCCTTCTAAATTAGAAATCTTTAATCTTTATACCAAACACCCGCCCCACGTTTTTAGTAATATTAAATCGAAGTAATTGAACTTATACGTTTTAAATTGTTTTCTTCTTTTTAGTCCACTTATAAAAACGTGTTTTTTAAAAATCATTTTTTTATCTTTATTTCTTTTATTCTTTTTAGTCCACTAATAAAAACGTGGTTTTTAAAAAAAATTTTTTACCTTATTTATTTACCAAACACCTCATCAGCGCCCGCCCAACTTATAATCACAAAGCGATGAGGTCACGGGGTGAACTCTTCGCGTGAAATGAAACTACGGCAGGCGAGTAAAGATGCTTATAAAAAGATAAACTAAGAAATGGATTAATTTAATTACGGTACAATCGATCGATCTGAAAATTTTATACAATGTATTGTCATCCAAGATCTATCTGTGGTAAAATTTTGAGCTCTCTGGGACCATCAAAAGTGGTTTAATTTTACGTTGGCAGATTTGAAAAATTGTGGAAAGACAAACAAACAAATCCACAGGAACGAAAGCGAGTTAATAAAACGTGGTTAAAAAAACGCCAAGCAGTTATTCCGTGAAAATTTAACCACGACGCAATAAAGGATTTCTATATTTATATTGTTTTTATACATCAAATATTAAGAGAAATATTTTAGAAAAACCAAACAATCCTATGTATTTATCTGAATAGAAAGAAGGCTGATGTTCATATGTACATTTTGTTATCAATCCGAATAAACACAATTTAAGAGCAAATTTAACTATAAATAGCCTAAACTATGGTCATGAGTTCTTATTAGACTCAATGTAAACCAGGAGTAGGAGAATGATATCAACTTATTGACATTGTATCCCTTAATTTAGGGATCGAAGTCAAGTGGGGAGCCACTTTAATAAAACACTTGTATCTAAATGCCTAGGAGGTTGTGTAAATGTAAATTAGAAGCACATATATTGTACATGAAATAAACACATTTTATAGTTTCCGTTTTGTACACAATTACAAGTTTAAAAACTAATACTGTCTTACAATTTTAATTTCTAAAAATTAATTAAATAACGTGCTATGCAACATTTAGAAAAAAATTTTTATTAATTTTAAATTTCATATTAATCAAATTAATGGGTTTTTGAAACTCTCATCTCGTTATTTATCTTACTTATTTTCAAAACATGATTCCAATAAAATTCAACAGAATCGGTGACTTGTGGTGCGTCATTGTAGTGACATTATTTTATTGCACGTTTAATATACTAGTAATATTTATTAATTTTGTTTTGTGTGTTCTCTAAACAATAAGCACGTTCCTTCAATTTTATAGTTATAAATAGTATTTATATTTATATAGACATTCATATATATATATATATATATATATATATAAATTTATATCGTATGATTCTAATATTTCTTGATTGCAATTGATAAGAATTGCAAAAAAATAATATACAATAACACAAGTAAGCAGCTTATTTTTACGCGATATACTGTAATTAACAAAAGAATGTTTAATAAATATAAGTCGGATGACCCTTTGCAGGTTTTCACATAAATAAAATATCAAATCTCGTTTCCTTTTCAATCTCAAACATTATTGTCAGGTATGAGAATCACTGTAGGTGAATGCATGATGCCATGAGTGAATACAAGTGCACGTGAAATTATTTTTAGTTAGTGTTCTCTGATCACAGGAGTGTGTGGTCAGAGGGCATACGAGAGGTCAAGGGAGACAGTTGTGACAGCAATCTGTAAGACATGAGTTTTGAGCTGAGCCAAAGACAGTCGAGTTGTACCGAGGGGCTATTAAAATCTAGAATAGAATATAATGTTGAATTTACAGAACAGTGTATAGAGAACGTGAATCGTTATACGGGACTGGGGATAGTCATTTTGTAAAGAACATGAATTGATATAAGGGACATGTTATAGACAGTGTGTAGAGAACGTGAATTGATATAAGGGACCTGTTATAGACAGTGTGTAGAGAACGTGAATTGATATACGCGACCTATTATAGACAGTGCGTAGAGAACGTGAATTGATATACGGGACATGTTATAGACAGTGTGTAGAGAACGTGAATTGATATACGGGACATGTGATAGTCATTGTGTAGAGAACGTGAATCGTTATACGAGAGCATTATCTAAGTGGCAATACACTTGTATTCTATCAAAATATAAAAGTTAATAACTATGATCAGAGTTCAGCCATCTTTACCATTTAATTTATACAAGTGGATGTTGACTAGCGTAGCTACATACGATTGCTTCGGCGTAAGTTAGGTTCATATATAAAGTTGATATATGTTCAGTTCTCTGTCCTTTAAATGCCTTGTTTTAAAATGGTGGTCATTGCTGAGCCTGGTTTCTAGCTACCAGATAATAAAAGCTCATCCTTTAGAAGTATCTGTTCAGAGCTTGATCACTGGACCCCTACAGATCTTCTACTTACACATGAATTAATTCTGTCCTTAGACTGGACCCCTACATATCTTCTGTTTACACATGAATTAATTCTGTCCTTAGACTGGACCCCTACATCTCTTCTGTTTACACATGGATTACTTCTGTTCTTAGAGACAGGAACTAAAACACTTGTCGAAATGTGCCAACAAACATTTTGATTTTCTGTTATTAAAAATTCTTAGGACTCCTAATACTAAAGTCTTCAAGCCTGCACTAAAAAATATCACTTCAAACAATCGAACCTATGTATGACTTATAAACGTGGCATGCGATTCTTTCACAATGTATATAAATCCATTGAGAAATCTCACGGAGATTGAGAAGGATTCGATAATAATATAAACATATTTTCATTTGATGTATTAAGAAAAAAAACATGGTAAACTAAACTACATTAATCGTCAGATATCGTTTTATGGTAACATACATGTTGACACATTCATGGTGTCAATACAGATATCGTTTTATGGTAACATACATGGTGACACATTCATGGTGTCAATACAGATATCGTTCTATGGTAACATACATGGTGACACATTCATGGTGTCAATAGAGATAATCATGCAATATATAACCACAACAAGAATAGTTAGCAATCAATGCATGTACACAAATAGGCTTGCAATGATCGCAAAAAATTGAAACCATATACAATAACTTCGTTACGATCAGCGAAGATATTGGAGGCTTTGGTTCATTGATTTTGATTACATTTTGATAATCTTTTATCAAAAACACCTTTCTCTGGTTTTGTGTGTACAGACAGCTAAAGAAAAAAGGTCATGCCATCTGTTGTTTGAGAACCTTGTATCAAGCACACGTTTCACTGATGTTTGGCTATATGGTAGTATATAGATAGCTAAAGAAAAAAAAATTCATGTCGTCAGTTGTTTGACCAAAGGGTTTTAAATATAATAAATAAAATACCAAAACAAGGACGACCTACTGGCAATAAATATAAGACCATAACAAAGACGACCTACTGGCAATAAATAGACGACCATAACAAGGACGACCTACTGGCAATAATTAGAAGACCATAACAAGGACGACCTACTGGCAATAAATAGAAGACCATATAAAAACAACCCGTAAAAAACCAAGTTTTTTACTATAAATCCTTTACGTATGAGACGTAACTAAAAGAATGTTCATTATAACACGCAGCGCATGACCATCCAAAAATACAAAATTGCAGTTGTGTCGTAAAACGTGTTTAATATAATGCGCAGCGATCAGGAATAGGCTTATAAAAAGTGTTGTCAGTAAAATACGCACCTTATTGCGCGACAGAAAGGTTGTTCAATATAATACGCACCGCGACGCTCTATCTCAAAAAATAGCATGATACATAGGAATAAATAAAATAATCTAAAAAATCAATAATTTAATTACGGTACATGCGATCGATCTGAAATTTTGATACATTGTTTTTATCATCGGTACGAAACTGCCTGCACAATTTCAGCTCGCTATCTTGCGAGCAAGTGGGTTAAAAATCGATCAAAAATTTTGGCGACAAGCAAGCAAGCAAGGTCGGTCGGCCGCAGACACCACGAGTTAATATAAAGGATTTAATAAAAACAACCCGTAAAAAACCAAGTTTTTGACTATAAATCCTTTACGTATGAGACGTAACTAAAAGAATGTTCATTATAACACGCAGCGCAAGACCATCCAAAAATACAAAATTGCAGTTGTGTCGTAAAACGTGTTTAATATAATGCGCACCGATCAGGAATAGGTTTATAAAAAGTGTCGTCAGTAAAATACGCACCTTATTGCGCGACAGAAAGGTTGTTCAATATAATACGCACCGCGACGCTCTATCTCAAAAAATAGCATGATACATAGGAATAAATAGAATAATCTAAAAAATCAATAATTTAATTACGGTACATGCGATCGATCTGAAATTTTGATACTTTGTTTTTATCATCGGTACGAAACTGCCTGCAAAATTTCAGCTCGCTATCTTGCGAGCAAGTGGGTTAAAAATCGATCAAAAGTTTTGGCGACAAGCAAGCAAGCAAGCAAGGTCGGCCGCAGACACCACGAGTTAATATAAAGGATTTAAAAAAAGACAATCTACTGGCAATAAATAGAAGACCATAACAAGGACGACCTACTGGCAATAAATAGACGACCATAACAAAGACGATCTACTGGCAATAAAAAGAACACCATAACAAGGACGACCTACTGGCAATAAATAGACGACCATAACAAAGACAACCCACCGGCTAAACCCATGGATCAGTCAATAGTCTACCCTAACAAAGACGACCCACCGGCTTTACCCAGGGATCAGTCAAAGGTCTACCCTAACAAAGACGACCCATCGGCTTTACCCAGGGATCAGTCAAAAGTCTACCCTAACAAAGACGACCCATCGGCTTTACCCAGGGATCAGTCAATAGTCTACCCTAACAAAGACGACCCACTGGCTTTACCCAGGGATCAGTCAATAGTCTACCATAACAAAGACGACCCACCGGCTTTACCCAGGGATCAGTCAAAAGTCCACCCTAACAAAGACGACCCACTGGCTTTACCCATGGATCAGTCAATAGTCTACCATAACAAAGACGACACACCGGCTTTACCCATGGATCAGTCAATAGTCTACCATAACAAAGACGACCCACTGGCTTTACCCATGGATCAGTCAATAGTCTACCATAACAAAGACGACACACCGGCTTTACCCATGGATCAGTCAATAGTCTACCATAACAAAGACGACCCACGGCTTAAACCCATGGATCAGTCAATAGTCTACCCATAACAAAGACGACCCACCGGCTTTACCAAGGGATCAGTCAATAGTCTACCCATAACAAAGACGACCCACTGGCTTTACCCATGGATCAGTCAATAGTCTACCATAACAAAGTATAGCATAAGTTAAGATAAATTCAAGAAACAACAAATAAGCACAGTAAAACTCAAAAAAAATATATATTTTAGTTTCGCAAAAAAAATCCATAATGTATAATGAGAAATTAACGTTTTAAATTTATTTACGAGCCACTTTTGACACATATTAGTACATGAAGAGGAGAATGCGAATTATTTAAATTTGACAATGAGATTTTGTGGTTGTTTTGTTTTGCTTTTTTTCAATTATTTGTAGGTATTTTATTTCAAAATATAATGATGAACACATCATATTATCATATATTATAAACATATAAATATATACATACAATGGTAAATATATATAACTAATTCTCTTCGTGGTCGGACCCTGCGAGGCAACAAGAAGCTGCATGTGCAACAGATACTAATTTTAGAAATTAGCGCACCAAATTACTGCACCAATGCATCAAAAGGTGTGCAAATTAAATATACGCTGTTTAAAAAAAATTATGTGATGTCATTGTTTTCGCTGATATTTTAATTTTGTAAAAAAGGGAACAATGTAAAAAGAGGATTTGATGATGGTTAATTATAACATCAAAAAACAAAGGGGGCGCCATAGGCGCCCGTACAACCCCTATTATAAAATACTTTGTGTGCATTTCAGAAAGTTTAATATTTCGTATTGATCAAACAAGGACAAGTTAGTTGGGCTTTTGAAAAAGCGTCGGCGCCGTAGGCGCCCTAAAAAAGTGGCATTAAAGGGGTAAAAGAACTCTCCATGAGCAAGTCTGCGGCGTATGCTACGCCGCGGGAGCGTCTTGGGGTAATTATTAAAGAGAATAACAATAAAAATCGTCATGACTACTTCTTTTCACCATGCAGCACACTTAATGCCATGCAACAACATTTTATTTTTTTCGATTTTGACAAAAAATTATTTATTTTAAAACAAAATTTGACATGTGTGTAGGATATTTCTTCATTTGATGTTTACAAGAAAAAGTTTAAACCATTATTTCTGAATGTGTTTACGTGTTCTTAAAAACATGAAAACTAAATTTTTAAAAGCCACGGAGACATTATTTAGCCACTTTAACAAATGAATTTTTAATTCAACTAGTCTGAAACATACAAATACATTAAGCAATGTATAGGGTTGAAATTAGAAATTATCAACAACAACAAAAAATAATATGTATAACTAAAATAAAGTTTTATAAATTACATATTAGAAAATAAAATATAGCAAAAAGTATTTCAATGGTTTGATCGATATAACTGCAGTAACAACGTTTATAAGCTCATACAGTGACCATTCGTTTAACGCGGTTAATGTGAACCAGGGACCCCCGCAATTGGTGTACACCCGCGAAATAAGGACAGCAACTGTAGAGCAATACAACATAAGTTTCAAGTAACTTTATAGTGTGGTACACGAAGTTATATTCGACTTGATTATGATGAAAGATTCTGTGCAGTAATGAAGATGACGATGAGGGTGAAAATGACTTTTACTACGCTGCCGGCGACTGTATTATATGTCTCCTCAGACGGCGGTGCCATTTCCTGGGGCAGCTCTTCTAATATTACGACTGTATTTAAAACCAACGAAGCGGTGAATTTGCAAATAAATAAACCATGAAGTAGCTAGGGATTTCTGTAATAAAATTGTTGTCAAGCATCAAATACCACGATAAACATTTGAGTAACACTAGAGAATGCTAATACTAACAGAAACAATGTGCACAAGGAACATATTGATTTGCACATTTTATTATCATACTGAGTGAACAAGGTTTAAGAACTTTATTAATCTATATATAGCCAGAGCTAGGGTAACGAGTTCCTAGATGGCTCAGTGTAGTCCAAGAGCAATGTTAGCAAATTATTGACATTGTAAATGATTGTATCCCCATTTGTAGGGACCGAAGTAAAGTGGCCTGCCACTTTAATACAATTACGAAATATGTTCGTGTGAGTTAGGCGCATAATAGGCAGTTAGAAATACAAATAGTTTACACTGAATAAAGTCTTTTTATAGTGTACCAATAAAATAAATTATTATATTTTAAAAAAGTAAATGCCTGACTTTATTTTATTTACCATAGGGAATTGTAACTTATATGCAATATAAAATTTACGAAACACAATTTATTAATACAAAGTCTTATAGAATTTAAATTACCTATTTATAAAAAAAATTAAAACTTAATATTTATCTTACTTTATATCACAACGCAATGTTTCATTCAATAAATCCGAATCTGTGCTTTTTTGTGCATCATTGGTGCGATAAAATTTTACTGCACTTCAGTTATGATAATGATTATTGTTGAATTTATTGTGTTTTGTATATAATAAACACAATTCTTTATTTTTATAGTTATAAAATTTATAATTATATACATATATACACATATATATATATATATATATATATATATACATTAAAAAAATTTGATTTCCACTACATGTGCATATTTATGTTTAATTCTTTTAATAGTGCTGAATTATATCAATAGTATGCTTCTAATATTACGTGGTTTCATTTGCTAAAAATTCTAACAAAAATAACATATCCATTAATCTACACTAACAAAAGTAGAAATCATACATTACAAATATACTAGCGATATACTCCAGTTTCTTTTTTTGGTGAAACTTTAGTAAATACATAGAGTCAGTCGGATACCCCATGACAGATTTGTTCTAACAAGAATCATAGTATTAAATATCGATTCATTGCTAAATCTCAAACATTATGCCAATTTTAAGACTGATATTTTTTTTACAGCAGTGGTTAAACTCACGTTGACAGTAGGCTTCAGTCGTTTTAACATACTATTTGTAATACCTTAGTGCAGCGGTTTTCAAACTGTGGTACGCGTACCACTGGTGATACGCCAGGCCTCTCTAGGTGGTACGCGAAAAATTTTGAAAACAATTTAAATTGTGACCATATTTCTTTGATTGTATCTATTGCTACAATTTTATTTTTTAAAACTTTTTATTAGTTAACTAGGAAGTATTAATTACAAAAATATTTTAATTGGAACAAATTTAGGCAATAGTTTGAAGCAAAATAATTCCCAAACGCAACAGATTTCTAAAAATCAAATGCAGATGTGCCAAGTAGTGCATTAACATGGCGGCAATGGCCAATTCTTAGGCCTACGACCCTACGTAACCTATTATTCTAATTGGCTTTTTTTGTAAAACATTTAATTCTCTTCCATAAATACTTATTATTTATACTCAAAAATATATATCTTCCAACACAATTGCATACGAATATCTCCTATTATAGTGTTGATTCTACAATTAAATAATCTATGGTTGTAAACGCGCCAACTGGCAACTGTGCGAAGGAATTCTGTTTTCTGGTAGAGGTAGCACAGACGTAAATAGTATACTGTGGACTGTTGAGGTAGTCTTGGCAGTTTGACTTTAGATTTGGCACTTTTATGCGGTGTTCGTAGTTTATTTAAATTTTAATGTGGAAATGTATAATTAATAAGTTTGTGAATATACATTCTAGGTTCCGTGGCAAACTTTTTGAATATTGGCCTAGCCACTGGCTATATGTTTGAAATACCAAATACCAATTCTTAATCTTTAAACCCATCAATGGATAAATGGTTAAAAAATCAACCGCTTAAAAGAAAGTTAGAACCGGCCAATTCTAAGGTTAGTAATGAATCCACCAAGGCTAGCACTCGAGAACAAAGCTTGAATTTTAACCAGAATGAAGATGATGGCACTCGTAAGCAGCGAAAGATTATTAGACGGTATGACGAAAGCTATTTATACTTTGGATTTACTTGGTGTGGTGAAAAAAATGAACCCCAGCCTCAATGTGTCATTTGCAGTGAAAAACGTTCAAATCATTCAATGAAACCCTCTCTGCTTCAGTGCCATTTCAATACAAAACATATCCTTTATAAAGATAAACCACTTGAATTTTTTTAAAAGAAAAACAATTGAAATGCAACTAAGTAAGACAAGTTTAAAGTCATTTACCAATATTAACTTACAAGCATTGGAAGCGTCTTATTTGGTCAGTTTGCGAATCGCTCAAACAGGGAAACCACACACTATTGGGGAGAGCCTAATATTACCTGCTGCTAAAGATATTGTAACTTGTTTGTTAGGACAGAATGCTGCAAAAAAACTTGATAATGTTCCTTTGTCGGATAACACTGTTTCCAGACGCATTCAAGATTTAGCTTGTGAAGTAAAGAAAATCCTCATTCAAAGGATACAGAAAAGCAGATACATTTTCAATTCAGTTAGATGAGAGTACTGATATTACAAACTTTGCTCAATTGATGACGTATGTTAGGTATGAACATGAACAGGCAGTTGAGGAAGAATTTTTGTTCTGCGAATCTTTAGCTGAGCGGACAACTGCTAATGAAATATTTTTAAAAAATTAATGATTTTGTTGTTGCCAATGAAATAAATTGGAAAAACTGTGTTGGGGTTTGTTCTGATGGGGCAGCTGCTATGACAGGCAAACATGGTGGAGTGGTTACTCAAATTAAGCAAGTTGCACCGAGAGCCAACTTCACACACTGCAGCATCCAAAGCCATGCCCGACACTTTAAAAACAGTTTTAGACCAGGCTGTTAAAATAGGTAACTTCATAAAAGTTCGAGCTCTAAACTCACGCATGTTTACAATAATTTGCAATGAAATGGGAAGTGAGCACAATAACCTTCTTTTGCACACGGAAGTACGCTGGCTATCTCGAGGGAAAGTTTTAACTCGGCTTTTTGAACTACGCTCAGAAGTACAAATGTTTCTATTGAACAGCAAATTTGAAACATCGCATTTACTTTTGGACGAATTGTGGTTAATGCGTTTGGCATATTTGGCGGATATAGAGGGTCTGTCTCGGACAGCTCCACTTATTTTCCTTCCCCGTTACCCTCCATGTCTAGAGAGCTTTCCCCTATCTGCCACCCAGGGACGAGCTCAACGGTAGTTCAGCATGTCTGTACGTGGTACATAAATACTTGACGGCCAATATAAACATTCTATAGACGGCCAATATAAGCATTCTATATACGGTCAATATAAACATTCTATAGACGGCCAATATAAACATTCTATATACGGCCAATATAAGCATTCTATATACGGCCAATATAAACATTCTATAGACGACGGCCAATATAAACATTCTATAAACTGCCAATATAAACATTCTATAGACGGCCAATATAAACATTCTATAGACGGCCAATATAAACATTCTATAGACGGCCAATATAAGCATTCTATAGACGGCCAATATAAACATTATATAGACGGCCAATAAAAACATTCTATAGACAGCAAATATAAGCATTCTATAGACGGCTAATATAAACATTCTATAGACGGCCAATATAAACATTCTATAGATGGTCAATATAGACATTCTATAGACAGCAAATATAAGCATTCTATAGACGGCCAATATAAACATTCTATAGACGGCCAATATAAACATTCTATAGACGGCCAATATAAACATTATATAGACAGCAAATATACAACATTCTATAGGGCATTCAACGCCTGACGTCCATTCACTTGGGGCAGAGGACACCGAAAATTGTTGTAAGCTTTTAAGGCGTTATTCCCCAAGATATTTTATACGATCTTAAATATATTCACATACATATTATTATACATCATGATCCAGATTGCAATCTAAAGCTAAGTTGAATTCATATCTTGCAAAGTATCGTTTCGGGCACTTAATGTCGTTATTTTCTGATAAAAGATATATACATTTTATTTAATTTTTCCCATCGACATGAAACTTTCTGATATTGTTTGTTTGACTGCCGCAAAGGTTTATGACAAACTTTTTTAAATAGAAATTACCACTCATTGGTTTCTTTGAATGTCCTCTGTTCTGACCACTCTTTTGTTTCTTTGAATGTCCTCTGTTCCGACCATTCATTGCTTTCTTTGAATGTCCTCTGTTCTGACCACTCAGTGGTTACTTTGAATGTCCTATGCTCCTACAACTCATTTGTTTCTTTGAATGTCCTCTGTTCTGACCATTCATTGGTTTCTTTGAATGTCCTCTTTTCTGACCACTAATTGGTTTCTTTGAATGTCCTCTATTCTGAGATCAAACTATTATTATTATCATCTATAAAACGGGTCAGTTTGTAAACTTATAAATTATGATCGTATCGAGGGACCTTATTGTATTGTTATTTTATTTTTAGATTTCGATTTTGCTTAAAATAACACAAACAAGAAAGATAAAAATTAATTTTTATGACGAAATATACATCTATAATTATAATTTATCATTAATATTTTTTTATAAATATGTCAAATTTCAGCCAGAAAGTCAGCCTTTACGATTTAGTAACCAATTATTAAATACGAGCAACCAAGCCCGTCCAAGGACGTTACGCCACCGTTCGGTGGCATGTTGTAACTCCCCTCCAACAGCCGTCTCGACCGGCATACATGTGCATCACGTCAAAAATACTATTCATTATAGTTAAAATAAATAACTCGTAAAAACGGAGCATCTTACTATATATCCCAACGCGCAAAACTCAAAATAAAGTCTTGGAAGAAATACTGCACCAAAAATAACTCGTTTTGAACGTCCGCGTAAAGGAGTCATATGTGTTTGAGGGACCAATCGCTATAGATGACGGGACAGAAGGACATAAACTTGACTATTATTATATAGGATTTGATTTAATTTTCGTATCATTTTAAGTTTCGAGTTTCGAGTAAAATAGGATTAAATTGTTATGTTTTTTAAACAAATGTCGTAGCCATATTTTCACATAACTGAAAATATTAATCTTAACAAAGCACGAACCAGCTCTTTTTTAGTTAATATTTACCCATAGTTGGGACACGTTATTGTCTGTGGTAAATCATATGTTGTCTTGCCCATAGTTGGGACACGTTATTGTCTGTGGTAAATCATATGTTGTCTTGCCCATAGTTGGGACACGTTATTGTCTGTGATAAATCATATGTTGTCTTGCCCATAGTTTGGACACGTTATTGTCTGTGGTAAATCATATGTTGTCTTAGGACTGACACATTGACCACTGGGTCTTGATGTCCTCTCATCTTACTTCCACGCAGAGGCGTAACTAGGTTTTTGACGCCCTTGGATAATATATTTTTGGCGCTCTTTTTTTAATTAAAAATATAAAAATTAAAGATTTAGCGGCGCCCTTTTGAACTGGCGCAGGCCGGCGCCCTTGGCAACTGCCCCAATGCCAACTCGTTTTTACGCCACTGCTTCCACGGGTTGCAACTTGCATCCTACTTCTCTAATTTATGCACAATACCTCTCTGTTTGCTCTCTACTTTTGAAATTTGTGGAAGACTGTGATAGTAGATAGATCATTAGATTAAATCATATTCATGTAATAAAACAGAAAGATTTAGAAAGAATTGAGTAATGCTGTCATGTGTCTGATTTGGTTTTAGCAATGAATCAAATAGTAGATGAAAAATAATACAAGGTCATATATCTCATTATATATAATGAGGTATACATATATAACTTATAAATATAAATTTATACATATGCGTATATATACAACATAAATATATAACTTTAACTATATTGATTCACAAATAAGCAATCTATTTCTGAACTATTTCTACTTAAAATCATTGTGTACTTATATTGGACCCGCATTTAAGTTGTATATCCAGTCAGCCCGGCACCACGACGCAACAGTATTTCTTTATTTTCTATGAAAATGTGCTTAAGTAAACTGATCTGAAAAGAATTATTGATTAAAACAAAAGTATTTTCAGCGAAATACAAAATACAAAGAGAAACAAAGATGGTAAAACAATAAATCCATGTGCACCACTTGACTTCGATCTCAAAAATAGGGTTGCAGTTTTCCTACCATTGATGAGCTCTTGGGGGAATTTCAATTTGCTCATTTCACGTTTTCTCGCTAAATTAATGTCAGATGTTTCTGATAATTATTAACGTAGAGTCAAAGAGCCAAATTGCGTGCTCCTATATTGTCCAGAAAATTTACTGCCGAGATCAGTAGTGATGTCAGTCTATGTAAACAACTATATGTGGGCAATGCATAGTCCTCAACTGAATGATGATGTCAGTCTATGTCAACAATTCTATGTGAGGCAGTGCATAATCCTGAACTGAATGAGGATGTCAGTCTATGTAAACAACTCTATGTGGGGCAGTAGATAGTCCTCAACTGTATGATGATGTCAGTCTATGTAAACAACTCTATATGGGGCAGTACATAGTCCATAACTGTATGATGATGTCAGTCTATGTAAACAACTCTAAGTTGGGGAGTGCCTAGTCCTCAACTGCATGAAAATATCAATCTGATTGTTAAAAAGTAGTGTCCACTAAGGGTCACTTGGTTGCTGAAATAAAACAAGTTCAGTCAGATATATTATTTCATTTCTCTACACTGATTGATAATTGAAGTAATATACTGATCAATCATTAAAAATTGGTTATATGTACACTGGGACTTCCCTAAGTTGAAAACCCCCATATATCGAATTAATTGTTAAGTCCCAACCAAATTCTGGGCCTATTATACCATTTTCCCTAACTTGAAAACTCCGTAAGTCAAATTTTTTCCGGTCCATTTGAGTTCTAGTTAGAGAGGTCTCACTGTATATAAACTTCTTTTTTGTGTCGGAAAAATCAAATTACACCAAAACTTCCCGACTTACTTTGTAATTGTGTTTAAGAGAGGTTTAGTTAGCTTGCCATTTTTTTACAAAGTTTTAATTTACTTTCATTTTATAGATCTGTAATTAAAGTCACTTTATAATTAAATGTTTAAAGCTAGATTTATTATCGCATTAATTGGTAACATAACATAATGTAATACATAATTATATGATGTAAAGAAAATATTTATTAATAGCTGATGTCAGACTCAATAGCTCTTATTAATACTTTACACCAGTGCTGTCAGACTCAATAGCTCTTATTAATACTTTACACCAGTGCTGTCAGACTCAATAGCTCTTATTAATACTTTACACCAGTGCTGTCAGACTCAATAGCTCTTATTAATACTTTACACCAGTGACTGTCAGACTCAATAGCTCTTATTAATACTTTACACCAGTGACTGTCAGACTCAATAGCTCTTATTAATACTTTACACCAGTGACTGTCAGACTCAATAGCTCTTATTAATACTTTACACCAGTGCTGTCAGACTCAATAGCTCTTATTAATACTTTACACCAGTGCTGTCAGACTCAATAGCTCTTATTAATACTTTACACCAGTGACGTCAGACTCAATAGCTCTTATTAATACTTTACACCAGTGACGTCAGACTCAATAGCTCTTATTAATACGTTACACCAGTGCTGTCAGACTCAATAGCTCTTATTAATACTTTACACCAGTGACGTCAGACTCAATAGCTCTTATTAATACTTTACACCAGTGACGTCAGACTCAATAGCTCTTATTAATACTTTACACCAGTGACGTCAGACTCAATAGCTCTTATTAATACTTTACACAAGTGACGTCAGACTCAATAGCTCTTATTAATACTTTACACCAGTGACGTCAGACTCAATAGCTCTTATTAATACTTTACACCAGTGACGTCAGACTCAATAGCTCTTATTAATACTTTACACCAGTGACGTCAGACTCAATAGCTCTTATTAATACTTTACACCAGTGACGTCAGACTCAATAGCTCTTATTAATACTTTACACAAGTGACGTCAGACTCAATAGCTCTTATTAATACTTTACACCAGTGACGTCAGACTCAATAGCTCTTATTAATACTTTACACCAGTGACGTCAGACTCGATAGCTCTTATTAATACTTTACACCAGTGACGTCAGACTCAATAGCTCTTATTAATACTTTACACCAGTGACGTCAGACTCAATAGCTCTTATTAATACTTTACACAAGTGACGTCAGACTCAATAGCTCTTATTAATACTTTACACCAGTGACGTCAGACTCAATAGCTCTTATTAATACGTTACACCAGTGACGTCAGACTCAATAGCTCTTATTACACGTTACACCAGTGCTGTCAGACTAAATTGTTCGAAGGTCCAAAAAAAAAGTTAACATTCAATAAGCAGAAAATTAAGCTTAAAAATATTATTAAATTGATCTAAAAGAGAAAAAAAAGATTTTAATGTATTTATAGGACCATATTCAAATTTATGTTGGTTTGACAGAGCTACACGCTCGTTTATGTTGTTTTGATAGAGCTACACGCTCGTTTATTTTGGTTTGATAGAGCTACACGCTCGTTTATGTTGGTATGATAGAGCTACACGCTCGTTTATGTTCGTATGATAGAGCTACACGCTCGTTTATGTGGTAGTAATATGATATTCTCATGAGTGATAGCAAGTCTTTAACTTTTAGACGATTCCTGTGTGATGTTTTGTTAAACTTCATAACATTAAACATCTTCTCTTTTTTATATGTGGCTCTAAACAAGAACAGTGTTTGAAATGTAACTAGAGGAAGCGAGGGCGTTGATTGGGTATTTAACAAGTTTTGAAGGCCCTACAGCATCGCACTTTACCTTCAGTATCATATTACACAACACTACAGTATCAGTATCATATTACACAACTCCACAGTATCAGTATCATATTAGACAACACCAAAGTATTAGTATCATATTACACCACACCACAGTATCAGTATCATATTACACAACACCACAGTATCAGTATCATATTACACCACACAACAATATCAGTATCATATTACACAACACTACAGTATCAGTATTTTTTTGCAGTATTCTACTAGAGAGAATAAAAAGTCAATAGACGAAAGGCTCAGAGAAGAGCAAGCAGGCTTCAGACCTCATCGGTCAGTTATTGACCATATATTCACACTCAGAACTATCATCGAAGAATCTGTTGAATTTCAATCACAGCTCATCATAAATTTTGTTGATTTCCAAAAAGCGTTCGACAGTCTCCACCGACCTACGCTCTGGAAACTTCTTAACATCTATGGTTTCCCAACTAAATACGTGAACATTATAAAAGCTTTTTTTATGCAGATTCACTTTGCTGTGTGAAAACTGAAGCCGGAAATTCTGACTGGTTCCCAAATCGAAACAGGTGTGAAGCAAGGATGTGTCATGTCCCCAATGTTATTTGGAATAGCAAATTGATTGGGTCATGCGAAAATGCACGGATGCCGGATTAGGTATCAAATGGACCGAAAACAATACTTTGGAAGACCTTGACTTTGCGGATGACCTGGCTCTTATAAGCTCAACGCATCTGAACACCCAAGAAAAAACGGATCGTCTCCAGCACTTTTCAAATCAAATTGGTCTTCAAATCAAACACAACGAAAACAAAAGTCATGAACCTCACCAACCAACCCAATGATATTATACTTAATGACCAAACCATAGAGAAAGTAACAACTTCACTTACTTAGGAAGCAAAATGTCATATGATGGAGATGCAACATCAGAGATAACGACTCGAATTGCGTTGGCGTCAAGTGCTTTTAACAAACTTACAAATATTTGGAGATCAAAGACACTCAGCAAACATATAAAACTTAGGCTATTCAACTCTTGCGTAATCCCTGTACTAACATATGGATGTGAAAGCTGGAAATCCACTCAAGCTATACAAAAGAAATTAGTTGCCTTCGAGAACAAATGCCTCCGAAAAATTTTTGAATATAAAATGGAGTGATTTTAAAACAAATGAAACAATAAGAGAAGAAACCAACCAAGAATATGTGTCAACCTTTATAAGGAGAAGGCGTTGAAATTATATCGGTCATGTTCTTCGAATGGACGAGAGAAGACTACCACGGCAGGCCTTCATATGGACACCAAAAGGCAAAAGAAAACAAGGAAGACCAAAAGAAACCCTACATAGAACAATCAAAAGAGAAAGCTCAACAATGGGTCTAAGATATAATCAAGACCTAATACAATTGGCGACGAATCGTCGTAAATGGAAATCAATTACTTCTGCCCTATGTGCCGTCTTCGGCCCGAGAGGAACTGACTAACTAACAGTATCAGTATCATATTACACAACACCCTATTATCAGTATCATATTACACAACACCACAGTATCAGTATCATATTACACAACACCACAGTATCAGTATCATATTACACAACACCACAGTACCAGTATCATATTACACAACACCACAGTATCAGTATCATATTACACAACACCACAGTATCAGTATCTTATTACACAACACTACAGTACCAGTATCATATTACACTACACCACAGTATCAGTATCATATTACACAACACTACAGTATCAGTATCATATTACACTACACCACAGTATCAGTATCATATTACACAACACTACAGTATCAGTATCATATTACACTACACCACAGTATCAGTATCATATTACACTACACCACAGTATCAGTATCATATTACACTACACCACAGTATCAGTATCATATTACACAACACCACAGTATCAGTATCATATATAAGTATCATATTACACAACACCACATTACCAGTATCATATTACACAACACCACAGTATCAATATCATATTACACTACACCACAGTATCAGTATCATATTACACAACACTACAGTATATGTATCATTTTACACTACACCACAGTATCAGTATCATATTACTTAACACTAGAGTATCAGTATCATATTACAGAACACTACATTATCAGTATCATATTACACAACACCACTGTATCAGTATCATATCACACTAAACCACATTATCAGTATCATATTACACAACACTACAGTATCATTATCATATTACACTACACCACATTATCAGTATCATATTACACATCACTACAGTATCATTATCATATTACACAACACCTCATTATCAGTATCATATTACACAACACAACAGTATCAGTATCATATTACACAACAGCACAGTATCAGTATCATATTACACAACACCACAGTATCAGTATCATATTACACAACACCACAGTATAAGTATCATATTACACAACACCACAGTATCAGTATCATATTACACAATCACCACAGTATCAGTATCATATTACACAACACCACAGTATCAGTATCATATTACACAACACCACAGTATCAGTATCATATTACAAATCACCATAGTATCAGTATCATATTACACAACACCACAGTATCAGTATCATATTACAAATCACCACAGTATCAGTATCATATTACACAACACCACAGTATCAGTATCATATTACACAACACCACAGTATCAGTATCATATTACAAATCACCACAATATCAGTATCATATTACACAACACCACAGTATCAGTATCATAATACAAATCACCATAGTATCAGTATCATATTACACAACACCACAGTATCAGTATCATATTACAAATCACCACAGTATCAGTATCATATTACACAACACCACAGTATCAGTATCATATTACACAACACCACATTTAACGCTATCTGACATTGTATTTGTGTAGTTTCCAAGTCAATGTTTAGTGTACTACGAAACAGATCCAAATTTCTCTTTAATAATAATTCAATAATTAATACAAAAGAAAACAAGTGGTTGTTGTTTGTATGATACACACACACTACACTACAATGAGTGGTGTGTGAATTACCAAGTGGCTGGTGTTTGTATGATACACACACTCTACACTACAATGAGTGGTGTGTGAATTACCAAGTGGCTGGTGTTTGTATGATACACACACTCTACACTACAATGAGTTGTGTGTGAATTACCAAGCGGCTGGTGTTTGTATGATACACACACACCTTATAAATACATTGCTATGATCATTATTTTCACAATTGATATACATAGTCGAGCTATAAGAGAGGAGAATCAATTTTGTAGTCTGCATCCATCTTGCAATAATCAGACACAATAATTAGTTTCAACATTACATCGACCTTCAAACAATTTGATTTTATCATTATTTTCATTGTTACATGCAAATTATAGCAATCTGATGTTATAATTAATCTTATACACAACTTTACGAAACTTTTGAATAGTTTTGAAAGTTTTATTAACTTTAACATTTAAAACTTTCTGCATTTTCCTCCATTTTAAAAGTTTTCCCAATAGACACGTCCGACTGACTTCATTACGTCTTTCTTTTGTTACTTATACGTAGTTAGTTATATTTGTCCACACTATAGTAGGTTATACATTTTTTACATTTACATATTTATGTTTACTTTATGTTCACTTGTGTACTAGTTTATAAATAAAGATTTAATTTATTGTTTCAATTTTACAATTCATTAGTGTATTATCTATTTTATCTGCACTTCTAAGGACCGGTTTTGATGTCTTGAACTTATATTTTCGTACAGCACCGAGAAGGGGAGATAAATGTAAATATTTCATCGCGAGCTTTTTTATAAGTGTCTAATTTGATCATTTTTTGAAAAATTATAAACTTAGGGGTAAGCATGTATTTTCGTAACTGGGGAATCTTAATAATTCATTGGCGTTGTATTCCTCATGAAGGAATCGAATTCAAGTGGCGTGCACTTGGATAAAATAGACTAGATATTCAAAATGTCAATATATACGCGTCTCATTGAAAAATTGTTAGAAATGACAACATTTTAACATCAATATAAAAATAAACTAGTTTTCCTAAATGTAAGTGATTTCGTTTTTAAACTTCAACTTTGTTTTCAAAATTTATATTGTAAATCATTCTTCTAAATTACAATTGAATAAACATTACAGCAAAATAATTTGTTAATAGAATCTCATTGCACTGTACACTATACATCATGTCATATGTTTTAATAAATACCTTTTTTAATATTCGCGTATTATTTTACTGAAGTGAGATATAATTAAGCTCACATTAAATACATCAATATTGGTGCTTTGTGGTGCGGGGACTTAGTGGAAAATATAAAAATAATTTTAATGCACATTCAATACAATTACACAAGATCCTTTTACTAAAAAAAAATCTTTACAAACCATAAATAAAGCTACGTTATGACTATATAAAGTTAAAATAATAATACATTTATAATTCTATATATATATCTATCTATGTATCCATTTATCAATCTCTCTATCTATATATATACATTTCTCCTAAACGATCATATGCAAATGAGCATGACGAATGACCCTCGCTGGTGACGAAAAATCCAAGATGGCAAGCGTGGTGGGATGAAAAGAAATAAAAGTGTGTATGTGTGCAAGGGGGGGGGTGGGTGACAACAAAACTTCTGCGTTCACTTGCCGTTCAGTCACATCTTTCCTTCACAGAATAACATATGATTCGTAGTGTAGTGGTTATCACGTCCTCCTTGCACGTGGAAAGTCCTGGGCGGGAAAAAATATTTTAATTTTTTATAAATAATGTTTGTTTCTGCCCGTTCTTTCCCCCCTTTTTCCAACATGACTAAGGGCTGTTAAACGATAATCGGATTTGAAAGTGAACATCGGTGTTAAATTTCCAAAACCGATAATCGAATTTGATTCGGCCGGATTTATGAAGTGAAATCGGTCGGAGCCGAAGCCGGATATATAAAAATTGCCGGATTCCAGATTTGCCGGAGCTATAATTAATATATATTTTATCGCAAACCTGGCAAGCCGGATTTTGGCCGGAGTAATGAAGCAAATTTCTGCCGGAGCCAGATTTGTAAATATGGCCGGTATCCGGATTTGCTGGAGCCGCTGGCGAAATCCGGTACACCCCTAATTTCTGTGAAGTCAGCTATAAAACGATAATGGGTTTGCCAAAAAAAAACACCATGAAATTAACAACACCAAACATGGCAAACACTCGCTTTGGTCGGCCAATCACAGTTTATGTTTAAGGGATGATAGTAATAAATGGTGGAGAAGGGCGGGTAACAACAATCTAAGTGCGCATGTCTCCACGTTTACTCAGTATCTTTTTCATTACTTTGTGCTGCTATTTGTGTCCGTACTCTCACTTTTTCCCTGATATTTGCGCTATCTGATGCGCAAAGCTGCGCGCATGCTACGCCACGGATCGTTCTTGTTTGTTATATTAAACTCAAAACACATATTATACATCAATTACTAATGCATGTTATTGTAATGCAAACAATTCAAATACTATTCAAACAAAGATGTATGATTCTTATTTTCACATGGTAAAGATAACATCTTTCGTTGCTATATTTAGAAACCTACATTAATGAGTATGGCCACTTTTTCTCTGCTCTTTAACATGTCACTAACAAAAAGACATTTCAATAACAGATTCTATATTTATTTATTTTTTTATTTCTCTCTAAACACACAGAATATTAATTCATTGGCTACAAATGTGTGTTTATAACAATATAAATATTTTGTTTCTTTTGAAAAGAACAGAAAGAGACTCTGTATAGGAGAGGGTATACTAGTACTAGTATGGTTTATTTTGTAAATTTTCTATTTGTAACATCGTCAGGTTTAATAACATGGAATACTCGTTAAAATAAACATATCAGACATGTTTTATATAACTAATAATTTGGATAATAATTTTAATTCACAACAATTATTTACTCGCTTCAAGAAATTGATTTTTAAATCAATAAGTCTTCTTTAAAACATACACATTAAGCAAAGTTCATACTTGCAATTCGAATTTAGCAACCAAAAATATAAGAATTTTGTACAAAAGTTATAACATAAAAAAGTAAATAATGACAATAACTTTAAAAAAAAACAATATAAAACAAGACACATGATACATATAATAGTTCGAAGGAAATTAGATAAAAGAATTGCAAATATCAATATAAGGTTTTTAACAAACTTTGTAGGACCAAATCGATATTTTTGTCAAACATTATCTACTATAATAAATAGGTTGCTCATTAGCCTCAGTGCTGATTAGGGTAGGAGATTGCTAGCAATTTATTGACATTGTATCCCTAATTGTAGAAATCGAAGTTAAGTGGCGTGCCACTTTCATATAATACAAAATACAGTATAACTATTCAGTCACATTAATGGAAATTAGACGTGCATATATATTACAATGTTTTAAAAGATTTTATAGTTAATATATTTTGAAGTATAACAACTTTAATACTAGTTTTCTTTTTTAAATTTATATTTCTATACACTTTTTTGCCGTACACACAAAGCAATTTATAAGAACACCATTTATTAATACTTAGTCTCATTAAATTTAAATAATATTTTAGCAAAATTTAAATTACGCTATTTATCCTACTTATTCCCCCCCCCCAAAACGTCTTGTTAAAAAAATCATAAACGATGCTTTGTGGTGCGTCATTGGTGCGATGTAATTTTACAGCACGTCCAATATGATTACAAGTAAAATATTTATTGAATTTATTGCAATTTATAGAAAATATTATCGTTCCTTCTTTTGTATAGCTATAAATAATAATATACATACATACATAATACATACATATGTATATATTAGGGTTGCGGAAATTAACGATTAATTTCTCGACTAATCGTTGAAAATTTTTAACGATTAAAATTTTGTTAACGATTAATCGACCCACCACTTATAAATGTACTGGAAGTCAAAAAGTAAAATATTTCGGCCGATAAATATAAATTAATTTCCGAACGATTGCACGAACACTTTTGTTTTAAACTATTCACATAGGTGAATGTTCAAAAGGTTCATAAAGGTTGTTTCCATTGAGAGAAATCGTCTGCCTACCATGCAATGTTCGTCTAAGTCTAAGCTTTGTTGTTTCGTGTGCAATGTTTTAAAAAAACTCGTTTGCCAGTTGCACAACGTCCATTTTTGTGTTCAATATTTTACAAAATTTTCTGCGCGGTGATTCTAAACTCATGCGTGGCGTCGGTCAAATATCTGCTTAAAGGGAACATTGCCACCATGGTTCTAACACATCGCTTACATATCACCTGCAAACCAAACATCCACTACAGTATCAGAAACTTCAGTTGAGACAATCTAAAGCTATGTGAACGATTGTTCAGCTCGGCTGGTTTTAATGTCAATAAGACCCGCTCATCAATTATACCAAATAATGTCAATACACTTGTCTATTTGCATTGTTGGTTAAAAGATGTCATATAAAGAAAACATTCCAGTGTTATTTCGATTTTCGAGAAGTACGTTAATAAATGTTACTTATGACAACATGAATTTCAATTTTTGGCTTTAATAGAAACTAACGATTAATTAATCGTTATTTTTTTCAAACGTTAACGATTAATTTTAAGTTAATCGTTAACAGCCCTAGTATGTATATAATTATATATATATATATGTATTTATATGGTTTTTTCTAGCAGAACGCAGCTGTTACGGCGTTTCGGCACCTTTTTTCAACAGAATATTTGGTCTGACTGCTTTTTAAGGTTGCATTAAGTATGCTTTGCGTTACCTTTTTGATATAAAAACGCACTATATATCAATACTATTAAAACCCAAAGTCCCCACTCACTCCTCACTAATTCTCCATTTTCCCGTGTAGGTAGAAACATGAAACTTTGGAAAGTTGTTAAGTAGCCTCTCGTGACGATATTCAGACGTAAAAGAATTTAAAAATTCACACTCATGGGGGCCGAGGGCCCAAAAACGTCTCCTATTTAAAAACATTTAAATTATAACTTATTCGGGGCCTGGGGCTCAATTGTATTTTTTTTAATATTAGAAACTGACTCAACACTCATGCTCCAATTGTCATTGTGGGTAGAGGCATGAAAATTTGGGGATTTTTTGAGTAAACTCTCACGACAAAAATTGGCGAATTTTTTTTCTAAAATTCCCACTATGGGGGGCCTGGGGCCCAAATGTAGCTTTTTCATAATATGAACTATATACAAAAATGAAAATCACTAATTATCCTATTTCCCGTGTAGGTAGAAGTATGAAACATTTAGAAGTTGTTGAGTACACTTCAGCGATGGGAACAGGAGAAAATTATTTAAGCTTTTATTCTCTGGGGGGCTGGGGCCCAAACGTAGTTTCTTTTCTTATATAAAAAGCTGACTCATCACTAAGGTAGGAGCATGAAAATTTGGGAAGTATTTGAGAACACTTTAATTACAATTTTAATCAATTAAAATCAATTTGATCGATTAAAATTCGATTAAAATTGAAGATAATATTTCTAAAATTATTTTTTTCTCAATTTATAAATAAATGATATATTTTTTTACTTACATACTTTTCCTTCTTATTATTATTTATTTATTTAGACTTGCATATGTCAACAAAAAAGGGTTTTCTTCCTTATTTCTTGCATAGCAGATCGAATTTGCAGTGTTACGTCACAAAATTTGGGATGCATGGAATAACTGCAACTTAACCGATTTCGCGAAATAATGAATCGCAACTTAACGGGATCTATAAATGCGTTATAAAAGTATAATTAATCGAACTTAATCGATTAATTTGTTTCCCGATTATATTAACTTTTTTTTAATCAGTGCCAGCCCTAGTTATAGTATAATCATTAGATATATTGTTATTAACTAAAAGTAATTTTTAAAATCATTATCTGATCTATTTGAAAAGAACGATATAGTAGCAATTGAGAAATGTAAAGAATTCTGCATCTGATTTTTCTTTCTCAATAGGAACTATAGAAAAATATAGAAATATATAAAAAAAATTGAAGGCAATTACCTTTATCTTATCTGTTCCAGACGCTTCTTCTATACAGACGACTATTGCATCCCACACCCCTATGGCTATGGCGGATTAAGGGGGGGGGATGAACGGGCTAAAGCCAGGGGCCCCCGATGATTTAGGGGCCCCCAAATTTAGTATATTCTATAAAAAAGGTGGACAAATTTTTTCATGAATCCGTAAAAATATCGTAAATTAAATAAATTAATAAAATCTTATTTTTTTTTCATTTGTTTTTTTTTAAACATTATCTTTTTCCACTTAATTTTAGGATACTTGCAAACAGATATTTCTTCGTGTTGGGCTTTTTTATGAGTCCAATCCCGTAGTAAAGACAAATTATGAGCAAGGAACCAATGGACAATTTAGTAACGAGTAACAGACTTATATTAGCTGCTAGCAATCATTTTATTTAAAGAGACGCTGGCTGGATAGGGCCCTAGTTTGAATTGCAGCCGTTTTAATCCGCCCGTGCCTACACTTATCTATGTTTTGTGGCCAGTCCTGCATTGTTATTAGAGTTTTAAATGTTAATAAAGTGTTGGTTTTCCTGGTTTCTTCAGTCAACCCATTCAACACCCGAATTCCGGACGGGAAGAAGGAACATTATTATGGTCCCAAACATAATTTCCTAACATAAAAGAAACACAGTTGTCAAATACGGAAGTATAAATAGCTGTTGTTTCTATGATTTCCTACCACTAAGGTATTACACATAGTATGTTAAAACGACTAAAGCGTACTGTCAACGTGAGTTAAACCATTAAAAAATAGTAGTCTTAAAATTTGCATAATGTTTAATATTTAGCAATAAGTCAAGACTCACTAAAATGGTTTGAGTGAGAAAAAGCCTGCCATAGGACATTCCAACTATTTGTATTTACAAATGTTAAGTAAAAAGTCGAGTATATCGCTAGTATATTTGTAATGAATGCTGTTTACTTTTGTTAGTGTAGAATTTGGGATTTTTATTAATGAAATGATGACAATGACGGTGACGATAACATTCACTGTGATGCCGATGACTATATTATAAATTTATATGACGTCATAGACTTTACCCTCTCCCCCAGAAAAACCTTATAACATATTTGACATGTGCTTATATGAAATCATTTTATTGTAATTTAAATATGTATTTATTGTGCGGATTCACTCTAATATTGTTAATATTTTTGATTGTTTGAAATATATCTGCATGGGAAATAGAGATCATACACGAGTAATTATTATTTTCAGAAATGTATCTCTTTAAATGAGAAGACAAAACACGTGAACTTATTTTTGATATTTCATTATTTCTTTTTCTATAACATTATTTTCGTTGATTTATTCAGCACATGACATACATCCGGGTCGTTTTCAAAAGTTAGCAGGGCTTTTAGCTAATAAAATTATTAGCATTCGTTTCCTTACATTTTGATTTTCTTGTCAGGAACAAAGATATTATAAGATGTCTACAGTCCCCACTCTTACTTTTATTAACACAGTAGTTACAAAGGTTCTACACTCTATTATTTTTGTAATTTATACATTTCTAAAAAAAAATAAAAATATTACTTACCTTCTATAAATGACAACGTGATGATGTGAAATTTTAAGAGCATTTTTATCCTAGATAATGTGCAGTTTTATAAGGAGTCGAAATGGCTTCATGTTTTACTAATTATTATAAAATGATTAATACATAGGTAGTCATGTGAGAAAGAATTCAAATACAAGGTAAATTATGCGAATTGTATTTATCTTCATTTGTTTCTCGTTTTATTAAAAATCTGAAATCGTGATATATCATAAAATTTGGAATAAACAATGTTAACATTTGAATTAGAATATTTCGCGTTAGGACAATCCTTGCATTTGATAGATATGGTATCCCTAAATATAGGGATCGAAGGTAAGTGGCATGCCACTCAAATGTATAGAAACCTTTATGGACAAGTCGTGTTATCGTTAAAAAAATTATACAAGACATAAATGTCAGTAAATTATTTCAATTTTTGGTTTCCGTCATTTTAAATACAAGTTTTTCTAAAAATCATTTTATTGAATGCTAAATTTCTAATAATAATTTTAGGAGCTTTACTTTAAAAGTCATCGAAGTAATACAAGTTAATAACACCATGTCTCATAGAATGGTATATTAAATTTTGATAACAAGTTTAAAGACACCCACAATCTTATCATTTATCTTGACAGCTAAGTTTTCTCTATTACAAAGTCATATTAAATAAAACAGTTCCGGTGCTTTTTGGTGCAGGGATGACAGGAAATGCAAACTAATACATTAACGATTCTGCAATATAAATGTCTTTAGTTAGAAGAGATTTAATTGTTCTTTACAGAAAAAAATAATAATTTCCATTTAATAGTACAATTGGTAATATTTGCCGAATACTGCTATTTGCAGTGTACTTTTAAAACTATTCTAAAACCAGGCGCACGCAAACACAAATATTTTCTTATTTGATAAGCTACGCAAACTAAAGTAGGCAGGCATACATTCACGATATATTTTAAAATCTTTATTTCCAGTTCTATCCCATGAGATCTTGAAAAGTATTGACACATATTTATCTATTATAATAAAACATTGTATCATCTAAACCTGAGAGTGCGTTAATTCATATTTTCATGTATAGACTTTATACAAATCATTTTAAACATTGTCTACCTGCATCATTCATTCTATCGATATGCAACTTTAGCTACATTTTTTATTTATTTACCTCTCATAAGGGACCGGGGTCACTAAATGTTCTTTTTTATCAGCAAAATTTTTTAAATCAATTGCTGCTTGGTAAATGGATGGTTATTGACTAAGATTGGTACGTAGAATTTTATGACCCATATTACAAAACTACAGGGCATTGATTCCGAGATGTCCGTTTATTTTGGGCAAGAGGCACAGAAAATTAACAATAAAAATTACGTATAATACTTTATTTTTCATTTGATTTAATACGAATTTGAGGAAAGTTGACACATATATCATTCATGATCAAGATTTAAATCTCAGGAGATTTGATTGGGCTAAGGGGACCTTATGTACATTTTTTCTTTTTTAAGTTTCATAAACATTTTTTTATTCATTCGATCGCCATGAAACTTTGGGAAGTTTTTATGCACAGTCACACAAAACAGTCTCAGATTTTTTAAAGAAAATTAAAATTCATGGGAGGGCATCGGCCGAAAATGTCATTTTTTCCTAAAATTACCTATATCAAAATTATTTTAAACATTGGCTATTTGTTCAATATTTTTTTAACAATATATTTTTTCTAAGTTGCATGGTTGTTAGCCTTGCTCACTATCACCTAGGAGGATGTCCTTCACAACACAATGGGGAGCTGCGTTTGTTCTGGTGAGGTCTCTAGACTTTGTGGATACCACCACACTCTAAAAGGCAGTGGGGCTTTTTCGGCCGGCCCCGCGTATTTTATTTCCCCGTTACCCTCTATATCTAGGTATCTTTTCCCTATCCGCCACCCGGGGATGAGTTCAACGGAAGTTCAGCATGTCTGTACGTGGTACATAAATACTTGACGGCCAATATAAACATTCTATAGACGGCCAATATAAACATTCTATAGACGACCAATATAAACATTCTATAGACGGCCAATATAAACATTCTATGGACGGCCAATATAAACATTCTATAGACGGCCAATATAAACATTCTATAGACGGCCAATATAAACATTCTCTAGGGCCATTAACGTCTAATGTCCATTCTTTTGGGGCAGAGGGCACCAACAATTGTTGTAAGCTTTTAAGACGTTATTCCCCAAGGGATTTTATACGAACTTTAATATATTCACATACATATACATCAGTATCCAGATTGCAATCTAAAGCTGTGTTGAACTTTATAACTTACAAAGTATCGTTTCGGTGCACTTAATGTCGTTATTTTCTCATAAAAGATTTATCTATTAATTTTATTTATCCAATCGCCAATAACATTTCGGAAATTAGATGTTACACACGTGCAATGGTTTATGACATTTAAAAAAAAATTACCACTCATTGGTTTCTTTGAATGTCCCCTGTTCAGACCACATGTTGGTTTCTTTGAAAGTCCCCTGTTCAGACCATATGTTGGTTTCTTTGAATGTCCCCTGTTCAGACCACATGTTGGTTTCTTTGCATGTCCTCTTTTCTGACCACTCATTGGTTTTTTGCGTGTCCTCTGTTTTTAACACTCATTGGTTTCTTTGAATGTCCTCTGTTCAGACCAACCGTTGGTTTCCTGGAATGTCCTCTGTTCTGATCACTAATTGGTTTCTTTGAATGTCCTCTGTTCTGATCACTCATTGGTTACTTTGAATCTCCTCTGTTCTGATCACTAATTGGTTTCTTTGAATGTCCTCTGTTCTGACCACTCATTGATTTCTTTGATTGTCCTCTGTTCTGAGATCAAAATATTATTATTATTATCAATGCAACATTTCAGTTTATAACCTGATTAATTAAAAGCATTTCGAGGGACATAAATTTAGTTTATTTTATTTTTAGATTTAGATTTTTTTTAAAAATAGCACGAACAACAAAGTTAAAAATTAATTTTAATGATGAAATGTGTATCTATAATGAATGATTATTTTTTAAAATAATTATGCCAAATTTCATCCAGGTAATCGGAATTTAGTAGCCAATTATTAAATATTCGATTTCACTTTCATATAATTTTAAGTTTCAAGTAAAATAGCATTAAATTTCTATGTTTTTTTTAAACCAATGTCGTAGCCATATTTTCACCTAACTGAAAATATTAATTTTAAAAAAGCACGAACCAGCTCTTTTTGAGTTAATATTTGCCCATAGTTCGGGACTATGAGTTCTTATTAGACTCAATGTAAACCTGGAGTTGGAGAATGCTATCAACTTATTGACATTGTATCCCTTAATTTAGGAATCGAAGTCAAGTGCCACTTTAACAAAACACCAATTTGAGAGTATCGTAGCGCAGACAGTATTGAAGAATAGACATACATATATTTTACATGAAATAAACACATTTTATAGTTTCCATGTTGATTATATCAAATATATTTTTATCAGATTTATTTTTTAAAAACATTGTAAACTAAACTACATTAATCATCAGATATAGTTTTATGGTAACATACATGGTGACACATGCATGGTGTCAATACAGATATCATACAATATACAACCAGAACAAGAATAGTTAGCAATCAATGCATGTACTTGCAATGATCGCATATCGTTTTTAAACAAATGAAACAATATACAATAACTTCGTTAAGATCAGCGAAGATATGGGAGGCTTCGGTAATTTTATTTTTATTACATTTTGATAATCTTTTATCAAAAACACGTTTCTCTGCTGTTTGGCTGTATAGACAGCTAAAGAAAAAAGGTCATGTCATCTGTTGTTTGAGAACCTTGCATCAAGCACAAGTTTCACTGGTATTTGGCTGTATAGTAGTATATACACAGCTAAAGAAAAAAGGTCATGTTATCTGTTGTTTGAGAACCTTGCATCAAGCACAAGTTTCACTGGTGTGTGGCTATATAGTAGTATATAGATAGCTAAAGAAAAAAAGTCATGCCATCTGTTGTTTGAGAACCTTGTATCAAGCACAAGTTTCACTGGTGTGTGGCTATATAGTAGTATATAGATAGCTAAAGAAAAAAAATCATGCCATCTGTTGTTTGAGAACCTTGCATCAAGCACAAGTTTCACTGATGTGTAGCTATATAGTAGTATATAGACTGCTAAAGAAAAAAAGTCCTGCCTTCTGTTGTTTGAGAACCTTGCATCAAGCACAAGTTTCACTGGTGTATGGCTATATAGTAGTATAGAGATAGCTAGAGAAAAAAGGTCATATCATCTGTTGTTTGATAACCTTGCATCAAGCCCAAGTTTCACTGTTATTTAGCTGTATAGTAGTATATACACAGCTGAAGAAAAAAAGATCATGTTATCTGTTGTTTGAGAACCTTGTATCAAGCACAAGTTTCACTGGTTTGTGGCTATATAGTAGTATATAGATAGCTAAAGAAAAAAGGTCATGTCATCTGTTGTTTGAGAACCTTGCATCAAGCCCAAGTTTTACTGGTGTTTGGCTATGTGGTAGTATATAGAAAGCTAAAGAATAATTTCATGTCGGCTTTGTTTGACCAAAGGGTTTCAAATATAATAAATAGAAGACCATAACAAAGACGACCCACTGAAAATAAATAGAAGACCATTTCAAGGACGATCTACTTGCAATAAATATAAGACCATAACAAGGAAGAACTACTGGCAATAAATATAAGACCATAACAAAGACGACCTACTGGTCATAAATAGAAGACCATAACAAAGACGATCTACTGGCAATAAATAGAAGACCATAACAAGGGCGACCTACTGGCAATAAATAGAAGACCATAACAAAGACGACCAACTGGCAATAAATAGAAGACCATAACAAAGACGACCTACTGGCAATAAATAGAAGACCATAACAAGGACGACCTACTGGCAATAAATAGAAGACCATAACAAAGACGACTCACTGAAAATAAATAGAAGACCATTTCAAGGACGACCTACTTGCAATAAATATAAGACCATAACAAGGACGAACTACTGGCAATAAATATAAGACCATAACAAAGACGAACTACTGGCAATAAATAGAAGACCATAACAAAGACGACCAACTGAAAATAAATAGAAGACCATAACAAAGACGGCCCACCGGCTTTACCCATGGATCAGTCAATAGTCTACCCTAACAAAGACGACAACTGGCTTTTCCAGGGATCAGTCAAAAGTTTACCATAACAAAGATAGCATAAGTTAAGATAAATTCAAGAAACAACCAATAAGCACAGTAAAACTCAAAATTTTATTATATTTTAGTTTGAAAAAATAATTCCATAATGTGTAATGAGAAATTAACGTTTTAAATTATTTACGAGGAACTTTTGACACATATTAGTTACATGAAGAGGAGAATGCGAATTATTTAATTTGACAATGAGATTTTTGTTGTTTTTTTTGTTGCTTTTTTAATGTCTTATATTAATTCGCTTTGTAAGTTTAAGCGATCGGACTATCCGAACATTAGTTTATGATTCTTTCACGTGCATTGTTCACGCGTTGACGACGACCGTGTATGTTCACACGCCTTACCGTCCGTACGCCCGGTTTTAAAACCAGGGGAGATAATTGTGTTTCAGTCTGTAAATGTTGTGTTTAAACATAATAACTAATTTTAATTATGTCTCATATATATAAGGGATTTATAGTCAAAAGGTAAGCTGCAGTTGCACTTACTGTAAAATGCGTAGACTAAAAAGTAGAAAATAAAAATATATAAAAAACACTTTTTAAAAAGTAGTCTTATATTCGCAATGCAATAAAAAGTAGAAATTAAATTTAAAATTTGAAACTTACAACCAGAAGAGACCTTTAATACAACACGGACTTATATAACAGTATAAAATGAGACAGGAACGTTTAATCGTAGGTGAAACGATTATCTCGTTTTTCGCCATGACTATAAGACTAGGGTGCTCAGGTGAATATCTTTGCATAACTTAGCAAGCTATATGTGACATGATTATGATGAATTATTATGTGCAGTAAAGAAGATGACGATGAGGGTGAAAATGACTTTTACTACGCAGCCGGTGACTGTATAATATGTCTCCTCAGACGGCGGTACCATTTTCTGGGGCAGCTCTTCTAATATTACGACTGTATTTAAAACCAACGAAGCGGTGAATTTGCAAATAAATAAACCATGAAATAGCGAGGGATTTCTGTAATAAAATTGTTGTCAAGCATCAAATACCACGATAAACATTTCAGTAACACTAGAGAATGCTAATAATAACAGAAACAATGTGCACAAGGAACATATTGATTTGCACATTTTATTATCATACTGAGTTAATAAGGTTTAGAACGTTTATTAATCTATAAATAACCTGAAATAGGGTAACGAGTTCCTAGATGACTCAGTGTATTCCAGAGTAAGAGAAGGTGGCAAATTATTGACATAGCATCCCTAAATGTAGGGATCGAAGAAAAGTGGCGTGCCACTTTCGTACAATGAGGAAAAAAATAGTAGAGATCAACACATAATAGGCATTTTGAAATATAAATAAGTTACACTAAATAAAGTCTTTGTATAGTGTACTAATAAAAAAGTATTACATTTTATAAAAGTAAATTCATGATTTAATTTTATATTTATATACAATTTTTTAACTTGCAAGCAGTGTAACATTTACGAAACACAACTTATTAATACTAGTCTTATAGAATTTAAATTACATATTAATAACAAAATTAAAACGTGTTATTTATCTTACTTCATATCACAACACAATGTTTCATTAAATACATCCGAATCGAGTGCTTTTTTGTGCATCATTGGTGCGATATAATTTTACTGCACTTCAGTTATGATACTAATTATAATTGAATTTATTGTGTTTTGTATATAATAAACACATTTCTTTATATTTATAGTTATAAAAATTATGATTATATACTTATACATGTATATATATATATATATATATATATATATATATATATATATATATAAAATCATGTAATAAAATATACTTCTACTACATGTGCATATTTATGTTTAATACTTTTAATAACTGTACTTCTTTTTAAATCCTTTATATTAACTCGTGGTGTCTGCGGCGGACCTTGCTTGCTTGCTTGCTTGCTTGTCGCCAAAACTTTTGATCGATTTCTAACCCACTTGCTCGCAAGATAGCGAGCTGAAATTTTGCAGACAGTTTCGTACCGATGATAAAAACAATGTATCAAAATTTCAGATCGATCGCATGTACCGTAATTAAATTATTGATTTTTTAGATTATTTTTTTTATTCCTATGTATCATGCTATTTTTTGAGATAGAGCGTCGCGGTGCGTATTATATTGAACAACCTTTCTGTCGCGCAATAAGGTGCGTATTTTATTGACAGCTCTTTTTATAAACATATTCCTGATCGGTGCGTATTATATTAAACATGTTTTACGACACAACTTCAATTTTGTATTTCTGGATGGTCTGGCGCTGCGTATTATAATGAACATTCTTTTAGTTACTTCTCGTACATAAAGGATTTATAGTCAAAAACTTGGTTTTTTACGGGTTTTCTTATTTATATTATGCTTCTAATATTACGTGATTGCATTCGACTGGGGTCGAACCGTCCTGTTTTCGAAACGTCCTGTGGTCGAACTGGCAGGGTCGAACCATCCGAGGTCGAATCCTCCGGGGTCGAAGTGTCCGACCACCGAACAAATGATAGACTATGTAACACCATTTAATTTAATAGACCCTCAAAATGTTTTCGGGATTTCGGGCTGCGGTACAGTTGATATGACGACCAGTTCCTGTGATACTTCATCCATCATCTGCCTTCCATGACGTCACTTAACCCTTGTCGGGAGATGCTGTTAAGGGTGTACTTTCCACTACACAATGAGTGTCCAGTAGACTAACGTATGGAAGCAGGTGCCTTGCAAGAAAAATTTTAATAGTGTTTACCCTGTCCCGCCTCACTCGATTTTCTAGTTATGTGTTTAAATAGTTAGAAACAAGCAGATATGAAGAACACACATTTAATATCCAAAATGAAATGAAAACACATGTATTAAAAAGATACGGAATACATTGTAAAATATTTATACATTTTTAATTGAACTCATCCAACTTTTAAAATATCTTATACAAATGGAGTGGGAGCTTAAATACAATTATTTTTGTTACAAGCGTTTAATTCATAGACAGATAGAAACAAAAAAAATGTACCTGCTTGTTAAATTGTTATTTAAAACTCAAATAGAAATGGGTCAACAAAACACAAAAGAAAAATTAACGACATGGTATGTACGTTACTTTATACAAGATTGATCTTTTTACTAGCAACGCAATTGAGCGTTGCCGCGTTAGGGCCAGGGGCGCCAGTACGGATTAGCAAAGGGAACCGCGAAGAACGCAGCAGACGCCAGCTCTGAGGAAACCCTCCAGTGGGGGTCACACCCTAGGTAGGTCATGGATGATCCCCCGCACTGCGGCGGTCCTAACCATTGAGACTCGTGTGCTTTGCGGGGTAGCGCCAAAGTGGTAGCGGGTCGATGTAGAGAATTCCACTCCTCCGTGTGAGGTCACTTTGTAGGAGGCATTTTTGACTTTCTGGATGCCCAGGTGGCCGCTTCAGAAGCAACCTCTTGCGGTGGGGTTCTCAGCTGTTACGTCCCCTTGGGGGCCAGATAGCTGAGAGGGTATTCCGGGAAGACCCTAAAAGAGCACTTGGCTCGGGGCTACTGATTTTCTGCCACGTTTAGGTTTATTTGTGAGGTGATTTAAATACTTAATTGGAAACAATATATGTTAAATATTTATGCATTTTTAAAAATTATTAACATAATATGTCACTAGAGTACATTTACTAATTGTTACTTTGGAAAATGTGTTATATTTTGTAAGTGTATAAATAAAGTTTTCGGTAATTACCTTTTTATTTAATTGTCTCCAAAAAGAAACTTGACTTCAATAAACACATAAATATTCAATGAAAGAAAATACCTTAATATGATGGATTTTACTTGATATTAATGTATGAGAAATGAAGACGTTTGTACCTGTTGACTATGTCATTATTTATAGTCAGATGGAAGACAACAAACTTTCGTCCTTCATTCCTGTATAGCATATGTCATGTATTTTATTGTGTCCGACTTTCTCTAATCTAATAAAAGTGGACATTTTTTGTTCTTTCCAAACACACATGAAAAACATCATTACATGGTGTTTAGTACCATGTGGACATCACTTATACATGTTGTAGGATGTCATACATAAAATTTGATATACTTCATGGGTGACACCAACCCTAGTGTCGCCTCTGAAAGGAAGTGATGGAGGTTACTGTGAACACAGAAAACATGAGCTACCGCACTGGGTGACACCAACCCTAGTGTCGCCTCTGGATGGAAGTGATAGAGGTTACTGTGAACACAGAAAACATGAGCTACCGCACTGGGTGACACCAACCCTAGTACCGCCTCTGGATGGAAGTGATGGAGGATACTTGACACCAACCCTAGTGTCGCCTCTGGATGGAAGTGATGGAGGTTACTTGACACAAACCCTAGTGTCGCCTCTGGATGGAAGTGATGGAGGTTACTATGAACACAGAAAACATGAGCTACCGCACTGGGTGACACCAACCCTAGTGTCGCCTCTGGATGGAAGTGATGGAAGTTACTGTGAACACAGAAAACATGAGCTACCGCACTGGGTGACACCAACCCTAGTGTCGACTCTGGATGGAAGTGATGGAGGATACTTAACACCAACCCTAGTGTCGCCTCTGGATGGAAGTGATGGAGGTTACTTGACACAAACCCTAGTGTCGCCTCTGGATGGAAGTGATGGAGGTTACTATGAACACAGAAAGCATGAGCTACCGCACTGTGTGACACCAACCTTAGTGTCGCCTCTGGATGGAAGTGATGGAGGTTACTGTGAACACAGAAAACTTTGATTCCACAAGACAGATGTCAGCCGGTGCCATAATTATAAAAGACGTCACAGATGTTGATCTACACCCCTCCCATCAGTGACGTCATAAGATGTTGATATACACCCCTCCCATCATTGACGTCACTAGATGTTGATCTACACCCCTCCAATCAGTGACGTCACTAGATGTTGATCTACACCCCTCCTATCAGTGACGTCACTAGATGTTGATCTACACCCCTCCTATCAGTGACGTCACTAGATGTTGATCTACACCCCTCCCATCATTGACGTCACTAGATGTTGATCTACACCCCTCTCATCATTGACGTCACTAGATGTTGATCTACACTCCTCCCATCAGTGACGTCACTAGATGTTGATCTACACCCCTCCCATCAGTGACGTCACTAGAAGTTGATCTACACCCCTCCCATCAGTAACGTCACTAGATGTTGATCTACACCCCTCCCATCAGTGACGTCACTAGATGTTGATCTACACCCCTCCCATCAGTGACGTCACTAGATGTTGATCTACACCCCTCCCATCAGTGACGTCACTAGGGTTGGTTTCACCCAATGCTGTAGCTCAATGTGTCTCCCTCACACAACTTATCCCTTGTTTCTTCTTTGAGTCTTCCACTGCAAAATAACGAAAAAATACATGATTTTACACGTTGGAGTCACCCGTGTGATGGTGTCACACAAGTCGGTCCGCACCCCTGGCACACCCTAGTGACGCCACTGCATGTTTGATAAGATACCGCTGGAACTGGCCAGACTAAATCCCTTTCCAGAATATAACCCGTGGTTAAATTGACTTAAGTCAAACGATACCTCCCGACAGATGTGAGAATGCACCCCGATGGTTAAACTCGCCTAAGAAAACGATACCCCCACCTTGCCGCCCAAAGTCAGAATATATCCCTTTAATTACATGGATATACTTTAATGAACCAATGAATGAATTTAGGCACTCTATTTATGTTTTAACTTTGGAAGAAAAGTTAATATTTCTCTCAATGACGAACAATGATTTATTTACAATTAAATAAAAACAATAAAATACTTTATATTTCGATACCTGATTGGACGTTAAATTTATTTTAAGTTATACTTTATACAAATATAAATGGACCTTTTTAATGGCTTCTAAAATGTGTTTATAAACATGTTGAAACAATGGCATGATATAATACATTCTTAATGAAAAAATCTATGCAATTTATTGTTAACCCACGGAAACAAGTTATTGATATAGAAAGAAACAACAGATCAGAAGAAATATTTCTTTTCCAAAATGTTTTTTTAAGGTAATGCTTCAAGAAATAAACATAATTATGAAGTACAAATTATATAATTATAGGAATCATAAAAAAATAATTAATCGGGATTTTATTAAGTATTTACCTAATAAGTCGAGATAAATACAGTTTTTTACTCATTATAAAATCAGAAATATGTTTGTAGTCATCTAAGCAACACATACGATGATAATTAAGGTTTTTTTCTACTCTCATATTCCGTATTAATGAACTATATAAAATCGTAAAATAACATGAGAAGAATCCATGCATGCAAAAAAACAGCTCAAGACTTTTACATTTTTTTTACTAATCTTTCCAGCTCAATTTTCTCAAGTACAACGTCGTATGAACTAAACATGTAGCAGTGCTATTTGGTGCGATGATGATCTGAAATACAATTTAACACACCTTAGTTTTTACAATATATATTCCCTTCATTAAGAACAAGTTTTACTGTTCTATAACGAAGAAAAATATGATTACTTGATCCATTGATCATTGATGTGATTTTAAAATTATTCATATTTTAAATTTCAATACGCAAATAATTCATTTTAAAAAATGAATCAATTTAAAGAAGATGGATAATTTGTATGAATATGTTGTTGTTTTTTTTTAAGGTTTACATTTTTCACTGATACCTTTGTTTCGTCGATAAGCTTAACTAATGCTAATGTATATAATTACTAATGCTAATGTATATAATTTTTCAGCGTAATTAATTTATATTAAACAATAAATGATTATGAATTGTAGGCTAATTCTAGGTTATTATTTACCGTTGCTAGATAAAGAAGAGTTTTAAGAACATCCGTGTTAGTGCGATACGTTAAAAAGATATAACTATACTAAACCATATGCAGATTAAAATTAACCTTCCAATCAAATTTGTTCGCTGTTCATTATATGGTATTCTCTTGATTGTATTATTACAAAGTGTGAAAACAAACCTAGATGCATACAAACAAACATACAAACGTAATATAAAAATATATACATACATAGCAACATTCATAAAAAATGTAAACACTTTCCATAATAACACAGGCTTAGATTAATATATTAGATAACATGTATCCTGCTAATGATTTTTATTTTTAATTTTAACTTCATACCTATACTTTAATAATGGAGCCCCAAGCTAGTCACGATTGTACAAAAAAAACACATTTAATTATTCAAATAAATATTTTACAATATTTTAGAGATCTATTACTTTATTGGATTCAATGTTTATGTTCATCCAAACTTTCCATCCTAACTTACATAATGTTAACATTTGGTCTGATACATTTGATGCGTTTTTGTTTTCTATAAATACAAACGTTAAAAAGTGTTCCAAATTTTAAATATATATATATATATTAGGAATTCGGAAATTAACGAATAAGTTCTCGATCCATCGTAAAAAAAACTTTAACAATTACATTATTTTTTAACGATGAATCGATCCATCACTTACAAACTATTGGAATTCAAAATGTAAAAAATAAAAAAATAACGGCCGATAAATAATAAATTTCCTTACAATTGCACGAACATTTTGGTTTTAAACTATTGACTGATAGGAATGTTCAAAAAGTTAATAAATTTTGTGAACCATGGTTCTAACACTTTGACTACTTATCAAACCAAATGAAAAGCGTTTTAAGTTAACGGCAGTAATAGAGTCGGACTCAGATGTGAATGATTGTTCAGCTCGGCTGGTTATATTGTCAATTAGACCCACTCATCACTTCAACCAAATAATGTCACCAAATTTGTCTTTTTGCGTATTCGGTTAAAAGATGACATATAAAGGAGACATTCCAAGATTATTTAGATTTTCAACAAGAACGTTTAATAAGTTTTACTTATGAGATCATAAATTTTAATTTTTGGCTTTAATCAAAATTAGAGATTAATTAATCGTTAATTTTTCAAAAGTTAGTGAAAATTTTAAAATAATCGTTAACATCCCTAATTTTTTTCTTTACACCAGCCGAACTGCTAACATTTGCAGGAGGTTTTATGGAAGATGTCAAACAAATTTCTGCATTTCTACTTCCTACATTAACTCAGGTCATGATTGTCCAGCGACATGCGCGCTCGGCTGGCGTACCGAGAATGAAAGGTTCCAATCTGTGAACTCAAAAAGGTCACTAGGGGGCTGCGTGAGTGTGCGGACCAGTTGCTTGTATTAGAACCAATTTTTGTTTCATGTTTCTAAGAAAAATTTAAGTCGTAAGCGTGCAACGAATGTTAATGAAAATATAGAGATATTAACAAATTATTTCTTTATAAACAAACACAAGTCCATTGATCACTCCAAACACTAAACGATATCTGATAGATTTTATTTTTTTCAAATGTAGTCTTCACTCTACATGTTTTGATTGTAAAATCTTACCAGTATCAAATTGTATTTCCAGTCATCGCCGCACCAAAAAGCACCGGTACTGATTTATGTAATATTACGTTGTATTTTCGAACTCTTAGCTTTCAAAAAATAATGAAATGATTGTAATAGCGCTTTTAAAAAATGGTATCAAATTATAATTGATCGATCTACGAGACACGGTATTATTAATTTGTTAATACATAATTGATTTATTTAGTACGAAAGCTTATACTGTGAAAGAAAAATATTCAGGTATCAAGAAATATATATTTTAAAGTGTATTTTATTTAAAACTATTAAAACTATAAAATAATTTTATTTAATATAAAATATTTACATGTCTAATAAACATTACTTATCCCAACGAAAATGTTGATTTGTAATTTATCCAAGTGAATGCCACTTGACTTCGATCCCTTTAATTAAGGGATACAATAACAATTACAAACTAGGATTATCTTACATTTGGGAATAATTTTTATTCTACAGAAATGTCACCAGAAAACAATTTAATAAAAACAATATGGGGACCTCCACCAAAAATGTTAACAGAGATCTACTTACCAATAAGCCTGTAAACCGAGACCCGGGTTACCGGTGCCATGCAAATACCTGGGTATTAAATTTGAGCCCGGGTACCCCATAACAATGTGGCTGGAATGTCTATACCAATGGTGGCCAAACTGCGGCTCTTCTGTGTTCACATTGCGGCTCACGAAAATTGATCTAATTTATATTTTTCTTTTGAAATATTCGCTGTGAAATACGTTTAACACGAAAACGCTTCAGAAGAAATATCTGTCAACGGAAAATTAAGTATGGTCCGGACAAACTACAATTTATTTTGATAGATCTTTTAATCTGAACATGAAACAAAAATCGATAAAAACACTAAAAGATATCGGTTCTTTGAATGAATCAATGACAGGACGCTAACTTGTCTTTGAAATACACCGACTACATTAATCTTATGTAACCCCCTCACTCCTTCCTCCACTCCTATCCCGACATACTAAAAAGCACCTCATCTATTTTTAAAAAAAAATTATATTTCATTCGTTCAAATATTTTTACTGTAAAAATAAAAATAAATGAAAGGTTGTTTTGTTTTTTTTAATCTCGACAAAACAAAGTGTTGAAAATAAATTTGAGCTTGATTTAAATTTTAAAAGTTAAAATGCAGCGATTGGTTTGTAAATGGTTGGTGATGTAAAATGTGCCCACCCACTCAAATGTGTCGAAGCACCTCGCTGAAACAATTTAACAAACCCGCACGTGTGTTTCTTGTGTTTGCCTAGCAGAAAAACTGAATGTACTTTACAAAGTAGTCAGTATTTAATGTTTATAAATTAAAAAGTTATTACCGCCGCCTAGTGAACATAAACATTCAAGCTGCTGGGCCCCGTATGACCTGACTGAACGTTACGTTATTTTTGTTGACATTTTGTTTGAGATTCAGTTTATGGGTATGACAAATCCATTTACATCAGGAATAAAAGTTTGTAGCACACATTAGTATGTTATTGGAAGTATACCGTTAGCTAATAAAGAGTTTGTAGCACACAATAGTATGTTATTGGAAGTATACCGTTAGCTACTGTGTGAAATGAGGTAGCACACAATAGTATGTTATTGGAAGTATACCGTTAGCTACTGTGTGAAATGAGGTGCACACAATAGTATGTTATTGGAAGTATACCGTTAGCTACTGTGTGAAATGAGGTGCACACAATAGTATGTTATTGGAAGTATACCGTTAGCTACTGTGTGAAATGAGGTGCATTGGTGGTGGCTACGCTGCATTGTATAGCCGTCATGACGGCGAAAATTATGCAGGCGTTTTGAACGGGTAACCCGGGTACCCGGGGAGCTTTTTTCAACAATATTGACAGCCCTACTTACCAATAGCTAAATACATATGCCGAGGGCGATACATTTGCTGACGAAGGTTTTATGCCGACTAGTTCGTTGTTTTCTGGTGTCCTACTTGGCATATGTATACCATTAATATATTTGTATAAATATATAATTGTACCAAGTCTGAATACTGTCTCAACCACATATCAAAATAACTCTAAACAATGGTGACTTGTGACGCCCCGATGTACTGGAATTTTATTATTAGATGACGTCTAAATATGTATTAAGTTCCTTAGATACATTATAAATATTTTGTGTGTCGATTAGATATAGCCCTAATAAGTCCTCTTCATACATCGATGCAAAAAATATATATTTTTGTGGAGTCCTAAAAGGCATGTTTTTATTAATGAGTCATTATTACAAATAATGCATAAAAAATTATGTTATTTAATATAACTAGCACAATGAGAAATTTGAAGAAAAAAAACTGTTTACAACCAGTTTGTTATACTCATTACTTAGCTCTACTGTTTCGTCCAATAAATACTTTCTTAAACACATATATTTATTAATTATTTATTTATTATTAATTGCCCTAAGTAAGCAGACATATGTCATACGATAACAACGTATTCATCTATACAACAAGTCAGTATAATTGTATTGTAACAAACAACCGTAAATGAACAATCGAGCACTCCATACATATATTATGAACTATTGTATGTCCCAGCAAGAGACATATGTTTTAAATGTATCAATGTATAACATCATTTCTGTATAATGTATTTTTTTCATACATCTGTGTCTATATATATTTATAAAAAAATTACATTAACAAATAAAAATAAAGTTTTAAAAATATAACATTAAGATGTAAAATATAAACCAAAAATGCTCAGTAGGTTTTATCAATATAAGTGGAGTTACAAAGTTTTTTAGGAACATACAGTAAAGCCTCGTTTATCGCGGTTAATGGGGACGGACACCCACGCGATATGTGGAAAGTCCGCGGCTTAGGAACACCCATTATTAAGCTATACGAAATCGGTAGATACGTTAGGAAGTAAACGTAGTTATATATGACTTGATGATGGGTTATTCTGTGCAATAAAAATGATGACTTTGAAGGTGATGATGACTTTCACTGTGATGCCGAAGACTATATTATAGATATAAATGACGTCATAGACTTTGCCCCCCGCCCCATAAAAACCGTATTACCTATTTGACAATGTGCTAGTATAAAATCATTTGATAGAAAATTTAAATATGTATCTAGTGCAAGGCTCAAATCTAATATCGTAACACATGCGAAGCCATATAAAGCGTCAGTAAATAAACAGTAATCAATCAAATATTTAAGTGGCGCTTTTATTTAAAGTTGTCAGCTTTGATGTGATCTTAAATTTCTTAAACAGCCCCCCTCTCCTCATCACCCATCGTCACAAATATGTGACCCCCTTTCAACCCCCCCCCCACACACCTTTTTAGGTGCTTGACGTCATTTATAGACTACCCCTTTCTACATACATTTGTTGTGGCTCGTTTTTTAATGCTGGTAAATGACGTCATCATATCTGCGGTGTGTAATATTTTTGTTAAGTATTTATGTATTTAATGTGACGCTGTACTTCCTATAAGAACCAGAGTGTAATTTGTTCAAGCAAAGTTGTACAATAGTGTTTAAAGAAAACAAATTAAGAACAAGAGTTGTTTATATACTATCAAGCTATGTTATTTATGAATATATAACTAACAATCCATAGACAAATAATAGACACAATACTTAAGGTCTGATACAACAGTTAATACATGTTCAATAACTAGGGGGAAAAAAGTTAGTAACAATTTTTATTATTATTATAAATGTCATAACTGCTATTATTATTATTTTAAGTTTGACACACTGGTAAAACTAGCCAGATTAAACCATGTCAAGACTATATCCAGTGTAACATGCCAGATTAAACCACCGTATTAAATATACCGATGTAAGAGCTCAGAGTAAACTACTGTCCATAATATACCAAAGACGTTAAAGTAGCTTAAAGCGAAATAATACCACCACCAAAAGGTCAGATTATACAGCTATGTTAAAATGAATATACAGTTATAAACTGATAAATAACTTTTTAGGGATTGTATTGATGTTTTAAGTTTTTCAGATGGGTTAAAAATCTCCTCTCAAGTATTAAATTGGTTTTATTTACAATACAATAGAACAAAAAAATACACCATATTACGATGTCTGATAGGACGGTCACTTTTTATTCATGGCTACACTATATACAACTATAGATAAAGTTATTATTTTTAAATGTTATTCTTTTAGAGTTGATGCATACAAAAGATTGTTTTACAAACCTTTTGAAACAATGGCATGGCATAATACATTCTAAATAAAACATTACATGCACTTTATTATCAACCTTCGGATACAAATTAATTATATAGAAAGAAACATAAGATCAGTAGATATATTTCCATTTTTAAATGTCATTTAGAGGTAATGCTTCAATAATTAAACATAATTCAAAATGATATAATTATACCCTATCATAAAGAAATTCATAATTTTGTAGGCTATTATGTACTGACCTAATAATTCGAGCTATATAGAGCAATAGTCATTTATTATCTAATGCAAACAATAATTTTTTAACGAAATTTTCCTTGGAAAAATTCCGTTTATAGATTCGAAATGTTTCTCAAGCTTGACAATGCAACTCCTCCTGAATCATACCAGATAGAGGGTTGGGGTCGTTTGCAAATATGCTAAGGAGGTCCCAAGAATGTGCAACGGCCAAAAAAATACCGAAAAGATTTACTGGATTTCCTGGAAAATAAAAAAAAACCGAAAAATATCAGTATTTTGTCAATTTCTCACTAACCATAACTTCTATCGGGTTTTAAATAAAAGCCAATCGATGCTAATAATATTTAGAACAGTGATGAAGAAGGAATTTTACAAAAAATCTCTCTTCATCGGCTCCCGTAATTTCAGCATCAATTTTTTAAAGCAATTGTTTTGTTTACTTTCAAATTTATTGATTTGAAATTACTTTTAATGTAATCAAGAATGATAGTTAATGCAGGTCCGTCTTAATGCATAGGCCGGTTGGGCATTTGCCCGGGGGCCCACGAGCATAGGGGCCCCATGGGAATATGTTTATTTATATAAATTATGTATATTTATGTTTTATTCCTGCGGTGAAGGGGGCCAACACTATTTCTTTGCCCGGGGGCCCAATCTAGTGTAAAGACGGCTCTGAGTTAATGTGGTTTTCCCGCTTTGTAAATGCGTATGTTAGATTTTTGCGTGTTGTCCATTATATTTACACATTCTTGGTGTGATGTAGCGTGAGAGGATATGACGTTATATTGTTTTCACTTTCAGAATTACTTATTTGAATCGAATTTTAGTGTAATCTAAAATGATTTCCCTTGAATAAAAAAATCGGAAATTCTTTTTGGAAATTGCGTTTAAACTCATTGGAGTTTTTATTACTTGTTTTATCATGTACCATAATTTAATTTAATCAAATTGTACCTAACCTGACTTCCATCTTCATCTATAAAGGTCGATGAAATTCTCTGATTCGTTGCTTACACGTCAAATGAGCACATTCCTATAGTCTCGCCGCTAATTTTGTACGAGCATAATTTTAACTATTTGTATGATGTGAATCAATCAAAACATCAAAAAACGTGTCATATCTATATTGGTAAATGTTTTATTTTGGACAAAAATGCAACGCTAGTCATATATTTGTCTAAAATTAAAAATTAGGCTTAATTTCAAAAACACATGCCATACTCATGTTCAGATATAAATTAGTTAAGAAACAAATGTCTAAACCAAGTAATGTTAACAATGTATAGAAATGAACAAGTTTTGACATAATCCTTAACTCTTTAAAATATTAATGCATGTGAAATAAATATATTACACCAATTCCGATACACAAGTCATTATTATTTTCAGAAATGTATCTCTTTAAATGAGATGACAAAACACGTGACCTTATTTTTGATAGTCAATTATTTCTCGTTATGAACAAAGATGTTATAAGATGTCTAAAATTAGTTTTATTAACACAGTAGTTGCAAAGGTTCTACACTCTTTTATTTGTTTATTTGAAACATTTCACAAAAAAAAATATTATTTTACTTTAGTAATGACAACATGATAATATGTCATTTTAAGAAATTTTTTATCCCAGGTGGTGTGCCGTTTTATAAGGAGTAGAAATGGCGTATTGTTTTAATAATTACAGTCGGATCTCTCTAAGTCGAACTCAAGGGACCCGAAAAAACAATTCGACTTAGGGAGTTTTCTGGTTAGGGAAATGGGCGTAAAAGGCGCAGATTAATGCTGGACAATGTTGATATTGAGAGGGGGGAACAGCCATCCCGTGGAGAAGGCTTGATAGGAAAGAAAGGCGGTGTCTGATGTTTCATATGAAAGGAGGCCGACTCGGCTTTGACATACTGACACCACTGAGAAAGCCACTCCCCCACACACACACTTTATTCCCTCCACAATGGGATGGGGGTGGGGTAAGATTTTTTTTTAAAAAGAGTCACATCGTGCAGCGAAGGGACTTCTTTTTCTTGTCTTGGTCATTTGTTGGTCTCAAAATAGACGTTAACGTGGCTCTAAGGAACACGTTTTCTGAAATGTCAACCAGGAATAGTTACACAAACGCCTTGGACAATTCGACTAAGGCAGGTTGGAAGAAACAAATCTTCGAGTGAAGGAGAACTAAAATACATTAGACTAATGGAATTGAGCCAAGACCTACAATTTATTCGATATAGGCAGATTTTCTACTTAGGGAAGTTCGACTTAGCAAGGTACGTCTGTATTATAAAGTGATAAATACATAGGGAGTCACGTGAGCGAGATTACAAATGCCAGGTAAAATAAAAGTGAATTTTATTTCTATTCCAATGTTCCTTGTTTTATGAAACCTTTGAATTCGTAAAAAATCATATAATATGTAATTAACAATTTTTTTCATTGGAATTAGAATATTTCGTGTTATATAGAGTCTATCGCGGAAGGAGAATCCTTGAATTTGATAGACATGGTATCCCTAAATAAATTGATCGAAGGTAAGTGGCATGCCACTTAAATATACAATTTTGTTTTTCTTTATTTGGTATTTCTTTGATATGTGTATTTTTAAAAGTTTCCTCAGTGTTTGTAATTCCATAAACTTGTGTCCATTTAGTTCTATTGTTCAGAGGTGTTGCTTGTCTTTTGATTAAATGTGTATATATTTCTTTGGTTGTTTTGTGTAATACTTCTTCATTACCTTTTATTGCTTTGATGCATGCTGTATGAAATTGTGATTGATTTCTACCCATGTAATGTGCAGTGCTGTTATCAATTGCCTTTAAATGTCCTATTCTGATTCCTAAGTAATAATGTGTGAATGTATTTATCTGATCTTTTTTTAATGGCTTGTCCTATAAATTTTATTCTGAGTGCTTGTATTTTTGTTTGTATGTCTTGCAAGTTTATTCCTCCATTTAGCTTAGATTGTATTAGTGTTGTATGTTTGATATTGTGTATTGTTCCTTGGAATATGTATTTAGTTATGTGTGAGTTAATTTCTTTTAATATTATTGGTGGCGGTTCCCATATTGTTCCTGTATATATTGTTTTGGGGATGACATATGTGTTTATAATTGTGCTCCTTCCAAAAATTGTCTGTGCTGTGTATTTGTTTCTGTCAATAATTTGTTTAATTGATTGTTCAATATTCCTCCATATTTCAGTGTTTGTCTGTGTTTGATTATTGGAATAAAAGATCCCATAAATTCTAAGACTCTCCTTCCTAATTATGCCTAAGGGGAAATCTAGTCTATCTTGCCACCTACCTATACCCCATAATTTCAGATTTGTTTACATTAATCTTGGACCCACTACCTTTTCCAAAATCTTGAAAAATTGAAATTATTTTGTGAATTGACCTATCATTTGTGGGGGAAAAATACCGTGTCATCTGCATAAGCAATCACTTTAATATCTCTGGCTCCAGGAATCCCTATTCCTGTAATGTTTTTCTCCATTCTGATTTTCTCTAACAGTGGTTCAAAGGATAGAATATATAGATAAGGGAATAAAGGACACCCTTGTCTAACTGATCTTTTAATTGCAATGTTTTTTGAAATTATATTATTTATTATCATATATATAGTCTAGAAATCTCCTAAACAAAACCAGACCGTCGTTTAAAAAAAATAGACAAGAAATAAATGGAAGTAAAATTACTTAAATTTTTGGTTTCCGTCATTTTAAATACAAGTTTTTCTAAAAATCATTTTATTGAATGCTAAATTTCTTATAAAAATTTTAGGAGCTGTACTTTAAAAATCATTGAGGTAATACAAGTTAATAACACCATGTCTCATAGAATGGTATATTAAATTTTGATAACAATTTGTAAGACTCCAACAATCTTTTCATTTATCTTGACAGCTAAGTTTCCTCTATTACAAAGTCAGACTAAATAAAACTGTTCCGGTGCTTTTTGGTGCGGGGATGACATGAAATGCAAACTAATACATGAACGATTCTGCAATATAAATGTCTTTAGTTAGAAGAGATTTAATTGTTCTTTACAGAAAAAAATAATAATTTCCATTTAATAATATAATTGGTATTATTTGTCGAATACTGCTATTTGCAGTGTACTTTTTAAACCAGTGGTTCCCAAACTTTTTTGACCCACGGACCCCTTTTATTCTCAAAACTTCCCCACGGACCCCCAAGTGAAAAAATCTTTATTAATGCATAGTACAAAAATTACAAAAGCAACATTTTGATTAAAATTACGGTATTTATTGAAATTATCACTTTTGTTTAAGATTAAATTGAAAACCATTAATAACTTTGATTAACGTGATGAGATTTTATGCGTGTACGAGCAACAAAGCCAGTCCAAAACGTTCCGCCACCTTTCGGTGGCATGTTGTAACTCCCCTCCAGCAGCCGTCTCGACCGGCATACATGTGCATCACGTCAAAAATACTATTCATTATAGTTAAAATAAATAACTCGTAAAAACAGAGCTTTTGACTATAAATCCCAATGCGCATAACTCAAAATAAAGTCTTGGAAGAAATACTGCACCAAAAATAACTCGTTTTGAACGTCCGCGTAAACTTGATATGAATGGCTGTAGGAGTCATATGTGTTTGGGGGACCAATCGCTATCGATTACTTTTTATTTTATAGGATTTACTAGCCGGGTTACCCGGCGTCGCACGATTAAAATAATAGTCAACAGATTTTAAAAAAAATTTCAATTCATTCATTGAAAAACAATTTAAAAAATAAATTGAAATGTAATTAAAAATAAGTACATGTAATTTATATATTGCTTATATTAAGGCTTGTCGATAGACTATATTTTTGGTTTTTCCGTCTGGTGCAAAAATGAAAAGATTTTTTGGTGACCCAACTCTAGAACATGCCACATATAGCTGTCCGTGGGCAAAGCATGCTTCCTCAAGTACAATGCCTGCCACTTTTAAAGACTGTCCCTGTGCCTTGTTGATAGACATGGCAAATGCAAGCCTGATTGGAAACTGGAGGCGCTTGAAATCAAAAGGCATATCTGTTGGTATGAGTGGAATTCTTGGGATGAAGACATCTTCTCCTTTGGCGCAGCCTGTCAAAATTGTGGCTTCTATTACATGAGGTAAGAGATGCTTGATGCTCAATCGTGTTCCATTGCATAGTTTAGGGGGATCCAAATTTCTCAGAAGTATGATAGGAGCTCCGATTTTAAGTTCCAAGTTATGTGATGGCATGCCAGGAGGATCTAATGAATTCAAAAATTCTGTTGGATAGTAAACAGCTTGGGCCGGATCTGTAACCGTATCAATAGATTTGTAGTTTTTTGAAATGCCTGGTAGAAAATTTTGAATTTGAGAATTGATGCTGTTGACACTTGAATTCTTTGGAGCAAGAATGGCCCTTTCGCACAACCACTCAGGATTTTTAAACTGGTCTTGGATGTTTGGAAAAACGGCAAGTTTCAACTCTTCAAGTGACTTTGCTACAGTGCAAAAATTTGATGGGAAAGAAACTGTTCCTGATGCTGGGTCTACCTGCCACTTTCCATCGCCAAGTTGAAGCAATTGATGTGAGAAGTAGCCTGCTGCATTATCTCCATGTAAATGGACTCTCATGTTGGTGGTCAGAGTCATTTTCTTGACCTGTTTCCACAGAGTTGAAGCTTTGAGGAAGGCATTCAACTCATCGCTTGGTGTTGACCTTGGAATGACAGGCAAAGTTTGTCGAAAATCTCCAGCTAATACCACAACTGTTCCTCCCATTAGTTTTGTGTTTCCTTTTAAATCCTGAAGAGTGTTGTTCAAGGCTTCAAGAGCTCGCTTGTGTGACATTGTACACTCATCCCAGACAATGAGAGAACACTGTTCTAGTACCTTGGCCTTTCCTGATCCTTTTGATATGTTGCAGGTTACATTCTCAGAATGGTTCATGTTCAAAGGTAACTTGAAGGCAGAATGAGCTGTTCTACCCCCGGCAAGCAATGTTGATGCTATGCCAGAAGAAGCAACGGCTAGAGCAATACCTTTGTCTCGTCTGATTGTAGCCAAGAGCAAATTGATCACAAATGTTTTACCTGTACCTCCTGGAGCATCAAGGAATATGATTCCACCTTTTTTTGAGGTAACCAGTTCTAAGATGTGAATGTAGGCAGCTCTTTGATCCTCAACTAAACGTGGTTGATTTTCTGAGACATAGGTCATCAATTCATTTGTGTTATAATTTTGTTCTCGTAGAATTTCACTATTCTGAAGATTGTTTTCATTTCTTCGAGGCGTTGGTAACCCAAACTGGTCAAGATTCCTTCCTGACATTGATACACACAAATCCTCCAACAACATAAGACACCTTTTGTAAATCTCATTAGAGAACTCAATTAGCAGTGTTTGATTCTCTCTCTTGGTTTGCAACATAATGTCCTCACTCAAATATGTTTTAAATGTATCCCAGAGAGCAAGTGGATTAGAAACAGAGCATGTTGTCAGCAAAATTGAAAACAGATGTCTCAAACGGGTAGGTGATTGAGATGTACATGCCTCCTCCATGGTCAAGACCCAATGGTGATCGTTTTCTAGTAGCCCTTGCATTTGGCAAGCTTCCCTAAATGTAGCACACACATGACCATCAACAGTTTTTAAGTCAGTGTAGGATGTTGGTCCTCTAACAACATGAAGTAGCATCCTCAAAAAGAAGCATTCTGCATTAGATGGGTGAACGGTGTACACACGTCCCAATGCATCTGAAGATTTTATCCCTGGATGATATTCAACATCTGCTCCTTGTTTTCGGCGTTTAAATATTTTTTGAGAAGCATTCCAAGTATAGTACCTTGGAACAACACAATAGAGAATGGTTTTTGCAAAGTCGTCTTGTTGGCACAGTTGAAAAAAAGCTGTCAAAGTTGTTCTTGGTGGCTCCAGAATTTGATGATATATATTTTCTTGGTTGAAGTATACTCTTTGCCCATTTTCAAGATGAACACTCAAGTGAACAACTGTTGGATACCGTTCATGAATTTGGAAATTCAAAATTCTCCAGACTGCTTCATTACTGCTGATGTAACGACCCATTAGAAATTTTTGCACCTCATCTGGATTCTCTTGGTTTCCTTCAAGACCAAAAACGGCCTGGTCACTTCCTTTATTGACGTACTTGCAGATGTATTTGATGGCCTTGACAGAATGGCAAGATTCGACATTTATGTGAGCTTGAAACATTTTTGTCAAAATTGGAGTGTAGGGAACCACCCATCTGTTGTCCATTTCTATTTCTTGATATGTTGAACCAACCTTCATTTTGATTTTTGCAGTAAAACCACCATCTCCTGGTTTACGGCGTCTGTACACAGGATAGCCATCTTCACCAGTTTTAGTTTCTTGTATCAAATTCCTTGGATATTTTTTTGAGCATTTCCCATCAACCATGCAAGCAGAGTTTCTGTTCAAGTTTCCACAGGGTCCATGCAGCATATTTTTCACAACAATTTCAAACAAAAAATTATCTTGTGTAGAGTTTGGTATTTCTGCTGAGATTACATTGTCAATTTGATTAGGTCGTAATTTTTTCATCAGCCAGATTAGGATGTGTGCATGGGGTAAGCCTCTCTTCTGCCATTCAATTGAGTACATCCAGCATCTCGTTTCACCATAGACATGACTTTTTGTAATGACTCCCATTAATTTTGATAGTTTTCGTTTGAAGACTCTAGCAACCAAATCATGTCGATCCACTGCTGATTGGCCAGGTAAAAGATGAGCCTGAATTTCTTGCCATAGTGGATTGCATGTAAAGGTGATAAACAAATCTGGCCTTCCATAATTTCTGACATAAGTCATAGCATCTTGAGTGTACTCATGCATGTGTCTTGGACTTCCTGTAAATGTTGCTGGCAAGATAACCATTTTCCCCAGATCATTTGGATTGGCATCATTTGCAATGGCATCTCTGAGGTGAATGTAGTCTTCAACTCTCAGCTTCTTTTGATTTAGACGGATGTAGAGCAAGCGTTCACTTTCAATTTTCGCGTACATATCTACGATGAATTGATGGAACAGCTGTCTAAATTTCAAGAGATGGTTATCTTCACCACTGCGAATCATGATTCGATATGCATAAAAGTCCATTGCTGTAACCTTTTTACCCAAAACATTGTTTCCCGTGTCTGGGTTTGTCTGAGGAATGCCAAAAGGAGTACCCATCTTCACCTTGCCAAAACATTAGGGGGTATTGCAGAGCATCATAAGAGCGATGAGTTTCTGCAACTCTTTGGAGAAGGTTGTTTCGCTTTTGAAGGACAATGTCACGTCTGTCAAATTCATTTCCTACCATGACAATGGCCACTTCATCAAATGTTGGTACATTGAACCGCCTTTGGTGTTCATGTCTTGGTGCTTTGTCAGCTCGTATCACAACTTTGTATTCATCAGTTGGCATTCTTTCTAGAGCTGTCTTGAAAATTTGAAGGTAGGCATTGTTTGCATGTAGGAGTTCTTGCAACTCCAAAACAACATTTTGTTGCAAGTCTGGAAAGTTTGCACATCTTTGTTGGACTTCTCTAGCTTGGTCTCCCATGAAATAGATCTGCAGAAAACTGTGGTTCGCCTTCAGCTGGCAGCAGAGATCCAGCCCTGTGATAAATTTGGCCTTGAACTTTAAATGTTGGCATGAATCCTTGTTCACGAATTTCTTTGCTGGCACCAAAAGATGTCATTTGAAAGCATGAGTTGTATTTTCTGATGTTGGCTAGGAAGCGTTTAGACGTTTGAGATACACATTGAAGCAAATGATCAAGTGGCTCAGGTGGATGTTGCAGAGTCTCTAGTTTAACTTTGCCATTTGAACAGCACATTCCAGGGTGCTCATCTTTCCATTTAAATGCACTGCAATGCTTGCAGATCAAGTTCATCTCACCAATGTTGACCTTTTCATGTTGATGGTATGGAATATCTGGGTCATATTGATGAGCAGCACCTTTTAGGTCTTGCTGCATTTCATTTCTTCTTCTGTTTAAATTTCCATTTCTCTGGTCTGCAAGTCTTATTTGGGTTTGTTATTTGTTTCATTTGCTCTTCTCATTGAAGATCTGACTCTTTTTTCATCAAGTCTTGCCTGTGCTTGTTTATTGGTTTCATTAGCTCTTCTGATTGAAACTCTTTCTCTCTCATCATCAAGTCTTGCCTGTGTTTGTTCACTGGTTTCATTAGCTCTTCTGATTGAAACTCTTTCTCTCTCATTATCAAGTCTTGCCTGTGTTTGTTCACTGGTTTCATTAGCTCTTCTGATTGAAACTCTTTCTCTCTCATTATCAAGTCTTGCCTGTGTTTGTTCACTGGTTTCATTAGCTCTTCTGATTGAAACTCTTTCTCTCTTATCATCAAGTCTTGTCTGTGTTTGTTCACTGGTTTCATTAGCTCTTCTGATTGAAACTCTTTCTCTCTCAACAGCAAGTCTTGCCTGTGTTTGTTCATTCGTTTCATTTTCTCTATGTAAGGCTTGCTTCTTTGCCGTTTTAGAAACACGACCTAATTGAGTTTTTCTTTTTGGGGGCATGATTTCTCTGAAGAAAGATTGGAACATAATAGCTTATATATTGTTTTAGTGTACAACTGCTTTTAAGTATTTCCCTTTGTTAAAACTTTCTTCTTAAATACCATACTGAAGGTTCCCCCCCCCCTTTTAGCATCAATAAACTTATAAGTAACTTAGATAAATAAGTAACTTATAAGTAAATTATTAAATTAGTTTAAATTTTGCTACCCCATGACTATTTGTTTAATTCGGACACATCAATTGTGTTTAGACATTTGTAAAACAGGTGAAGTGTTAATTTAAGTTTTGGATATATAATTTGTTTAGTGATATTTTGTATTGATTATAAGATCCAAAAAAAATATTCAGAAGAGATTTATTTAATTTAACCTTCACAAGATCAATAAATATATGTATTTAATTCATCCTTCTTAACATCAATGAACAGATGAATTTAATTTATTCCATTAGCACCACTAAATGGCTGAAAGGTATTAGATAAGCTAATATATAAACTTGTTTACTACTTCAAGTTTGGTTAGGTAGGGTTAGTTATTGTAAAATCTTAAAAAACACATTCTAAAGAGATTAATTTCATTTGTTCTTCTTAAGAATGTCAAGTTCTAATGATTTTTATGACTCACAAGGCTTCAACTCAATAAGTAAAAACACCATCAGAAGAATCAATATTTTAATTGAACAAAGAAATCCTTCAAGGCAAAATAATAACAACACTGTGCGTGCTCTCAGATACAAAATCGTCCCTCTAGCATATCTCTCTATTGACGTCATCCCACACCAAACTACGTCACACCAAGCATGTGTCAAAATAGTGCGCACTGTGCAACAGTCAAACATTGACATTCCCAAAGCGGGAAAACCCCATCTAATATATAAAGATGAAAGTTTGTTTGTTTGTTTCTTTTGTTTGTTTCTTTTGTTTGTTTTGTTACTCATAGAATGCCACACCGTTGGACCTAGGTGCTGAAATTTTGCATGGGACCCTCATTTGACCCGGGACAGGTCATAGGCTACGTAGTTTTTTTTCTTATATAAAAAACTGACTCATCACTAATTGAATTCTCCAATTTCGCGTGTAGGTAGAAGCATGAAACTTTGGGAAGTTGTTGAGTAGCCTCTCACGACGATCATTTGCGTAAAAAAGTTGCAATTCAGTCATGGGGGCCGGGGGCACAAAGACGTTTTTTTCATTATATGGGCTATATGAAAATTGATATTTAAATATTTTTTTTGCTCGTTACCACCACGGAAGTGTACTTAACAACCACCCAGAGTTTTATGCTTCTAACTACACGGAATTAGTGATCTTTAGGTTCACTTGTGTTAAGTTTAATGACTTTCTTAATAAGTTCGTTAGCTAAAGTTTAAATAGTTAATTTGTTTAGCTTATGTAAACATAAAATTATGTAAACATGAAATGACAACATAGGTCCTAGGCCTTTATATGCATGTCAAGATCATTGATTCTTAACTTTAATAAGTAAGTTTATAGTAATGAGCAAGTTTTATTATGTTGTTGAAAATATTCAAATAGTTATTTGTTAAGTATGTATGTGTATGCAACGATTTACTTTCTTCTTATTTTTTTTGCATTTCTCTTGATTAACTTCATTTAGTGCCCTCCCCTTTTCTATACTAATAAAAGCCTAAGCCCCCTCTCACTAATTGTCCAACTTCCCATTTGACTAAAAGTCTGTAAAATTTACGAATCATACTAAAAACAATTAAGCACGACTCAACTCTGAACTAAAAGTAATGAGTAAAAATCGCCCTTTATCTAATTTCCAGAAACAAAAACAGGAATTTTTTTTTACAAAATATAATGTCTTATCTCAAAACGGGAATCAAAAAAGAATTGTATCCCTTGGTGAAACAGCAACATATAAGATTTTGGAATCCATCGCTAAATGGACCGTTTTGTAGAAAGGGACAAAAGTGAACAAATTATAGTCAATTTTTAGTCAATTAAAGTTAATTTAAAGGCGGGCGCTTAAAATGAAGTCTTATAATGCAGTACTGCTCCAAAAATAAATTGTATACTTTTTGATAGTCTTTATTTATTAGTGTTTTAATATGGAAATGATATATAATGCTTTTTTATATTTGTCTCTATGTTATACGATTTAAATTTACGGCTTTTATGTAATAGGTATAATTTTAAAAATGAATTCAAGTGATGTTTTGGGTCATCTTTCCCGATGGGACATCATAGTTTGTAAATTATATTTCAAACACCAGATTTAGTTTCTGCAAAATAAATAAATCATTTACGAAATAGGAAAAAAAGATGCTATGTTTGACTAAACATCTATTTTTAAAATGGCTTTTGTTATTCCGCAACAGCGTAATGACCATGGCATATTCAATTCGCCGCCCAACTTAATTAATTGCTTATAGGTTCACTTGTATTGAGTTTAATATGCTTATGTTTATAAGTCCGGTAGAAAGGTTTAAATTGTAAATTTATAGAGCGTATGTAATAAAAAAAACACAGCATTGGTCGTAGGCTTTTATATGCATGTAATATTCCTTGATGATTTACTTTAATAATTAAATTTAAGGGATTGAGCAAGTAAAATAAGCAAGAAAAATTAATATAGAACACGCAACAAATTTTAAGAAAAACAAACGTATAGTTCCTCTAAATTACGATTAAGCTTTTTTGACTTGGGCAATTTCTTTTATTTGTTTAAATTAAAATTTGAGTCATTAGAAACAACATAATAAAACTCTTAATTTAAAAATAAATACCATACATCGTGTGACAAATGTAATGAAATAGTGTTAACAGATCTATAATATCAAGAAAGTATTTGTATAAAAGGCCACTGTTTTGTACCGCAAGGCCAAAACAAATATGAATGTTATAATAATAAAATTACACTGCTCACTTTTAGATGCGTACACGAAAAGGTGCGCACCGTAATTTGACAATAAAAGATTTTTGAAAGCGCACAGCTAAAAATAAAGTATTGTAAAAAATAACGCACCAAAATGAACTCGTTTTGAATGCCCGCATGAAGCTGTTCAATATCGAAATGAGAATTTATTTTGTCTTTATTTGGCTCTACATTTTCTGATTATGGGCCCCCTTACCCTAGGGGTGGTCACCTGGGGTTGAAACATAGCCTACGACCTGTCTAGGGTCGAATGAGAGCCCCATGCAAAATTTCAGCATCCTGGGTCCAACGGTGTGGATTTCCATTGGTAACAAACACACAAACAAACAAACACACAAACTTTCATCTTTATATATTAGATGACCGTCTCAATGTTTATGTGTAGGAACCGCAAATCCTCACGAGCACCAATTTCTAGGCGTTTATTTATTTATTTTTAAAAAAAATTTTATGATGAGGTTCATAACGCCACTGAATCTTTATTCTACCAAATAGGAAGACAGGAAAACAGTTTAAAAATTTGTACAATAACCTATAATGCATGATATTAAATTGGGATCTGACTTTGTAACCAGAATTTGTGCTATTCTAGTCCAAACATTGGTTTTCCTCATTTGTGGATATTTCAATAAGCTGCTCCTGTATTAGTATGTATTCATCTGTGTTTTGGACCTGAGGGGACGCGGTGGTCGAGTGGCAGCGCGCTCGACTGACATTCCGATGGTCACGGGTTCGAATCCATGTGTCCCTGAGTCACCCAGCTCCGAATGGATACCTAACACGAGTTAGGCGGCTGGGTAATGCGTGGAAACCTCATAGCCGTGGCCTGTGAAAGCTGCATCACTTGCCAACAGATAATCCGTCATAATCTGTGGAAGCAATTATCTTCTGCATAGTATGTATAGAAGAGATAAGATAAGAAGTTTTTCCATGCGCCAAACAGTTCAACTGCCATTCTGGATATATACAATAGTGACGAATGCCTACAAATCTTTGGTTCAGGTCTGAGGTATGCACGAAGAGCCGTTTAGATTTGACAGTAAGCAAGCAAATCTTTATCTCTATTTTTCAATTTCAGAAAATTTGAAAACTGAGAACATTCTCCTGTTCCTAAGTTTTGTTTGCACAGAAAAAGGTTTGCAACAAACTCAGATATAACGCTTTTAGTTTTGATTAAATTTAATTGGTTACCTTGTAGTAGTTTTAGTTTCAAATTAGTTTCGTTAAAGTTGGGTAAATAATTCATTCATAAAGGATATGCCATTTTTTAGTTAATTGTGATGAAGGTCATTGTCTTTGTTTTCCAGGAATTCGGACACTGAATCAAAGAGAGCATATAATCGATTTAAATATGTTTCTGATGATAACCAGCGTACTTCTGTGTGGATAAATAATCCATTATAGTGTTCTTCATTTTCCAAACCATATTGAGCAAATAATCTCTAATTGGAGGCATCCCTTTTGATTTTATTAACTGCTCTAGTGTCATATTGTAGTGATCCATTCCAAATTTCACTAAGATTTTTTTGAATATTTGATGTCGATGAGTGACTCAATTTGCTGAAAATACATTTGTTACAGAATGTTTTAAGGATGCCGGAAAGTCAAGAGTGTTGCTTTAACTTCAAACATGTTTTTTAATTCAGTAAATAACGTTTCACCCTTCATATTTGTTTCCAAACATTTAACCATTCTTCAAATATTCATTAGCACCATATTGTCGAAGTTGTTTCTTCGGCTTACTCAGTGCTGGATTAATCCAGGGCCGTCTTAACGCATAGACCCGTTGGGCATTTGCCAGGGGGCCCACGATCATAGGGGCCCCATGGGAATAAGTTTATTCATATATAGTATGTATATATTTTTTTTATTCCTGCAGGGGAGAGGCCCAACACTATTTCTTAGCCCGGGGCCCGAAATGGTTTAAAGACGGCTCTGGATTGACCTATTTGCTAAACAGGCTATAGCTTAGGGCCCCTGCCTTCTTGGGGGCTCCAGGAATTTTGTTTTCATATTTGTCACTGATATAGAATATCTAGACTTCAAAAGGGCCTTAAATAGCTTAGGGCCCAATCAAGTCTAAATCCAGCCTTGTGCTCATCATTCTCTTATCTGTTGTAACAGACCACTGTTAAGAATTATTAACGTTTTCAATGGAATGCTAAAGTAAAGCCCTATTGAAAACATTATTTGCTGATAGGATACAATTTAGATAAATATAACTTCCCCATACATCGAAAAATACACAACCTTTCAACCCTGGTAGATTCAAGTTAAAAACTTGTATTTTTCTACTTATAGTTATAGGAATTCGGCATTTCTTCTGCATCAAGCTTGACCTTTCAACAAACCAAGTATTTTAATTTGTTATAAATGTAAGAATTACAGTAGTAGTCAGTAGTTATACTACTTTTTCTACGTAAAACAACATTGTATCCATGAAGGATAGCCCCTTAGATGGTATTTAATTAGTAGAATAGGCATTCACATACTATTTTATTTATTATTATTTATTTTAATTTCAATATTACTAAAATGTATCAGTGGTATTATTTGATGTTAAACCTTGCGCGGACCCCCTGACGTTGTTCAGGGACCCCCAAATCAATTTTAAGTTTCCACGGACCCCCTGAAGGGTACCGCGGACCCTTGGGGGTCCGTACGGACCACTTTGGGAACCACTGTTTTAAACTATTCTAAAAACACGCGCACGCAAACGCACATATTTTCTTATTTGATAAGCTACGCAAACTAAAGTAGACAGGCATACATCCACGATATATTTTAAAATCTTTATTTCCAGTTCTATCCCATGAGATATTGACAAGTATTGACACATATTTATCTATTATAATAAAACATTGTATCATGTTAATCTGAGAGTGCTTTAATTCATATTTTCATATATAGACTTTATAAAGATTATTTTAAACATTGTCAACCTGCCCCATTTTACAAAACTATAGGCCTTCATTCCCAGATTTCCGTTTATTTTGGGCCAGAGGCACAGAATATTTACAAGAAAAATTACGTAAAGTAATTTATTTTTCATTTGATTTGATACCATCTTGAGGAAAGTTGACACACATATCATTCATGATCAAGATTTAAATATTTAGAAGATGTGATTCGGCTAACGGGCTCTTATGTACATTTTTCTTATTTAATTTTATGAGCATTATTTTATTCATTCGATCGCCATGAAACTTTGGGAAATTGTTATGTACACTCACACAAAACATTCTCAGATTTTTTAGGAAAAATAAAATTCATGGTAGGGCATCGGCCGAAAATGTCATTCTTCCTATAATTACATATATAAAAATTATTTTAAACATTGGCTATTTGTTCAATGGTTTTGTAACAATATATTTTTTTAAGTGGCATGGTTGTTAGCCTTGCACTTAAATATACAAGTGTTATCTAACGAAACCAGAGCTGTTGATTATAAAATGAGACAAGACGTGAATGACATGAAATCACTTAAATTTATGGTTAATGTAATTTTGAATACACGTTGTTCTTAAAATCTATTTTATTACTAATACTTTGCTAAATTTTTATTAATAATATTAGGAGCTGTACTTTAAAATAATTGAAGTAATAAAAGTTAATGACACCATGTCTCGTAGAATGGTTTAGTAAATTTTAATAAACAATTTTAAAGAATCCCACAATCGAATCATTTATATTGCCAGCTAAGTTTTCTCCAATACAATGTCATTTTAAATAAAACTGTACCGGTGCCTTTTGGTGCGGGGATGACAGGAAATTCAATTTAATACATGAACGATTTTACAAAAAAAATATCTTTAATTAGAAGAGATTAAACTGTTCTCCTTTTTTAGAACACAAGACATATGAATATATCTGGGACAGAATAAACTCTATTGCGGGTCATCAAGAAACCATCATAACAAAAATTAAGAGACGTAAGATGGCATTTTTCGGTCATGTACTGCGGCATGATAGCCTGACAAAAATTATCATTTAAGGCACTGTAGAAGGGGGCCGGCGAAGAGGTCGACAACAGAAAAGTTGGTTGGACAACATAAAGGAAAGGAAAGCGATGAAATTGCATGAATTATTGGCCGACGCTCAAAATAGGCAAATGTGGAGATCGTTATCGGTTGATGTGTCCATGCGCTCCCCCCAACGACCGCAACGGTCACGGGGACTGATGATGATGATGAACTGTATTTTACAGAAAAAATAATTCCCATTTAATAATTGGTATTATTTGTCAAATACTGCTTATTCCAGTGTACATTTCTAACGATTCTAAAAAGATGCGCACGTAAACACACATATACTCTGATTTGACAAGTTACGCAAACTAAAGTAGACAGTCTTACATCCACGCTGTATTTTAAAATCTTTATTTAAAGTTCTATCCCATGATAAATATAATTACATATACATATATGTGTATAAATATATATATATATTGATTAATACATTTTATTTCTATTTATACGTTATTTTCCAAAGTTTAATTGTTTTGTTCGCTGATAAAAAATTGTGCCATTTATATTGCTAAGTTTTATCAATTAAAGTTTTGCTTTAAATATTTCAGTTCTGTGTTTAGTGCTGTAGTTAAGGGAATTGTACTTTAAATGCAATTCCGATATAAAAAATAACGATTTATTTATAAAATGCTCTCTGTCTCTCTCTCTCTCTATCTCTCTCTCTCTCTCTCTCTCTGTGCTCTCTCTCTCCCTCTCTCTCCCTCTCTCTCTCTGTTTTTACTTATCCGATAAATTGCATATGTGTAATAGTGTTAATCACTTATTATAAAATAGTATATTTTAGGTACTTTTGTGTTGCATAACTATTGTGTCCAAATTAAAATATAAAAATATTAAAAGATTTTACATTATTGGTTTTTAAAACTTTCTTCTTAAAATAGTTGTAAGTGCAAATATCCAGTTAAATATTAATTACATTTTGTTGTAAAAGTGTATTTATTACTTGTTTATGCGTTACACAGTGCTACCACCCAGTACACTTTATGCCATGCTACAACATTTTACTATATCAAATGTTTTGAGAAAAAATGTTCATTTTCAGACAAATTGTTACATGTGTGTGTGATATTGTTATAGAAAAAGTTTTTATCATTTCCTTCTGATTGTGTTTACCTGTTAATGAGAACATGAAAAGAGAAACAAGCAAGGTAAACATTATTTACCCACTTCAACGAATGGATTTGTAATTCACACTATCTGAAACATACTAAAACATTGAACAGTGTACATGGTTGTAATTCAAATTTTGCACCAACTAATATATTTTAATGATCATAATGTGTATAACTAAATTAATTTTAAAATTAATATTAAGAAATAAGATAAAAACAAAAAATAGTCAATATGTTTATGAATATAAGTGCAGTAATAAAGTTTTTAAGCAACCATAATGACCAGGCTATATATGAATGGATGATGGTGATGAAAATCCTGGGTAGTAAAAATGATGACCATAAAAGTGATGATGACATGTACTGCGCTGCTATTGACAGTAATTTACGTTTCCTCAGACGCCGGTGCCTTTGCCTGAGTTACCTCCTCTTGTACTACTAATTATATTTTTTTTTAAAAACGCCAAGCAGTTAATCCGTGGAAATTTAACCACGGCGCAGTGAAGGATTTCTATATTTATATTCTTGTTATACATCAAGTATTATCTATAAATACAATTATCTTCGTAGTCGGATCATGCAAGGCAAGAAGCTGCAAGTATGTGCAACAGAACATGACGAATGACCTTCGCTCGGGTCAACTAAACACATTTAACGGTTGACAAGCGAAGGTAGAGGACAGGTGACCAACAATGGTTCTTGCGTTTCACTTGCATTGTAAATTCAATGATTGTTCATTCACAGAAAACGTGAGATTCGTAGTGTACTGGTTAACACGTCCGCCTTATGCGAGGAAGGTCATGGGTTCGAGCCCCGGCGAATATATTGTTTTTTTTTAAATGTTTGTTTGTGCCCATTCTTTTACCTCTCCATTGCATAGCAAACGCCACAGACTTGCTCATCATAGACAGCGCAAAGAAACGGTTGAGGGGGGGTAGAGAGTACAGACACAAAAAGCAGCACCTAGTAAATAAAAAATAGCGAGCAAAGGTGAAGACATGCACACTGAGGCTGTTGTTACCCGCCTCCCATTTATTACTACCATCCCTTAAACATAAACTTTGTTTGGCAGATCCTGGCGAGGGTTAGTCATATTTAGGGTTGTTAATTGCGTGTTGGTGTTGTTGTTTTTTTTTGAAAACCGAATATCGATTATGTAACTCCGATTTTAAACCATTTGTCGTTTTACAGCTGGATTCATAGAAGTTAGGGGTGTTCCGAATATCGCCTGCACATGTCTCGAAAATAAACAATGAGTTGGCAGTCCCCTTTCAAACCGACGTTCACTCTCCATGAGCAAGTCTGCGGCGTATGCTACGCCGCGGGGCGTCTAGTGATAAATGTTTCTGTAACATCAGACAATCCTAGAATTAGCAGAAACTATGTATTTATCTGAATAGAAGGCTAATGTTTATATGTACATTTTGTTATCAATCCGAAGGAACACAATTTAAGATCAAGATTTATTTAAAATTACCTAAACAACGGTCATGAGTTCTTATTAGACTCAATGTAAACCAGGAGTAGGAGAATGCTATCAAATTATTGACATTGTATTCCTTAATTTAAGGATCGAAGTCAAGTGGCGTGCCACTTTAATAAATCAGCGAAATAACATTCTAGTTGTTTTAAATTATAGCAAAATGGACATACATATATTTTACATGAAATAAACACAGTTTATCGTTTCTATATTGTACGTAATTACAAGTTAAAAATTAATTTTGTCTTACAATTTTAATTTCTAAACATTATTTTAAGAACGTGATACGCAACATTTAGAAAACACAATTAATTAATTGTAAGTTTCATAGTAATCAAATTAATTTTACTTTTTAAACTCTGATCTCGTTATTTATTTTAATTATTTTCAAAACACGATTCCAATATAATTCAATATATCATACAGAATGGGACTGCGATAAAGCTTTTAAATAAAATACAAAATACACAAACAAATTGTGCAATTAAAACAATAAATTTGAGCTTTATTTTAAACTAAAACGACAATAGACGTTTCGGCTAATGCCTTCATCAGTACAATAACATAAAATAGGTACTTACATATATTTAAATTCTTAAAACATATTATATCATAAAATAATTTAAAATATTCATGTAAGATAAAAAGAAAGGAAAAACAAAAACAAACAAGGACACAGGATGTAGGAAAAAGGAGGAAGTATCTAAAGTTACAGTTAAAACCACAACGGGAAAAAGATTCTGCAGTTAGGTAAAATTGTGAATTTGGTTAATTCCATATGGAGCCAACGTACCAAATCGTTTTATACGTTTATTTTCCATGTGGATCCTATCATGGGTATTGTTTGTATATAAAATACCAGTAACTGCAACATCTGAAATACCATCATATATTAAGGACAATAGCCATATGATAAAATCTCTGGCTTCCTTGGCTTTACCTAATGAGGATCATATACTATTTACAATGGACGTTTCTTCATTGTACACGTCAATTCCTCATGCCGATGGCCTCTCTGCAATCTCATTTTTTCTTAACAAGAAGGCGAATCTCAAGATCCCCGCAGGTGCCATACTACGATTGACTGAGTTGGTTCTTAATTTAAACTCGTTTGAGTTCAACGGGCAGTTTTTTGATCAAATTAGTGGAGTTGCTATGGGAACGAAGATGGGACCAAGTTACGCATGCATATTTATGGGCCATTTAGAACACCTATGGAGTGAAAATTACAAAGGTATCTCTCCAGAGTACTACAGGAGATACATTGACGATTGTATAGGAATAACAAAAATGGACATGCAACAATTGCAAAGTTTCATTGACTTCGTTAGTAATTTCCATTGTTCAATCAAATTTACTTCAACCATCCATAGGAGTGCTGTCAATTTTTTGGACATTCAAATTAAATTAAACGAAAACAAAATATCAACATCAATATTTTACAAGTCTACAGACAGCCATAGTTTCCTTATGTACACATCGTCCCATCCTCAATCATGTAAGAACGCTATTCCATTTTCGCAACTATTGAGACTTAAAAGACTCTGCAGTGATGAAGCAGACTTTTTAGAGAAAAGTCATGAAATGCTGGATTTTTTTCGAAGGAGGTCATACCCAGAAACAGTTTTAATATCCGCTATCAATCGAATTAAAGGCATGACCAGACAGGAGACATTTACATCATCTGGTTCTGATCAATGTGATCGATCCAAATTTATTTTAACTTTTCATCCCCATAATTTTATAGCACGCCAGGTAATTCTCAAAAACCGACCAATCCTCATGGATGACCCTCTAACTCAGCAAGTCTTCAAAAAACCTCCTCTTTTTGCTTTCCGGAGAGATAGAAGCCTGAGAGATATACTTGTAAGAAGTCACCTTCCCACAATGAAAGCACATATTGGAACAAAAGGTTGCAACCGTAACCGTTGCAATACTTGTCCATATGTGATTGAAATTAACCAGGTTTCTTTCCCTCTTGAAAACTTCATAATAAAAGATGGATTCACTTGCACTAGTCGCAACGTGATTTATGCAATTCTTTGCAAGAGGTGTAATAAAATTTACGTGGGTGAGACAGGTCGTCGTCTTGGAGATCGGTTTCGAGAACACCTGTATAATATTAATAAACAGGCTCAATGTCCTGTATCTAAACATTTTAACAGTGTTGACCATGACGGTATTTCAGATGTTGCAGTTACTGGTATTTTATATACAAACAATACCCATGATAGGATCCACATGGAAAATAAACGTATAAAACGATTTGGTACGTTGGCTCCATATGGAATTAACCAAATTCACAATTTTACCTAACTGCAGAATCTTTTTCCCGTTGTGGTTTTAACTGTAACTTTAGATACTTCCTCCTTTTTCCTACATCCTGTGTCCTTGTTTGTTTTTGTTTTTCCTTTCTTTTTATCTTACATGAATATTTTAAATTATTTTATGATATAATATGTTTTAAGAATTTAAATATATGTAAGTAACTATTTTATGTTATTGTACTGATGAAGGCATTAGCCAAAACGTCTATTGTCGTTTTAGTTTAAAATAAAGCTCAAATTTATTGTTTTAATTGCACAATTTGTTTGTGTATTTTGTATTCAATATAATTCAACAGAATCGGTGCCTTGTGGTGCGTCATTGGGGCGATAGTATTTTATTGCACGTTTAGTAATATTACTAGTAATATTTATTTATTTTATTTTGTGTGTGTTCTCTAAAATATGAGCACGTTCCTTAAATTTTATAGTTATAAAAAAATAAATATATATATAAATATATTATATTTTTATTACATCTGTATATAATTGTTTCCATAATTATAAATTATATCCATTGTGTGATTCTAATAAATCTTCATTGCAATTGATAGGAATTCCAACAAAATGGCATCTTCATAATATACAATAACAAAAGTGGACAGCATATTTGTAAGCGACATACTGGAATTTAAAAAAGAATGTTTAATAAATACAAAAAGTCGGATGGCAGGTTTTCTCTCACATAAATCAAAATATCAAATATCTTTTCTATTCAATCTCAAACATTATTGTCAGGTATGAGAATCACTAGGGTGAATGCATGATGACATGAGTAAATACGAGTGTACATGGAATGATTTTTGAATCCCTTATATTAGCTTCACCGTCTTGTCTCTCTCTCTCTCTCTCTCTCTCTCTCTCTGTCGTGCGCTCTATGGAGCTGAAATTTTGCACATAAACTCGTGTCACCCTACAATGCATTGTGTCAAAATTTCAGATCGATCAAATGTACCGTAATAAAATTAATGCTTTTTTTTTGTTTAACTCTATATAACTATAGGTAGCATCTGCTATTGTTTACATCCACGTGTCACTTGAATTCACGCCAGCCATCGATGACCACATCTCGTGTTTTAAACCAAAAGGAGTTCACTCAGTTTTAGTCTGTACATTTTTGTCGCTTTTGATAATAATTAATACTTTTAGTTATGTCGCATATATAAGGGTTTTATAGTCAAAAACTTTGTTTTTACGGGTTGTTTAATGAAACCATTTATATTAACTTCACCTTCTTGTCGTTGTCCCGTCTGTCCGCAAGCGGAAAAAGAAAATTAAAAAATGATCCACTTTCCATGATCCTATCAAGCGGAAATTTTTCCAATAGACTTGTGTCACCTAACAATGCATTGCATCAAAATTGCAGATCAATCGAATGTACGGTAATTAATTCAATCATTTTTTAGTTTATCTCTATATAGCATGTTTAGTCGTCTGCTAGTGTTGACCTCCACGGGTCACTGGTTCACTCCAGCCCTCCATGTCACAAGGGTTTGTCACATTCTGTGCGTGGTGCGTATTATATTAAAAATAAACATTAACTTTAGTTAGGTCTAAAATATAAGGGATTTTTGCAGGTTGTTTTTATTAGTTAGTGATCTCTAATCACGGGAGTGTGTAGTCAGAGGGCATGCGAGAGGTCAGTGGAGACAGTTGTGACAGCAATCAGTAAGACATGAATTTTGAGCGTGGTCCAAGACGGTCGAGTTGGTGCAAGGGGTTATTAACAGTTGTTATAAAATGTCTAGTCTCCTCCAAGCTCCTTGTTATTAACACAGTTGTTATAAAATGTCGACAGTCTCTTCTAAGCTCCTTGTTATTAACACAGTTGTTATAAAATGTCTACAGCCTCCTCCAAGCTCCTTGTTATTAACACAATTGTTATAAACTGTCCACAGTCTCCTCCAAGCTCCTTGTTATTAACACAGTTGTAATAAAATGTATACAGTCTCCTCCAAGCATATTGTTATTAACACAGTTGTTATAAAATGTCTACAGTCTCCTCCTAACTACATGTTATTAACACAGTTGTTATAAAATGTATACAGTCTCCTCCAAGCATATTGTTATTAACACAGTTGTTATAAAATGTCTACAGTCTCCTCCTAACTACATGTTATTAACACAGTTGTTATAAAATGTCTACAGTCTCCTCCAAGCTCCTTGTTATTAACACAGTTGTTATAAAATGTCTACAGTCTCCTCCAAACTCCATTGACATTGTGTCCCTAAATATAGGGATCGAGGTCAAGTGGCGTGCCACTTGGATATATTAAGTTTAATTGTTATTAAATTGTGACGTTTCTGAGGATGTTGTGAAACAATTAGAGATATGTACAAACATCACTTATCGTATGTTTTTTATAGTTTCCTTAATTTCATCACATACCATTTTAAAATCTGTGTGTCAAACCAAATAAATATTTGTAAAAGTTAGTCTATTGTTCTATAATGAAAGTTTGAAGTTACACAAATATATAATTATTTGTCTCATAGAGTTGTACATTATATTTAAAAGGAGTTGAATAAAAATTATTTAACAACTTATCTTAGCACAAATGTTGTGTCAAGAAAAACGAGATTCTAAATAAAATGAATTGGTGCTTTGTGGTGCAGCGCTGATGGGATGTATAATGTAAATGTGCAGTAGATATGCCAAAGATGGTGTTTTTTTCATCCAAATAGTTGATAGATTATTTGTATTGTTTATGTATGTTTTGATAATAATACTGCAATAATGCAAAGCTGTCATATATCGATTACTGCTTATTTCATGGAAAACCTCTAATGATTATAAATAGACACACATACACAAATTCAGATAAATTTGAAAAGGCTTCAAAATCTAAAACAACTGCCGAAATCCAAATACGTCTGTATATATATTGATATAGTTTACCAACTCTAAAAACACCTAGAACTTTGGCTATTGTATAACAGTACTTAATTATGCTTTATTTCATTTTTAAAAGACGTACAATTTATTTAGAACAAAATTATAAAATTCTTTCTTTGAATTTAGTCAAATAATACAAGCTTAAAACAATAATGAATAAATAAAATGTTAACGTGATTTTGTCATCAATATATTTTTAAATTATTTATATTAACTCTCGGTGTCTGGTTGTTTGTTTGAACCCTTGATTGCTTGCTTGTCGCCAAAACTTTTGTTCAATTTTTAACCCGCGTCCACGTAAACTAGCGAGCAGAAATTGCATGTCCGAATTCATATTACAAAAAGTAAAGTTGAAAAATGCGTATCTCAAGGAAGACCTTTACATTATTACGTTCTGCATTGTTCGATTAGTTTTATAGATATAATGTATCGTGACGTGGAGGCCACGATTATAAATATGTATAAAACGCTTTGTAACTAGGGGAAATAATTCGTTAAGTATTAAATTGAGTTTTATTTGTTCTTATTTTTAAATAAAAAATACACATTTTGTAATATCATTTAAATTGTTAAATTTCTCTCAAGATAAACAAAGCATTGTTTAATTACCTGCCTTTAAAAAATATTTATATATTAGGGCTGCGGAAATTAAATATTAATTAATCGATTAATTGAAAAAAAATGTAAACCATTAAAATTAATTTGATCGGTTAAAATTAGAAAAAAAAAGGAAAATAACGAGGCCGGTATTTCCCAATAGAGTAACGGTAACTTATATTTGTGTTACTTACATACTTTTCCCTCGTTTTAAAATTATATATTTAGACGTGCATACTTAAACAAAAAGGTTTTTCTTCCTTATTTCTTACTAGCAGACCCGTCGTGCGTTGCAACGATCTCTTTAAAAATGAATAAATTGAAAGAAACCAAAGATTGGTGTGTTTTAAAAGAATTATGCCATAAACCTTCGGGGAAGTGAGAAAAAAAAAGTCCAAGTTTAATAGCAAACTGTTACATAAATTAATAATTAAAAACTTACAAAAGGAAAAACGATATTAAGAGGCCCAGCCAAAAAATGAGTGATAATTTAATTTTTTTATTGCCATTGTACTCAAGCTAAATTTCTCAATATCGTGTAAAATTGAATGGGGAATTAAATTGTTACCGTGCAGTAAAAATGACATTTGGGGCCCCCAGCTCCGAGGGAATGGACATTAGGAGTTCAGTGCCCTATAGTAATATATTATAGGTTCTTAACTTTTTATATACTAACTTTAGTCAAAATCCATTTATTTTCTCATTATCTACCGCTTAAACTAATTTTAATATAGCTAATATAGTGAATAAAACTACATAAAGGGGCCCCGGGCTTTTTCGCTGCGAGATGTCAATTTCAAAAACCTTTACATTTCAATTCAGTTTCATCATGGATATATTTATCAAGATCGTTAAAAAGTGAATGGCAAAAATATCTTAAACATATATGAAAAAAGACATTTGGGGCCCTCCGTCACCGAAGAAAATGTCATTAGAAGTTCAAAAACCTTGAGTATTTTAATATGGGCTACCAAGTTTTTTATACAAAATTTGGTTAAGATCCAATCATTTACTCAGTAGCTAACGCATAAACTAATTTTTATATAGTTCGTATAAGCAAAAAACGACAGTAAGAGATAGAGGGTCCAGTTATTGCAAGAAATAAAGTGCGAAACACATGTTCATTTGAATAAATTTCAAAATGCATAAATTTATTTATATTTATCAATAATGGTAAAATTTGACTGTGCGATAAAATATTAAACATACATTTTGGGCTCCCTGCCCCAAGGAAAAGAAAATTACGAGTTCAGTGCCCTATAGTAATAAAATATAGACCCTCGAGTTTTTATATAATAAGATGGGTCAAGACCCATTAACTTTTTCAGAATTTTACGCTAATAATAATTTTTATACAGCTAATATAATGAAAAAAAAACGAAATTTAGGGGCCCCTGGGCCCATTCGGTGAAAGATTTCAATTTAAAAAATGCTGTTCATTTTAATTCAGTTTCCTCATAGATATATTCCTTAAGATCGTGAAAAATTAAATGAAGAAAACTATCTCAAACATATACGAAGAAAAGACATTTGGGGCCCCAGGCCCCGAAGGAATGGAAATTTGAATTTCTGTGCCCTATAGTATTTTAATATCGGCTACCAAGTTTTTGTATACAAATTTTGGTTAAGGTCCATTCATTTACTCGGTAGCTAACGCATAAACTTATTTTTATATACCTCATATAAGCAAAAAACTACATTATGGGCCCCAGGGCCTAATTATCGCAAGAAATAAAGTGCGAAAGACATTTTAATTTGAATAAATTTCAAAATACATACATTTATTTATATGTCTCAATATTGAATGAACGATAAAATATTGAACATACATTTTGGGCTCCCTGCCCCAAGGGAATGAAAATTAGGAGTTCAGTGCCCTATAGTAATAAAATATAGACCCTTAAGTTTTTATATATTAAGATGGGTCAAGATCCATTAATTTTCTCAGTATTTAACACGAATACTAATTTTTATACAGCTTAAATAAGGGAAAAAACGACATTTAGGGGCCCCTTTAGTGAAAGGTGTCAATTTCAAAAACCTGTTCATTTAATTCAGTTTCCTCATAGATATATTCCTCAAGATCGTGAAAAATTGAATGGGGAAAAATATCTTAAACATATACGAAGAAAAGACATTTGGGGCCCCCGGCACCGAATATATTGACATTAGAAGTTTAGAAACCTTAATTATGTCAATATGGGCTACTAAATTTTTGTATGCAAATTTTGGTTAAGATGCATTCATTTACTCAGTAGCTAACGCAAAAACTAATTTTTATATAGCTCACATAAGCAAAAAACGACATTAAGGGCCCCAGTGCAAGATATAAAGTTCAAAATACCTGTTCATTTCAATCTGTATAATAATGGATACATGTGTCATTAGTTGTCAATATTGTTAATAATTGAATGGTGAATAAAATCTTAAACGTTTAAGAAAAAGAATTTTTTGGGCCCCCAGCCCCGAAGGAATGACTATTAGGAGTTCAGTTCCCTTTAGTGTTTTAATATTGGCTATCAAATTTTTATATACAAAGTTTGGTTAAGATCAATCAATTTACACAGTAGCTAGCGCTGAAACTAAATTTTATATAGCTCATATAAGCAAAAAATGACATTATGGGTCCCCGGCGCCCCATGAGTGATAAATTTAGAAAAAAAGTTGCCAGTCTCCAAAAGTTTCATGATGATCGGATGAATGGTTTAATCAGCTATAAAGGACATGCACACAGACATACATTGATTTTTATATATATAGATTAACAAAAACGACATTAAGGGCCCCCGGGCCCAATCGGTGCAAGAGAATAACTTTAAAATACATGTTCATTTCAATCTGGATCATGATAGATATATTAGTCAATGCTTTTCAAGATCGTGTAAATCATAACGGGAATAAAGTATTTAACGCTTACAAAAAAAAGGATTTTGGGCCCCCGGCCCCGAAGGAACGGACATTAGGAGTTCAATGCCATATGGTACTTTAATATAGGCTATCAAGTTGTTATGTACCAAGTTTGGTCAAGATCCATTCATTTTCCAAGCAGCTAAGCCTTAAACTAATTTTTATATAGCTCATATAAGAAAAAATTCTCATTATTTGGCCCCCGGCGCCCCATGAGTGTTAATTTTTGAAAAAAAGTAGCCTATTTCCATCCCGTGAGCGTACTCAAAAGTCTCCAAAAGTTTCATGGCGATCGGATGAATGGTTTAGTCAGCTAACGGGAATAAAGTATTTAACGCTTACAAAAATAAAGATTTTGGGCCCCCGGCCCCGAAGGAACGGACATTAGGAGTTCGATGCCATGTGATACTTTTATATAGACTATCAAGTTGTTATGTACCAAGTTTGGTCAAGATCCATTCATTTTCCAAGCAGCTAAGCCCTAAACTAATTTTTATATAGCTCATATAAGAAAAAATTCTCATTATGGGCCCCCCGAAGGAACGGACATTAGGAGTTCAATGCCATATGATACTTTAATATAGACTATCAAGTTGTTATGTACCAAGTTTGGTCAAGATCCATTCATTTTCCAAGCAGCTAAGCCCTAAACTAATTTTTATATAGCTCATATAAGAAAAAATTCTCATTATGGGCCCCCGGCGCCCCATGAGTGTTAAATTTTGAAAAAAAGTAGCCTATTTCCATCCCGGGAGCGTACTCAAAAGTCTCCAAAAGTTTCATGGCGATCGGATGAATGGTTTAGTCAGCTAACGGGAATAAAGTATTTAACGCTTACCAAAAAAAGACTTTGGGCCCCCGGCCCCGAAGCAACGGACATTAGGAGTTCAATGCCATATGATACTTTAATATAGGATATCAAGTTGTTATGTACCAAGTTTGGTCTAGATCCATTCATTTTCCAAGCAGCTAAGCCCTAAACTAATTTTTATATAGCACATATAAGAAAAAATCTCATTATGGGCCCCCGGCGCCCCATGAGTGTTAAATTTTGAAAAAAAAGTAGCCTATTTCCATCCCTGGGAGCGTACTCAAAAGTCTCCAAAAGTTTCATGGCGATCGGATGAATGGTTTAGTCAGCTATAACAGACATGCATACATACATACATACTTTGATGTTTATATATATAGATATAGCAGAATGCATTAGCTGTGCTACATTACAAAATTTAGGAGCCAGGGAATTACCAAGACTTAACCAATTTCGAGAAATAATGAATCGTGACTCACCGGGATCTCTATATGCATTATACAAATATAATTAATCGAAATAAATCGATTAATCAATAAAAGTTTTTCCCGCAGCCCTTGTATATATATATATATATATATATATATATATATATATATATATATATATATATATATATATATATATATATATAGTAGGACTGTTAACGTTTAATTTAAATTTAGTCATTAATTTTTGACAAAATAACGATTAATTAATCGTTAATTTCGATTTAAGCAAAAAAATAATACTAAAACACTTAGTAAATGTTCTTGTTGAAAATATAAATAACACTGTAATGTCTCCTTTATATGTCATCTTTTAACCAACTACGCAAAATGACAAGTGTGTTGACATTATTTGGATCAAGTGATGAGCGGTTCTAATTGACAATATAACCAGCCGAGCTGAACAATCATTCACACGGAACTGAGGTAACTAGTATGCACACAACGGTCTTGGCAAGGAATGACATTATCGGATATCGGTGTTCATTAAGTTTCCACCATTGTAGAGGATTAATGGATTCAGGAACTTTCATCTCCATTTTGTAACGTAGTAATTCATCATGAGAGCTGTCATCATTTTCTTTCTCTGAATTAGACTCCATTACTTCCATTAGCTTAATACGCTTTTCACTTAGATGTATAAGTAGGCGAAGTGTTAGAACAATGGTAGGCAAACTATATTAACATTTTGAACATTCCCGTCAGTCAATAGTTTAAAACCAAAATGTCCGTGTAAGCGTCAGGAAAGTTATTATTTATCGGCGCTATTTTTCTTATTATTTTGTAAAGCAATTTCCCATTTGAAAAATTGAGTTTATATATTTGAAATTTCTGTAATGCTTGATCCTGCAAATATGTTAAGGACGTTCTCAAGGATGGGCAAGGGCGGTAAAAATACCGAAGAGGTTTACTGGATTTCCTGGAAAATAATAAAAACCCGGAAAAAATATCAGTATTTTGTCAATTTCTCGCCAACCATAACAGCTATCGGCTTGAAACAAACGCAAAACAATAGCTAATAATATTTAGAACAATGTTGGAGAAGGAATTTTATAAAAATCTATTTGTTATTCGACTCCCCTAATTTTAGCAGCAATTTGTAGATAGCAATAGTTTTGTTTACTTTCATAATTATTTATTTGAAATGACTTTTAATGTAATCTAGAATGATAGTTAATGGGGTTTTCCCGCTTTGTGAATGTTAATGTTAGATTGTATCGCAGTGCGCATTATATTGACACATTATTGGTGTGATGTATCGTGAGGACATATGACGTCATTTGTTTACTTTCAGAATTACTGATTTGAAATTACTTTTAATGTAATCTAGAATGATTTCCCTTGAATAAAAATATCGGAAATTCTTTGTTGGGAATTGTGTTTAAACACTCATTCGAGTTTTTATTACATGCTTTTTACTTTTTCACTTCCAATAATTTGTAAATGATGGGTCGATTAATCGCTAAAAAAATAATTTAATCGTTGAAGGTTTTTAGCGATTAATCGATAAATTTATTGTTAATTTCCGCAGCCCTAATTTATATATATATATGCGCGTGTGTATATGTAGTTAGTTTGCGTACAATAATCTAATATAATTATATGTTTGCATGCGTGTGTGTCTTTTAGAAACGTTGGAAATTGAACATGCTTAAGCGGTACTTTTTCAGTGAAATCTTTTTAACATAACATCGTCGCTATTTAAATACACACTCCATAAAAATATTTTTAAAAAAGATTATTTTGATTCTCAATAAGTTACCATATTTATTCGCTAAGTTATAGTCAAGAGGTTTCTTATTAAATAAATTTGTAGTGCATTATTGTGTGTCAACTAAATGTTTGTTGTTTTTTTTTAAATTCATTGACGCACCAAAAAAGCACCGGTACAGATATATTTAACAGAACGCTGCATTTGAAAAAGAATCAGCTTTCTAGATTAAAGACAAGATGTTAACAATTCGTTAACAAATAAATCAAAATGTATATCACAATTCTATGAGAAAGAGTATTATTAACTTATATTATGGGCCATCCATATATTATGTACGCACAAAATTCGTATTTCTGTACCCCCCTCTCCCCCCCCCGTTGCATCCGTATATTTTCGGGACAACCCCCACCCCACTATGCGTACGTACGAATTCGCTCACCCCACCCCCCCCTTTTTTATTTTTAAAAATAAATTTTAAGCTGGAGTAAAAAGATATCGATTTTAATTTTTGAAGCCGTCCATAAATGACGTCACACGCCTAAAAAGGGGCGTTTAAAAACGAACATTGTGAAACATAGTATAGGTTATCATCGAAATTTGTATAGTTGGCGGTTATTTAAAAAAAATCGTTTACCTACTATGTCAATCGACATCTTACAACTTATTCTATACAACCTCGTGTTGTGTCACCTTTATGTACATTACATTGCTGTCAATTAGAATAGTTTTAATATGTAATGAGTAAATTAGTTATACTTTAAATATATCATGTGTAAATTAGATAAGGTCTAAATTTATATAATACGAATTTGATAAGGTCTAAATATAAAATGTTTCAAGTAGCTATAGTCTTATATGTATTGTGTAAATTAGATACAGTCTGAAATGAGCCCCATGTTTATTTTTTAGTAAAATATTTCAAGGATTTATTAAAACCTTTCAGTAGGTTAACTACTCTACTTTACAATAAAAAAAATGTTTAAATTATAAAAAATATCCTCTTTGGTCCAATGCACCAGTTAATTCAGATGTCAAGGATAAAACTGAAAATTTTAATACAAATAAAATATTCAACTTCAATAACAATCGTCTCAGGAGTAAAAAAAAACCCTATAACTTTAAAAAAAAATATTTTATAATAAGAAATCAAATCTACATTCCATTGGTTATACCTATAGTAGAATACACATTCTATGTACCGGACTCATCCGTCAAAGAAAACTTTGATACGCTAGAGACTAGAACATATATTTTTTTAAAAAGCATTTGGTTGATCTGTAGCAAATTCAAATTTGCCAATAAATATTGCCACTAGTTAGATTTATAATCCTAGTAAAAATAGAAAAAAAATAGGAAAGTAGTAATGATACAATAGGCAATTACATTAACTTGGAAATGCGACACAAATACAATAAAATCCAACAGTCGAATTGAAAAAGGGTTAAACACAATTTATTGTCTCATTTGCAAGAACAAAAATGCAAAAATAATTCTTCTATTTATATGTAAATGGGGCATCGAATTTATTCCCATAACAAACGATGAAAACCAGCATTTCCTTAATTTAAAAAAAAATGTAATAATATTGAACACAATATGTTTACCAGGGACAAGCTGATGACGCATTAATATTATGCAAATCAGCAGCGACTTTAATACAATACAATAAGTTTCATACAGCGATTAATGGTGGTTTTTTTTGGGTTGTTTTTGTGCAATAGCTCTATGACATATATTATAATAAATTATAAATAGTATTCATTCGTTTCTAATTATTAATTTAAAAAAAACATCATTTTTTTCCTAGAAATCAGAAATCTGAAAAAGGTCATTAGTCGTTTTGAAACCAAATCTCTGTTGACTGTGACAAAGAAACATTAGTATAAGTATATGAACAAGTCCTGGGTAAAATCTATAAAGTCTAACTATTGTGTCAAGAAACTTCTAGAAAGCAAACGTCCAATTAATGGCCAATTATTTTCCAACTGCTCCTAACTGAACAATATTTCTTCTGTGTGTAGGGAAAAGCCAATAGAAATACTCGGTCATTAGTTGGTAGATAGAGTTATATTCGTCATAATAGTGTGTGTGAAATCACCTAATAGATATAGAGCAAGGTAAAGGTACCAGCAGAAAGTATCCACAATAACAGAATTTAACTGATATATTCATCGAATATGAATATAATGTGGTCTGTTCAACATTATATTTTGTCATAAAATACCTTAAAATTATTAAAATAATATTTCCAAATTTACACAATGTGTTCTCAGTGTAACTAATATTGGGGGAAAAAAAATGAGGTAAATAATTGAAAGTTCGTTAAATGTCTTGAGTGACTGGAAAGTTGATACATTGCTGATAGTATATTTTGATGTCATATTTCTAACCACTATTCTCCTCACCTACTACAGCCAACACTGTGGGACACCTTCTTTCATTTAATGGCATCAATGCAGATCTGAATCTCACTTGTAACAGAAGTTCCCTTAACGTTTGTACAGTTATACAAACAGAACGCTATTTAATTAATGTTAGGTTAACGTTTAAGAACACTACCATTTAGTTAACTAAAATATCGTCATTTCGTCTACCTCATTGATGTATTTCCTATAGGTGACGTCACAGTATAACAATGACAATAACAAATTCTGGAACATTTTAGCGTCAATTATATCAACAAATTTCATCTTTGTTATTTTCATGAAATTTAAACCTTTTTTTAAAGAAACCCAAGTGATATTTAAAATCGGTGTTTTATTACTTTACACATTGATTGAAAACAATTTTGTTTTATAAGCCAACAACGAACTCATCAAACAGCCAAGGTCCATAAATAGTATGTGCATAGTTATTTTAGTGGATCACGATGGACGAACAACACATTCCACTTCCCATTACACAAACATTTTCATTATTAATTGCTTCATGTAGCCAAAGCTATTTCAAAAAATTGTTGATCATCCTTCAAGACTACATAGTAGATGGTCAACCGTTGTCCCATATTAGATCATTCTTTAAGGCATGGGATACCAAACTTTTTGTACTCTAGAGCACATTCTAAATTATCGGTAGGATGGCGGGCGCAACCTATTTTTAAACGACAAACACATTCCATAACTTCTCATTTTCCCATAATTGATTTTCTTATATTCATAATTTATTAATAAACTAGTGAAAAAGCCTGCTAAGGCTCACACACACGCATAGTTCGTGCGCTGTTTCGGAAATTGACGTTCTGTGCTAAAACATTGACGTAATATAATTTTTTTTTACTGCGCACATTTTTAATTTCTTTATAATAATTTTGCGCGCCTTTCGAGCGCCTTTTGTGCGCCTTTCGATGGGGAAACACACGCACAGATAGGGCGATTATGTATTAGATAATAAACAACGTATTTAATAAACCAAGGCACAATAATTCACAATTTTAACTAATTTTTATGAAAACAAATTATGTATCTGTCGAATAGTGACGGGCAAATACGAATCGGACATGGGGTTGGGAACCCCTACTTTACATCTACAAAGTAGATTGTCAATCGTTGTCCCATATTAGATCATCCTTCAAGTCTACATAGTAGATGGTCAACCGTTGTCCCATATTAAATCAACCTTCAGCTACATAGTAGATGGTCAACCATTGTCTCATAGTAGATCATTCTTCAAGGCTACATAGTAGATGGGTCAACCGTTGTCCCATATTAGATCATTCTTCAAGGCTACATAGTAGATGGTCAACCGTTGTCCCATATTAGATCATTCTTCAAGGCTACATAGTAGATGGTCAGCCATTGTCCCATATTAGATCATCTCGGCTCTGTATATTAATCCCAGTAAATCAATCGGTTTCTGCTTCTACAAAAGTTTTACAATTTATTTACTTAGTATGTAAACTGATACATATCACGGTACCCAAGTCTACGGGGTTACTTGTTATTAATTATAAGCAATAGTAGCTTACAATACATACTAGATGGCGCCTGCGATTGTTTTACTTGTTATTAATTACGAGCAACCAAGCCCGTCCAAAGACGTTCCGCCACAGTTCGGTGGCATGTTGTAACTCCCCTTCAACAGCCGTCTCAGCCGGCATACATGGGCAGCACGTCAAAAATACTATTCATTATAGTTAAAATAAATAACTTGTAAAAACAGAGCTTTTGAGTATCAATCCCAACGCGCATAACTCAAAATAAAATCTTTGAAGAAATACTGCACCAAAAATAACTCGTTTGAACGTCTGCGTAAACTTGATATGATTGGCTGTAGGACTCATGTGTGTTTGAGAGACCAATAGCTATCGATGACCGAACAGAACTTAGCCTTTTATTATATAGGATATGCATTGTTAGCTTACAATAAATACTAGATAGCGCCTGAGATTGTTACTTGTTATTAATTATATGCAATGTTAGCTTACAATAAATACTAGATGGCGCCTGAGATTGTTACTTGTTATTAATTATATGCAATGTTAGCTTACAATAAATACTAGATGGCGCCTGAGATTGTTACTTGTTATTAATTATATGCAATGTTAGCTTACAATAAATACTAGATGGCGCATGAGATTGTTATCAAACCATTTTTAACGAGAGCGTCAAAAATATAAACTTTACAGTATGTTACTTTGGTCCGTAGTGCAGATATTTTCAAACTTTCCTTAAGTCATCTTTGATAAATTGTTAAATCAAGTGCACCTTAGAATTATTTGAAAACATCTAACCACCATTACAGCTACAAAGTATTCATTAAACTCATCGAGTCCAACATAAAAAAAAATTATGGCCAATGTTTACAGGACTGTGGGGTGGTGAGGTTAACAATTTTGTTGTGTGGAATTGACGACATTATTTTGATAATGAACGATTCACAGTGTTAGAAGCAATTAATTAAGTCGATTTTCTGAAACTGACGGAGCAAATATGTGTCATCTAGATAAGGTATTGGCATTTCTTATTTGTAAAGAACTTCTAAATGCATAGCAAAACGAATTTGCAGTGTTACGTCACAAAATATGGGAGCAATGGAATTACGGCGACTTAACTGATTTCTAAAAACGAATGAAGTGCGACTTAATGGGATCTATAATATATGCGTTATACAAATAAAATTAATCGAAATTACCGACCCTAAAAATATATATCATTTGCATTGTATTATCTATTTTGTGCCGATATAATTATTTCTTTTCATTTTTAAAAATTCATTTCTTTTTTCCAAAATCCCCCTCCCCCTCTGTTAAAAACTAAAATTACTGCAAAATTATTGTAATTCTATTTAAATAGTAGACAACTATGTAATGAAAACTACCACGGTTTTACATTTTATGATGGATTAACTTACCTCTGTTTATGCGTTGTTACGATATTCCACTAGATAGCGAACCCTACAACAACAACAAAAGTTTAAAAAATAAAACTTTCTCTAGCCTCTAGTAAATCTTTTTAACTACTACAATGAAAAAAATCATATCATTTCGTTGTTAAAAGTAAATATATAATATTGAGAATAGTCCACAAACACTAGAGAATCCTAAAATTAGCAGAAATTATGTAGTTATTTGATCAAAGACAAAGTCAATATGCATTTTGTGATTTTATTATTAATGGACGAGTTTATGATTTACCAAAAAACTATTTATAGTCTGAACTACAGACAAGGGAATGTTCTAATTAGGCACAGTGTATACACAGGTAAAAGAATGCTAGCAATTTATTGACATTGTATCCCTAATTGTAGGGATCGAAGTCAAGTGGCTTGCCACTTAAATAAAATAGAAGTCGTTCTTTTTTTAAGAAAAATAGAAAGATAACGTGTCTGTCTAACAACTACACATTCATATTAACCAGACTAAATGACTACATTTAAGAGTTTTCTTATTTTTGAAATAATTACGATTTTAAAAATCTGCAATTTATTTTATTTTTTTTCCATGCAATAATTTTTATTTATCGACAATGAAACATTTATAATACAAACAGGAACTGGTCATCACATCAAATGTCTAGTATTCCAGGAACTGGTCATCACATCAACTGTGAAGAATCCCAAGAACTGATCATCACATCAAATGTCTAGTATTCAGGAACTGGTCATCATATCAAATGTCTAGTATTCCAGGAACTGGTAATCACATCAACTGTGAAGTATCTCAGGAACTGGTCATCACATCAACTGTCAAGTATCTCAGGAACTGGTCATCACATCAACTGTCAAGTATCTCAGGAACTGGTCATCATATCAACTGTCAAGTATCTCAGGAACTGGTCATCACATCAACTGCCATGTATCTCAGGAACTGGTCATCACATTAACTGTGAAGTAACTCAGGAACTGGTCATCAAATCAAAATGTGAAGTATCTCAGGAACTGGTCATCACAATCAACTGTGAAGTATCTCAGGAACTGGTCATCACATCAACTGTCAAGTATCTCAGGAACTGGTCATCACATCAACTGTGAAGTATCTCAGGAACTGGTCATCACATCAACTGTGAAGTATCTCAGGAACTGGTCATCACATCAACTGTCAAGTATCTCAGGAACTGGTCATCACATCAACTGTGAAGTATCTCAGGAACTGGTCATCACATCAACTGTCAAGTATCTCAGGAACTGGTCATCACATCGATTGTGAAGTATCCCAAGAACTGGTCATCACATCAACTGTCAAGTATCTCAGGAACTGGTCATCACATCGATTGTGAAGTATCCCAGGAACTGGTCATCTCATCAACTGTACCAGGCATACGCTTACAGTAACCCAAAATTCCACCTAACATTTTGAGAGAGTCCATTAAATTGTTTTACATAGTATATCATTTAAACAAGTTCAATACTTTTAAAAAAATTTATTTAATGTTAGTAAAAAAAATTATGAAAATAATGTATATTAATAATTTACTATCACCAAGTAACTTGAAAGGTATTTGTTCAATTTAAATTAATAAAAATGTATCTTATTATAAGGGCTACGGAAATTAACGATTAATTAATAGATTTATTGTTAAAATTTTAAAAAATTAATTTGATCGATTAAAGTTCGATTAAAAATTAAGAACATTTTTCTAATGTTATTTTTTTCAATTTATTGTTAATTTATATTTTTTGTTACTTACATAATTTTCCATATTATTATTATTATTTATATAGACGTGCATATGTCAACAAGAAATGTTTTTCTTCCTTATTTCTTGCATAGCAGAACGAATTTGCTGTGTTTTGTCACAAAATTTGAGAGGCATTTAACATATTTCACGAAATAATGAATCGCACCTTAACGGGATATATATATGCGTTATAAAAGTATAAGTAATCGATTTTAATTGCTTAATCGATCAAATTGTTTCCCGATTGATCAAACAATTTTCTTTAAAATCAGTACCAGCCCTAGCTATAATATAATCATTATATTGTTATTAACTAAAAGTAATTTTTTAGATCATTATCCGATCTATTTGAAAAGAACGATATAGCTAGAATTGAGAAATGTAAATACTTGGGCATCTGATTTTTCTTTCTCAATAGGAACATGTCGTAAATATAAAACAAATTGAAGGCAAGTGGACGATATTTTTATGTACCTTTATCTTATCTCTTACAGACGCTCCTTCTATACAGAGATTATTGCGTCCTACGCTTATCTATGCTTTGTGCCTAGTCCTGCATTCTTATTAGAGTTTTCAATGTTAATAAAGTGTTGGTTTTCCTGGTTTCTTCAGTCAACCCATTCAACGCCCGAATTCCGGACGGGAAGAACGAAAATTATTCTGGTCACAAAAATAATTTCATAACATAAAAGAAACATAGTTGTCAAATACGGAAGTATAAATAGCTGTTGTTTCTATGATTTCCTCCCACTAAGGTATTACAAATAGTATGTTAAAACGACTGAAGCCTACGGTCAACGTGAATTTAACCACTGCTGTAAACAAATATCAGTCTTAAACTTGGCATAATGTTTGAGATTTAGCAATGAATCAAGACTCACTAAAATAGTTTGAGTGAGAAAAAGCCTGCCATAGGGCATCCGACTATTTGTATTTACAAAAGTTTCGTTAAAAAGTCGAGTATATCGATAAAACATTTGTAATTAATGATGTTTACTTTTGTTATTGTAGAATGTGGAATTTTTATTAATATAAAGGATGATGTTAATGGTGATGATAACTTTCACTGTGATGACGATGACTATATTATAGATATATATATGACGTCATAGACTTTGCCCCCTCCCACATAAAAACTGTATTAGCTATTTGAAAATGTGCTAGCATAAAATCACTTTATTGTAATTTAAATATGTATTTAGTATGAGAATGACCTCTAATATTGTTAGTATTCTAACTGTTTTGAATATATCTGCATAGGAAAGAAATATCTTACACCAACTCCGATAAACAAGTCATTATTAATTTCAGATATTTATCTCTTTAAATGAGATGAAAAAACACATGAACTTGTTTTTGATAGTCAATTATTTCTTTTTCTATGAACATTATTTTCGTTGATTAATTCAGCACATGAAATACATCCGAGTCGTTTTCAAAAGTTAGCAGGGCTTTTAGACATTAAATTTATTAACATTCGTGTCTTATATTTTGAGTTTCTTGTCAGGAACAAAGATGTTATAAGATGTCTACAGTCCCCACTCTTACTTTTATTAACACAGTAGTTGCAAAGGCTCTACACTCTATTATTTTTGTAATTGAAACATTTCTAAAAAAATAAATAAAATATTACTTAACTTCTATAATGACAATGTGATGATATGAAATTTTTAGAGCATTTTTTATCCTAGATAATGTGCAGTTTTATGAGGAGCCGAAATAGCTTAATGTTTTACCAATTATTATAAAATGATAAATACATAGGGAGTCATAAGAGCAAGAGTACAAATACAAGGTAAATTATGTGAATTTTATTTATCTTCCTTTGTTTCTCGTTTTTATAAACATCTGAAATCGTTATATATAATAAAATATGGAATTAACAATGTTAACATTTGAATTAGAATATTTCGCGTTAGGACAATCCTTGCATTTGATAGATATGGTATCCCTAAATATAGGGATCGAAAATTAGTGGCATGCCACTGAAATATATAGAAACCAGTTGCAGAAAAATTGTGTGTCGTTTAAAAATTAGACAAGACATAAATGGCAGTAAGTTATTTCAATTTTTGGTTTCCTGTCATTTTAAATACAAGTTTTTATAAAAATCATTTTGTTGTATGCTAAATTTCTAATAATAATTTTAGGAGCTGTACTTTAAAAATCATTGAAGTAATACAAATTAATAACACCATGTCTCACAGAATGGTATAATAAATGTTTGATAATAAGTTTAAAGACTCCCATAATCGTATCATTTATCTTGACAGCTAAGTTTTCTCTATTACATTAAATACAAAGTCATATTAAATAAAACTGTTCCGGTGCTTTTTGGTGCGGGGATGACAGGAAATGCAAATTAATACATGAACGATTCTGCAATATAAATGTCTTTAGTTAGAAGAGATTTAACTGTTCTTTACAGAAAAAAATAATAATTTCCATTTAACAATACAATTGGTATTATTTGTCGAATACTGCTATTTGCTGTGTACTTTTTAAACTATTCTAAAAACACGCGCACGCAAACACACATATTTTCTTATTTTATAAGCTACGCAAACTAAAGTAGACAGGCATACATCCACGATATATTTTAAAATCTTTATTTCCAGTTCTATCCCCATGAGATCTTGACACGTATTGACACATATTTATCTATTATAATAAAACGATTGTATCATGTTAATCTGAGAGTGCTTTAATTCATATTTTCATATATAGACTTTATAAATATTATTTTAAACATTGTCAACCTGCACCATTCATCTCATGTTACAAAACTATACGGCATTGATTCACAGATGTTTGTTTATTTTGGGCAAGAGGCACAGAATATTTACAAGAAAAATTACGTAAAATAATTTATTTTTCATTTGATTTGATACAATCTTGAGGAAAGTTGACACACATATCATTCATGATGAAAATTTAAATATTTAGAAGATTTGATTGGGCTAAAGGGCTCTTATGTACATTTTTCTTATTTAAGCTTTATAAGCATTATTTTATTCATTCAATTGCCATGAAACTTTGGGAAGTTGTTGTGTACACTCAAACAAAACATTCTCAGATTGTTAAGGAAAAATAAAATTCATGGGAGGGCATTGGTCGAAAATGTCATTTTTCCTAAAATTACATATATCAAAATTATTTTAAACATTGGCTATTTGTTCAATGTTTTTGTAACAATATATTTTTCTAAAGTGGAATGGTTGTTAGCCTTGCTCACTATCACCTAGGAGGATGACCTTCACAACACAATGGGGAGCTGTGTTCTTTTCATGTGAGGTCCCTAGACTTTGTGGATAACTCCACTCTCTAAAAGGCAGTGAGGCTTTTTAGGTCAGTACCGCGTATTTTATTTACATACCACCACTCTCTAAAAGGCAGTGAGGCTTTTTAGGTCAGTACCGCGTATTTTATTTACATACCACCACTCTCTAAAAGGCAGTGAGGCTTTTTAGGTCAGTACCGCGTATTTTATTTACCCGTTACCCTCTATATCTAGGTAGCTTTACCCCTATCCGCCAACCGGCGAGGAGCTCAACGGAAGTTCAGCATGTCTTTACGTGGTACATAAATACTTGACGGCAAATATAAACATTCTATAGATGGCCAATATAAACAATCTATAGACGGCCAATATAAAAACATTCTATAAACGGCCAATATAAACATTCTATAAACGGCCAATATAAACATTCTATAGACGGCCAATATAAACATTCTATAAACGGCAAATATAAACATTCTATAGACGGCTAATATAAACATTCTATAGACGGCCAATGTAAACATTCTATAGACGCCAAATATAAACATTATATAGACGGCTAATATAAACATTCTATAGACGGCCAACATAAACATTCTATAGACGGCCAATATAAACATTCTATAGGGCCTTTAACGTCTAATGTCCATTCTTTTGGGACAGAGGGCACCAATAATTGTTGTAACCTTTTAAGACGGTATTCCCTAAGGGATTTTATACGATCTTTAATATATACACATACATATACATCAGGATCCAGATTTCAATCTAAAGCTGTGTTGAACTTTATAACTTGCAAAGTATCGTTTCGGGGCACTTTATGTAATTATTTTCTGATATAAAATTTTTTTTTATTTATCCCATGGCCAATAACATTTCTGAAATTGTATGTTACACCTATGCAATGGTTTATGACATTTTTTTTTAAAAATTACTACTCATTGATTTATTTGAATGTTCTCTGTTCTGACCACTCATTAGTTTATTTTAAATGTCCTCAGTTCTGACCACTCATTGGTTTCTTTGAATGTCCTCTGTTCTGATCACCTCTCTGTTTGCACGCTACTTCTCTAATTTTAGGCACAATACCTCTCTGTTTGCACCCTACTTCTCTAATTTTAGACACAATACTTCTTTGTTTGCTACCTACTTCTCTAATTATAGGCATAATACCTTTCTGTTTGCTCCCTACTTCTCTAATTTTAGGCACAATACCTCTCTGTTTGCATACTACTTCTCTAATTTTAGGCACAATACCTCTCTGTTTGCTCCCTACTTCTCTAATTTTAGGCACAATTCCTCTCTATTTGCTCCCTAATTCTCTAATTGTAGGCACAATGCCTCTCTGTTTGCTCCCTAATTCTCTAATTGTAGGCACAATGCCTCTCTATTTGCCCCCTACTTCTCCAATTATAGGCACAATGCCTCTCTGTTTGCTCCCTACTTCTCTAATTTTTGGCACAATTCCTCTCTATTTGCCCCCTACTTCTCTAATTGTAGGCACAATGCCTCTCTGTTTGCTCCCTACTTCTCTAATTTTAGGCACAATGCCTCTCTATTTGCCCCCTACTTCTCTAATTGTAGGCACAATGCCTCTCTGTTTGCTCCCTACTTCTCTAATTTTTGGCACAATTCCTCTCTATTTGCTCCCTACTTCTCTAATTGTAGGCACAATGCCTCTCTGTTTGCTCCCTAATTCTCCAATTGTAGGCACAATGCCTCTCTGTTTGCTCCCTACTTCTCTAATTTTAGGCACAATTCCTCTCTATTTGCTCCAAACTTCTCTAATTGTAGGCACAATGCCTCTCTGTTTGCTCCCTACTTCTCTAATTGTAGGCACAATGCCTCTCTATTTGCCCCTACTTCTCTAATTATTGGCACAATGCCTCTCTGTTTGCTCCCTACGTCTCTAATTGTAGGCACAATGCCTCTCTATTTGCCCCTACTTCTCTAATTGTAGGCACAATACCTCTCTGTTTGCTCCCTACTTCTCTAATTTTAGGCACAATTCTCTCTGTTTGCTCCCTACTTCTCTAATTGTAGGCACAATGCCTCTCTATTTGCCCCCTACTTCTCTAATTGTAGGCACAATACCTCTCTATTTGCTCCCCTACTTCTCTAATTGTAGGCACAATACCTCTCTGTTTGCTCCCTACTTCTCTAATTGTAGGCACAATACCTCTCTGTTTGCTCCCTACTTCTCTAATTGTAGGCACAATGCCTCTCTATTTGCTCCCTACTTCTCTAATTGTAGGCACAATGCCTCTCTGTTTGCTCCCTACTTCTCTAATTTTAGGCACAATGCCTCTCTGTTTGCTCCCTACTTCTCTAATTGTAGGCACAATGCCTCTCTGTTTGCTCCCTACTTCTCTAATTGTAGGCACAATGCCTCTCTATTTGCTCCCTACTTCTCTAATTGTAGGCACAATGCCTCTCTGTTTGCTCCCTACTTCTCTAATTTTAGGCACAATCCTCTCTATTTGCCCCCTACTTCTCTAATTGTAGGCACAATGCCTCTCTGTTTGCTCCCTACTTCTCTAATTTTAGGCACAATGCCTCTCTGTTTGCTCCCTACTTCTCTAATTGTAGGCACAATGCCTCTCTGTTTGCTCCCTACTTCTCTAATTTTAGGCACAATGCCTCTCTGTTTGCTCCCTACTTCTCTAATTGTAGGCACAATGCCTCTCTGTTTGCTCCCTACTTCTCTAATTGTAGGCACAATGCCTCTCTGTTTGCTCCCTACTTCTCTAATTGTAGGCACAATGCCTCTCTGTTTGCTCCCTACTTCTCTAATTGTAGGCACAATGCCTCTCTGTTTGCTCCCTACTTCTCTAATTGTAGGCACAATGCCTCTCTGTTTGCTCCCTACTTCTCTAATTGTAGGCACAATGCCTCTCTGTTTGCTCCCTACTTCTCTAATTGTAGGCACAATACCTCTCTGTTTGCTCCCTACTTCTCTAATTTGTAGGCACAATACCTCTCTGTTTGCTCCCTACTTCTCTAATTTTAGGCACAATACCTCTCTGTTTGCTCCCTACTTCTCTAATTGTAGGCACAATGCCTCTCTGTTTGCTCCCTACTTCTCTAATTGTAGGCACAATGCCTCTCTGTTTGCTCCCTACTTCTCTAATTGTAGGCACAATACCTCTCTGTTTGCTCCCTACTTCTCTAATTTTAGGCACAATACCTCTCTGTTTGCTCCCTACTTCTCTAATTGTAGGCACAATACCTCTCTGTTTGCTCCCTACTTCTCTAATTGTAGGCACAATACCTCTCTGTTTGCTCCCTACTTCTCTAATTGTAAGCACAATACCTCTCTGTTTGCTCCCTACTTCTCTAATTGTAGGCACAATGCCTCTCTGTTTGCTCCCTACTTCTCTAATTGTAGGCACAATACCTCTCTGTTTGCTCCCTACTTCTCTAATTGTAGGCACAATACCTCTCTGTTTGCTCCCTACTTCTCTAATTGTAGGCACAATACCTCTCTGTTTGCTCCCTACTTCTCTAATTGTAAGCACAATACCTCTCTGTTTGCTCCCTACTTCTCTATTTTAGGCACAATACCTCTCTGTTTGCTCCCTACTTCTCTATTTGTAAGTACAATGCCTCTCTGTTTTGCTCCCTACTTCTCTAATTGTAGGCACAATGCCTCTCTGTTTGCTTCCTACTTCTCTAACTTTAGGCACAATACCTCTCTGTTTGCTCCCTAATTATCTAATTTTAGGCACAATACCTCTCTGTTTGCTCCCTACTTCTCTAATTGTAGGCGCAATGCCTCTCTGTTTGCTCCCTACTTCTCTAATTGTAGGCACAATACCTCTCTGTTTGCTCCCTACTTCTCTAATTGTTGGCACAATGCCTCTCTGTTTGCTCCCTACTTCTCTAATTGTAGGCACAATGCCTCTCTGTTTGCTCCCTACTTCTCTAATTGTAGGCACAATACCTCTCTGTTTACTCCCTACTTCTCTTATTTTAGGCACAATACCTCTCTGTTTGCTCCCTACTTCTCTAATTGTAGGCACAATACCTCTCTGTTTGCTCCCTACTTCTCTAATTGTAAGCACAATACCTCTCTGTTTGCTCCCTACTTCTCTAATTGTAGGCACAATACCTCTCTGTTTGCTCCCTACTTCTCTAAATGTAAGCACAATACCTCTCTGTTTGCCCCCTACTTCTCTAATTGTAGGCACAATGCCTCTCTGTTTGTTCCCTACTTCTCTAATTGTAGGCACAATACCTCCCTGTTTGCTCCCTACTTCTCTAATTGTAGGCACAATACCTCTCTGTTTGCTCCCTACTTCTCTAATTGTAGGCACAATACCTCTCTGTTTGCTCCCTACTTCTCTAATTGTAAGCACAATACCTCTCTGTTTGCTCCCTACTTCTCTATTTTAGGCACAATACCTCTCTGTTTGCTCCCTACTTCTCTAATTGTAAGCACAATGCCTCTCTGTTTTCTCCCTACTTCTCTAATTGTAGGCACAATGCCTCTCTGTTTGCTTCCTACTTCTCTAACTTTAGGCACAATACCTCTCTGTTTGCTCCCTAATTATCTAATTTTAGGCACAATACCTCTCTGTTTGCTCCCTACTTCTCTAATTGTAGGCGCAATGCCTCTCTGTTTGCTCCCTACTTCTCAAATTGTAGGCACAATACCTCTCTGTTTGCTCCCTACTTCTCTAATTGTAGGCACAATACCTCTCTGTTTGCTTCCTACTTCTCTAATTTTAGGCACAATACCTCTCTGTTTGCTCCCTACTTCTCTAATTGTAGGCACAATGCCTCTCTATTTGCTCCCTACCTCTCTAATTCTAGGCACAGAACCTCTCTGTTTGCTCCCTACTTCTCTAATTGTAGGCACAATGCCTCTCTGTTTGTTCTCTACTTTTGAAATTTGTGGAACACTCGAATAGTAAATAGATCATTAGATTAAATCATATGCCATGTTATAATTATAAATGAAAGATTTATGACTGACTGACAGACAGTACTTGCGTGACAATTGCAAATTATATTGTTAAAAATTTATTTCGTGGTCGGATCCTACGAGGCAACAAGAAGCTGCATGTGCAACAGATACTAATTTTAGAAAGCAGCGCACCAAATTACTGCACTAATGCATCAAAAGGTGTGCAAATTAAATATGCGGTGTACAAAAAAAATTATATGACGTCATTGTTTTCGCTGATATTATAATTTTGGAAAAAGGAACAATGTAAAAAAGAAGATTTGATGATGGTTATTACAACATCAAAAAACAATGGGGCGCCATAGGTGCCCTACAAACCCCTATTATAAATACTTTGTGTGCATTTCAGAAAGTTTAATATTTCGTATTGATCAAACAAGGACAAGTTAGTTGGGCTTTTGAAAAAGGTCGGCGCCGTAGGCGCCCTAAAAAGTGCATTAAAGGGGTAAAAGAACTCTCCATGAGCAAGTCTGGCGTATGCTACGCCGCGGGGCGTCTATTAAGTTATATTTAGGATCTACTTCTAAACTTTTTTGTACTAAAAGACACTGTGTACTTATATTGGGCCTGAACCACGAAGCAACAGTATTTCTTTATTTAATATGAAAATTTGCGTGAGTAAACTGATCTGAAAGGATTTTATATTAAAACAAATGTATTTTCAGTGGCGTAGCTAGGCATTTGGGGGCGCGGGGGCTTGGCCTCTTTGGGGGCCCTGCATTTTGACATTCGATATCAAAACAAAAGATAATGTACATTTTTGGCACCCCTTCAAGTGGGGGCCTGGGGGGACTTTCGAATTTAGAACCCCCTTCCCAAGCTACGCCTTTGGGTAATTTAAAATATAATGTGCAATTATATGAGACTTAACATCAGTTAGTTGTTCCATAATGTGTATTCGATTGCAACTAAAATAACAAGTATAAAATAGATTTTTAAATAATCAAGCAGCCCCAGCTCTTTAACAAGCAATACAGAAGTTAAAGCAAAACTATTAATCCAAGTCCATGTCACTTGACTTCGATCTCCATAAATAGCGACACAGTGTCACTTGACTTCCATCCCCATAAATAGCGACACAATGTCACTTGACTTCGATCCCCATAAATGTCAATAAATTGTTAGGATTCTCCTACCATCGATGAGTGCCTTGTGGAATTTCATATTCTCATTTCACTTGTTATTGGTAAAATAATATCAGATGTTTTTTGATAATTATTAACGTAGAGTCGAAAAGCAAAATATCGTGCGCCAATATTGTCCCGAAAACTTGCTGCCGAGATTTCTCATGAGAAAAATTTTAAAAAATCTAATGTCAACAACTCTATGTGGGACAGTGCATAATCCTCAATTCTATGATGATGTCAGTCTATGTAAAAAACTATATGTTGAACAGTGCATAGTCCTCAACTGCATACTAATGTCAGTCTGATTGTTAAAAAGTAGTGTCCACTAGAAAAAGATAACGTCCGAAATGACAAACCAAAGAAGGAAACTGACGCTAACTTTTAATGTAAGTTTAAACGTGATATTTATAAGATAATTATTTTGAAATAGAAAAAAAATATCTTTAAAACTGAAGAATTATTTTCAATATTTGATTGTGTTCATTTCGACGGCACATTAAATAAAAATCAGAATTAGGTAACTGATTTCTCGTGTCAAAGTTATGTTAACCGCTGCTGTATAAAATTGTCAAACACAGTCGTTAAAGATGTCTTAAATAACGTAGCAATGCACAAATGCGATACAAGGCACAACATTTGAGATAGAGACAGTACAATGATTTATTATATGTGAGAAACTAACCTGCCATTGAATATGTGACTGTTAGTATGTAAAAAAACTGTTGTAGAAAAGTAAGGTATGTCTATAAAATGAACTTGCAGTCTGCAAATGTAATCTAAATTAGTTTGTGTAGCTTATTTAATTGTTATATTTGTTAAAATTTTAGATTACATCTGTGAAGTTAGCAATAAACGTTTATTAAAACTTAAGGTAATGGGAACTCACGATTTATTATCTAAACTCTATATATTAATACGTGATATGCAGCAACATTATATTTCACGTCAATGCCGCACCACAAAGCACCGGGACATAAATATTTATTATGAATCAGGTGCTGAGATAAACAAAAATATGTAAAATTTAAATATAAATCATTTTAAAATGTAGTATATAATCCTATATTTACTATTTAAAAAATGTGTTACAGAAATGCCTTGCGATTTTAACAAAATATTATGTAAATAAATGTAAAATCAAATTTAAAATTAGAGTATTAAAATCAGAAATATAAAAATAAATATAGAACTATGAAATTAATTCATATTCCGTAAATTATGTGCATGACTTATTGTTACACAAATTATGTTTCGTTAGGTCCACAGAGGATCAAAAACTATATCTTATTCAAGTGTCACGCCACTTGACTTCGATCCCTTCATTTAGGGATACAATGTCAATGAGTTGCTTGTATTCTCCTACTCCCTGTATACACTTAGGGATACAATGTCAATGAGTTGCTTGTATTCTCCTACTCCCTGTATACACTTAGGGATACAATGTCAATGAGTTGCTTGTATTCTCCTACTCCCTGTATACACTTAGGGATACAATGTCAATGAGTTGCTTGTATTCTCCTACTCCCTGTATACACTTAGGGATACAATGTCAATGAGTTGCTTGTATTCTCCTACTCCCTGTACACACTTAGGGATACAATGTCAATGAGTTGCTTGTATTCTCCTACTCCCTGTATACACTTAGGGATACAATGTCAATGAGTTGCTTGTATTCTCCTACTCCCTGTATACACTTAGGGATACAATGTCAATGAGTTGCTTGTATTCTCCTACTCCCTGTATACACTTAGGGATACAATGTCAATGAGTTGCTTGTATTCTCCTACTCCCTGTATACACTTAGGGATACAATGTCAATGAGTTGCTTGTATTCTCCTACTCCCTGTATACACTTAGGGATACAATGTCAATGAGTTGCTTGTATTCTCCTACTCCCTGTATACACTTAGGGATACAATGTCAATGAGTTGCTTGTATTCTCCTACTCCCTGTATACACTTAGGGATACAATGTCAATGAGTTGCTTGTATTCTCCTACTCCCTGTATACACTTAGGGATACAATGTCAATGAGTTGCTTGTATTCTCCTACTCCCTGTATACACTTAGGGATACAATGTCAATGAGTTGCTTGTATTCTCCTACTCCCTGTATACACTTAGGGATACAATGTCAATGAGTTGCTTGTATTCTCCTACTCCCTGTATACACTTAGGGATACAATGTCAATGAGTTGCTTGTATTCTCCTACTCCCTGTATACACTTAGGGATACAATGTCAATGAGTTGCTTGTATTCTCCTACTCCCTGTATACACTTAGGGATACAATGTCAATGAGTTGCTTGTATTCTCCTACTCCCTGTATACACTTAGGGATACAATGTCAATGAGTTGCTTGTATTCTCCTACTCCCTGTATACACTTAGGGATACAATGTCAATGAGTTGCTTGTATTCTCCTACTCCCTGTATACACTTAGGGATACAATGTCAATGAGTTGCTTGTATTCTCCTACTCCCTGTATACACTTAGGGATACAATGTCAATGAGTTGCTTGTATTCTCCTACTCCCTGTATACACTTAGGGATACAATGTCAATGAGTTGCTTGTATTCTCCTACTCCCTGTATACACTTAGGGATACAATGTCAATGAGTTGCTTGTATTCTCCTACTCCCTGTATACAAATATGGTTCAGGAGTTGCTGTTCAAAGCTTCAAAAGACGGAACAGACATTTCAAATATATAAACGCAATTGTTCCTAAGGAAATTATCTTAATAAGTAATCTATTGTTTGTTAAAAATAGGACATGCATTTAAAAGTCAGTATATTAAATAGCTTAATTGTTTCCGTAGTTAAAAAACAAACAAAAGAAATATAATAATAATAATTTTAAAAAACAAAGAAAAACCAACTAATGTTTAAATCTAAATTCTATTGAAATGCAGTAGCCAACTCGTATATATGATTTTAAATTGCATACATAACAACATTAAAACAATACAAGTTAATAGTTGCCCATTTCAAAGAATTGTAAATTACATATGGAGTTTTTTAAATATGATTAACTTTTCATTAATTCGGAGGCTAAGATTTTTGTTAAGTATAGCGTCTTATTAAATAAAGCTGCCGGTGCTTTTTGGTACAATGCTAACAGGAAATACAATTGTAATATCCTTTTTATATAATAAAAGCTATGTTCCGAGCGGTCATCTATAGCGATTGGTCCCTAAAACACATATGACTCCTACAGCCAATCGGTGACCCATCAAAACGGCCCCGGAAAAAAACGGCCCCGGACAAAAAGGCCCCGACAAAACGACCCCAACAAAACGGCCCCGACAAAACGGCCCCGACAAAACGGCCCCAACAAAATGGCCCCAACATAACGGCCCAGGTCAAAACGGCCCCAGACAAATTGTTAACATTTTTCAACAAAACATTTATTTATTTATTTTTTTTAGCTTTTGTTAACTTTTTAAACTTTAAATAAAGTGGTAAAATTGTAAAATTATATCTTGTGATGTTATTATATTGTTTCTTGTCAACAAACAGCCGCGATTGGTACCATTTCGCGTAAAGGCTATTAAATTCACTATTGTGATGTCATTATTATTGTTTATTATTAGAAAAACATGACACTGGATGGGTGAGTAAAAATACGAATTTAATATTTGATTGGACATTTTATTTTTAGTCTGTCTATTAGTCCGGGGCCGTTTGTCGGGGCCGTTATGTCGGGGCCGTTTTGTCGGAGCCGTTTTGTCCGAGGCGTTTTGTCGGTGAACACAGCCAATCATTTTAAACACGTTTACGCGGACGTTCAAAACGAGTTATTTTTGGTGCAGTATTTCTTCAAAGACTTTATTTTGAGTTATGCCCGTTGGGATTTATAGTCAAAAGCTCTGTTTTTACGAGTTATTTATTTTAACTATAATGAATAGTATTTTTGACGTGATGCACATGTATTCCGGTCGAGACGGCTGTTGGAGGGGAGTTTCTACATGCCACCGAACGGTGGCGGAACGTCCTTCGCATACTTTTGCCCACCAGGAGGTGCGCTCCTCAGCAATGGTCTCCACGTTTTATGGTCAATCTGCGCAAGAGTCATGTCTTTCTTGCAGACATCCTTGGAACGCAAGCAGAGGCGTCCTCTCTTCCGCATACCAGTTGCCAGCTCGCCGTAAAGCAGAGCTCTTGGAATGCGCTCCGAGCTCATCTAGATAATGATGAGATAAAGAAGTATGACAAATATTAAAATAAAAAATCTCGAACTTATTTATCAACATTTCATGTCAAATAAACTAACGTCATACCTATATCTAATAGTGATGTATATATTGTTTACCACTAATCATGGGGCACGCAGTACGTCTGCCTACTTATGTATGAGTCACGTGACGCCCCTGATGTGTAGACGTTGAACTACAATCTGTACAGCCTCTTTGTAAACTCCTTTGAGTATTTTAAGTCCACGTGTGAAAGCCGTTAAGTTTCTCGGACAGGGGAGCACTGAACTGAACAGAGTGGACGGAAACAAGTGTTATTTTCTTAATTGGTGAGCGCATAACTCCCCAGTGTCATTGACGTATGTCACGTAATCAAGGGCATCAACTCTAGTGTCGTAGTGCTCTTCTTTAAGACATATTTTAAAGACATTTGAGTGACAGGGAAGTTGATATTTTGTTGATATTATAGTTTGATGGCTTATTTCTAACCACTATTCCCCACTCCTACCACAGCCAACAATGTGGGACATTTTCTTTTATTTAATGGCAATAAATCCATATCTGAATCTCACTTGTAAAAGATGTTCCTTGGACGTTTTATTGTGTGAAATTAACGACATTATTTGATAATTTATAATGAACAATTCACGGTGTTAGAAGCAATTAATTAAAGCTGCTTTTTCTGAAGTTGACGCAGCAAATATATGTCATCTATATAAGATATTGGCATTCCTTAATTGTAAAGAACTTCTAAATACACTAACTTTAAAGCAGCATAAAGTAACTTATGGTGTATTGTTCAAAATTAAAATTAAAAAAAATAAAATTAAAGTCTGTCTATTTGCTGTTTTTTACTGTTTGTTTGTTGTTGTCTTTTTTTTTACATTGTACTACTTGTAACTCACAGCCTTATTTTGGGTTAATTACTTTTATCGTTATGAGCTGTAAGATATTTGACATGTTTGCTTTATATGTAAAATTTCTCATGAGCCGTTAAACGGGATTTAATTATGTTTTTAAACTTCGTGATGTTGATAGAAATTTTTAGTCCCGTCTTTAAAAAAAGTATGAAAATAACACAAACTAAAATTGTAGGTAAAAATAAAATCTTTAACAAAGTAAATTATGATCTATTGCAACGGTGGCCAAATGGTGGCTCGAGAGCCGCATGCGGCTCTTCTGTGTTCACATTGCGGTTTGCGGACAATTTATGAAATAAAAATTTTCATTTCAAATGTATAATATCAAAATTTAATTATTTTAAAAATAAATCTTGACCAAAACAAAGGTTTGAAAATAATTTGGGCTCGATCTAAAGAAAGAAACAGCAAGCTTGTGGAGTTATGGTTTGAAATGTGTCAGCTGAAGACAGTACCTTCTGTTTCAGAAAAGAAAGTGTTACTTCAACCGAGTCGAGTTATGAATTCACTTGGAATATTTCTCGTGCTTAAAGACCTTATTCTGATGGGGACTTCATTGAGAAGAATATCCAGGACGAAATTTTAATAGTAGATCCAAATAGTTCCAGATTTCGGATACTGGTAACACAAATTCCAATGTCACGCCACACCCCTGAGTGAAGTATAGAAGACATTAACGCTGATATTGAAAGAAAAAAGTAACGATTTAAAGAGCTGCATTCAGTTTGGCTCTTGGTGAATCAACAGATATTCAAAAAAAAGGCAAAATCGACGGTGTTCCTTTTTACTGTTTCATTAGACATGGCTATAAGAGAGGAGCTACCACTATAACGTGCCAGAAGTGAAATATCTTTAACTTAAAAAGCTAGTTTCAGACTTATATCCATTTTCTGTATAACCTACTGATGTACTCCACAAATCAAATCAAAGCACCGAGCAGTAAACAGCAACCAGCCTCAACTACTACTAGCTACCACAACTACTAGCCACCACAACTACTAGCTACCACAACTACTAGCTACCACAACTACTAGCTACCACAACTACTAGCTACCACAACTACTAGCTACCACAACTACTAGCTACCACAACTACTAGCTACCACAACTACTAGCTACCACAGCTACTAGCTACCACAACTACTAGCTACCACAACTACTAGCTACCACAACTACTAGCTACCACAACTACTAGCTACCACAACTACTAGCTACCACAGCTACTAGCTACCACAACTACTAGCTACCACAACTACTAGCTACCACAACTACTAGCTACCACAGCTACTAGCTACCACAACTACTAGCTACCACAACTACTAGCTACCACAACTACTAGCCACCACAACTACTAGCTACCACAACTACTAGCTACCACAACTACTAGCTACCACAACTACTAGCTACCACAACTACTAGCTACCACAACTACTAGCTACCACAACTACTAGCTACCACAACTACTAGCTACCACAACTACTAGCTACCACAACTACTAGCTACCACAACTACTAGCTACCACAACTACTAGCTACCACAACTACTAGCTACCACAACTACTAGCTACCACAACTACTAGCTACCACAACTACTAGCTACCACAACTACTAGCTACCACAACTACTAGCTACCACAACTACTAGCTACCACAACTACTAGCTACCACAACTACTAGCTACCAACCAGATTAAAAGAAACTTGCTAGTTCAAAGGCTTCTCAGCAGTATTATAACTATTAAGGTTCACTATAATTATGGGACTAGATCTGTGTGTTTCTATTCATAAATTGGATATTTAAATATTTGTCTATTGAGCAGCTGTAAAGCAAATATTTCTTCAACATACAGTTAGGGCTAAAACGTTAAAATGTTAAAAGCATTAAATCCCAATAAAAAATACTTTTAATAAATCAAAAAAGAAATGTTTCAATGAGGCTCTCGACAATTTTTTTAAACTGCTAAAATGGCTCTCGGTTACTTAAGGCATGGCCACCACTGATCTATTGCATCCAGCTCCTCTCTCACTCAGCCGACGTTAGTACAGCTACAATAAATTATCAAATGTTATACTGCAAACATGTAGAGGAAAAAATTTCTAAGATTTAATTTTTAAAAATGTAATAAAAAAGTTAAGCGTTCAAGATTTTAAAAATGTGTCACAATTAAATTTATTTTCTCAGAAAATACATCATTTAAATAAGGTCTTCGAAAATTAACGATTAATTAATCGATTAATCGTTAATTTTTTAATCGGTTAAAATTAATTTGATCCATTGAAATTTAAGAAAACATTACTTATGTTTTAATTCTCCAATTTATTAATAATTTTTTTTTATTATTACTTACATACTTTCCCCTCGTATCTATATATATATAATTCTCTTCAGGGGACCATGTGAGACACCACGACGCAAGTATGTGCAACCGAGCTTCACGAATGACCCTCGCTGGGGTCGACCAGTGTATCGAGACCAACAATGGTCCTTGCGTTTCACTTGCATTGGTCCATCACAGACAAACGTGTGATTCATAGTGTACTGGTTATCACGTCCGGCTTATTACCTAGAAAATCACTGCTGAAGTAACTTCGAGTTCGCATTCTTCCTATAGCTTATTACCGGGAAGGTCCTGGATTCAAGCCCCGGCGAAAACGTTGCTTTTTAAAAAAAATTTTAACATGTCTGTTTGTGCCCGTTATTTTACCCCTTTATTGTCAAGACTACCTGAACCGCGGCGTAGCATACGCCGCTAATGATTTAGTGACGGGTTAAGACTTCCTCTAGTCATTAGACTCAATGGTTACACGACAAGTGTTATATATTATTGTTGTTTATAGTTGACCGGTGATAGACTGGTCACTAGACTCAAGGGTTACACGACAAGTGTTATATATTATTGTTGTTTATAGTTGACAGGTGATAGACTAGTCACTAGACTCAAGGGTTACACGACAAGTGTTATAAATTATTGCTCTCGGTAATTCTCTTTGGGGCACATATTGTTTCTGGAAAAAATTAAATATAAATTCGTAGTTTTGTACACTATTAATACAAATTTTAGTTTGCAATAAAGGTAGCTTTGTTTAATTGTATTAACTTTACTGGATCTATGTCCTATCACAGTTGCTAATAAAAATAGTGATACTAATACTAAAAACTCCACCCTTTGATTAAAATTTTAAAAAATTGAAGAAAAAAAAAGAAAATGGAAACATGTTTTTGGGCTTTAGATAATAAAAATATTAATTGTATCATAACCATTGAAATGATGGATGAGGTATGTTTTCTTTTCATGTTTAGTTGTGCATGCCAGATACTACAAACACTTTTTAAAATTTCCACAAAGCTAATCTGATTAATATTTTCACAGAATAATTGTAAACATACACAACATTCAGCATAAAAGACGAGTGAATGGAAACAATTTATTTTCATTGTTGTGCAAGAAGGCATTCTACTTTCCTTTAATTAATTGCTACTGTCACAACATTTATCCAAATAAAGTTACCACTGTGGTCAAATGGAAACTTTTATTCAATTATCTACAGTAACTGTATATTTCTTGAATTTGTACTTTATATATGTGACAGGGTGGAGGGGGGAGTTAAAAATGGTCAAAAATAGCGAGACGTACATTACAGACGGGACGTATTTCAAATATTGTATTTATATTTATCACTACACCAAAAAGCACCGGTGCTGACACATTGAATATAACAATATAACAATGTACTGGAGAGAACTTAGCTTACACAAATAGTTGAATGTATGTGTTTCTATAAAAAAATAAATTTACCATACTATGAAACGGTTTATTTAGAAATGTTTCTTTACTTAAAAGATTTATTGAATTTTCAATCTGAAATTGGCAATTGAAATGTTTAAATATAAAACTAAAAAGTAGATTTTAAAACTTGATTGTTTTTAAAACTTCGAAACTATTAGATTAGTTTATTTACTTTTACTTTAATTTTTGTATAATTGTTTCAGATGCACAGTGATCATGGGCTTGATTTTGTTCTATTCTATTTCTTCTAAGTGGCACGCCACTTAATTTCGATCCCTATAATTTGGGATATAAATATAAATGTACGTTTTTAGTGAAAGGATTCTCCTATCCCGGGTATATTTTAATTCCATTTACAAGGTCATTTACATCATCAAAAGAATATGCACAGGGAGAATATAGGAAAATTATCTTCAAATTTAAAAGAAATCACTCACACACAAACTAAATACATATTCTTAGGAACAAAACACACTATTAAACAAAGAACATTAACAATTGCAAAGTAAAATGGGGGAATATCTCTCATTATAGAAATTATAGGACAGAACACTAGAAAAGTAATCATGAAATACATTAAAATATTATTAATAAGGAAACGGATTTGTAAATTTAATAGCAATGTAGAATAGCACTGCACATTACATAGAAAGAAAACAATCATAATTTTACACAGCATGCTTCCAAGCAATACACTGCAATAAAGCGATAATACAATGAAAAAACCACCAAAGAAATGTATGCACATTTAATAAAAAGACAATAAATACCACTTAACAATAGCATTAAATAGACAAAAGATTATAGAATAGCAAACATTGAGGACACGTTTAATATACACATGTTGAAGAAATATTAAATCAAGAATGAATGCAGGGCTTGTTTTGGACCTGCTCGTGCTGAACTTTTGTCTTCTTTGTGCTGATGTTTAGTTCATAGTTTGAGAACACTCTGGACAATATATCCACACTGGACAATATATCCAAACTGGACAATGTATCCACACTGGACAATGTACCCACACTGGACAATGTATCCACACTGGACAATGTATCCACACTGGACAATGTACCCACACTGGACAATGTATCCACACTGGACAATGTATCCACACTGGACAATGTATCCACACTGGACAATGTATCCAGACTGGACAATGTATCCACACTGGACAATGTATCCAGACTGGACAATGTATCCACACTGGAAAATGAATCCACACTGGACAATGTACCCACACTGGACAATGTATATACACTGGACAATGTATCCACACTGGACAATGTACCCACACTGGACAATGTATCCACACTGGACGATGTATCCAGACTGGACAATGTACCCACACTGGACAATGTACCCACGCTGGACAATGTATCCACACTGGACAATGTACCCACACTGGACAATGTACCCACACTGGACAATGTACCCACACTGGACAATGTATCCAGACTGGACAATGTATCCACACTGGACGATGTATCCAGACTGGACAATGTACCCACACTGGACAATGTACCCACACTGGACAATGTACCCACACTGGACAATGTATCCACACTGGACAATGTACCCACACTGGACAATGTACCCACACTGGACAATGTATCCACACTGCTGAACGTATGTCTTCTTCGTGCTGATGTTGAGTTTATAGTTTGAGAACACACTGGACAATGTATCCAGACTGGACAATGTATCCAGACTGGACAATGTATTCAGACTGGACAATGTATCCAGACTGGACAAGGTATCCAGACTGCTTTGAAAGTGTGCTTTGATTTTGCTTTGAGCGTAAAATTACAACAAATATAAGGTCATGGTTGTTGTCTCATAACAGAAATTGTGTTATTTCTATTGAGGATATATACCATATATTGGATTATATTATATAATAAATGTTTACATATAGTCCTTGGGAGTACAAAAACATAGCACGTTATTTCAATTCAGGGTATATATTATAGAGAGGATTATATTATATAGTGCATGTTTACATTTGAATGTGGGAGTACAAAACTATATTAAGGTATTTATATTGAGGATATATATTATATGGATGTTTATATTATATGGCGTATGCCAGTGTGTACTATGTGTAGAGGCGTCCCTAGTGTTGGTGTCAGCCATTGCGGTAGCTCATGGTGTTACCCCCTCACAACTTACTGCATAGACCTCATCCTAGTCTCTAAGTACCAAATAACGGGAATTAACACAGTTTTATTTTGTTGGTGTCACCCTTTGTTATGGTATTACACAGTGTGGTCCGCACCTACGCAACCCCATAGTTACGCCTCTGCACGTGAAAGGAGTAGATGCAGTGATGCATAAAGTAATGTTTCAAGCAGTGTCTTAAACCACTCGTTATAAATCTATGACTTGCGTAAGAGAAATAAGTAAACTACCGTAATTACTGGCTTAAATGTCACATCATTGGTTAATTCTATTTATTTAAATTAAGAAAATAAGGGGAGCGGTAATTAAAAGGTTTTTCTGTTGCAAAGGGTGAATGGGTAAAGTCAACAGAAATTTACATCCACAATTTTTAAATTTCTGTATAATTTTATAAACCTAAATATTTTTAATAATATCATCAGTCGGCCTCCGTACTTTTAATCACACGTTTGTTTTATTGTCATGGCTCCAAGGTCAACATGTGTACATGTGTAAACATCAGATGAACCCTTAAAAATAAGGGCAAAAGATCCGGCAAATGTTAGAGAGCTGGAGTCAGAGGCGTCACTAGGGGGGTGGTGCGTGGGGTGCGGGCCGCACGAGGTGACACAATCACAAGGGTTCACACCAAGAGGTAACATTATGTATGTTCCAGTTATTAGGTACTGGCAGACTCGGAGGAGGTCTATGGGGTAAGTCGTGAGGGGTAACAACCATGAGCTACCGCACTGGGTGACACCAACCCTAGTGTCACTTCTGGATGGAAGTGATGGAGGTTACTGTGAACACAGAAAACTTTGATTCCACAAGACTAATGTCAGCCGGTGCATTAATTACAAAAGACTCACTAGATGTTGATCTACACCCCTCCCACCAGTGACGTCACTAGGGTTGTTTTCACCTTATGCGGTAGCTCAATGTATCACCCTCACAAAACTTATCCAATATATCTTCTTCGAGTCTTCCAGTGCCAAATAACGGAAAAATACATGATTTTACATGTTGGTGTCACCCCTTGTGATGGTGTCAAACGGTGCGGTCCGCACCCCTGGCACCGCAAAGAGACGCCACTGCATGTTTGATAAGATTCCGGTGGAACTGGCCAGACTAAATCCCTGTCCAGAATATAACCTGTGGTTAAACTGACTTAAGTCAAACGATAGTTCCCGACAAATGGGAGACTATAACCTGTGGTTAAACTGACTTAAGCCAAACGATAGTTCCCGACAAATGTGAGAATATAACCTGTGGTTAAACTGACTTAAGTCTAACGATAGTTCCCGACAGATGGGAGAATATAACCTGTGGTTAAACTGACTTAAGTCTAACGATAGTTCCCGACAGATGGGAGAAATAACCTGTGGTTAAACTGACTTAAGCCAAACGATAGTTCCCGACTGATGTGAGAATATAACAAGTGGTTAAACTGACTTAAGTCAAACGATAGTTCCCGACTGATGTGAGAATATAACAATTGGTTAAACTGACTTAAGTCAAACGATAGTTCCCGACCGATGTGAGAATATAACAATTGGTTAAACTGACTTAAGTCAAACGAAACTCGTCTACGAAAACGACCCCCCCCCCTTTCCGCCAAAAGTCAGAATATGTCCCTTTAATTACATGGATATACTTTCCTAAAATAGGGAACAAACTGAGTCACTCTATTTATGTTTTATCTTTGGAAGAAAAGTTAAACTTTCAGTGGCGAACAATGATTTAATTACAATTAAATAAATATAATAAAATACTTTATATTTCGATGCCTGATCGGACATGTATTGTATTTTAAGTTATACTTTATACAAATATATATGGCTTTTTTAATGGCTTCTACAATTGGTTTATAAACATGTTGAAACAATGGCATGACATAATATATTCTTAATGAAACAAACTATGCACATTATTGTTAACCCACGGAAACGAAATATTGATATAGAAAGAAACATCAGATCAGAAGAAGTATTTCTTTTTAAAATGTTCTTTTAAGGTAATGCTTTAAGAAATAAACATAATTATGTAGCATGAAATTATATAATTATAGGAATCATCAAAAAATAATTAATCCGTCTTGTATCACGTGAAGACTTAATTGTTGTTGTTGAGCCTTCTCGTCCATGAGGGGCATCCACCGATCATCGTCGGCGTCTGCGAATCCTCCAAGGGCATAGGCCAACTACGAGAGACCTCCAGGTCGGTGGTGTGTTTGTTGGTGTTGTTTGCTAGTTGGCACGAAAGCGTGAAAAGGAGAGTTTTTGGTTGACGTGGGCGGATTGTGTGTAGATTAGTGTAGAAGGTCGGAGAGTTGAGGGGATAAGGGGTTGTAGCAAAGAGTTCGGCGATTAAAGTTTGTTTTATGTTACCAGTGTTGAACTATTTCTTGTGTAATTGGAATTTATGAATCTTGAAGGAAGCGGACAAGAGATATATACGAGAACGCTTGTGACATATATTATATTAATAAATAAATGAGAGAAAAAATTGAAAACATGATCTAGAAAAGTGCAGTAAAGAATTTTATAAGATCATGTTTACATTGTATCGTGTCAACAATAATAAAAAAAAGTGTTCGTTAAAACTTGTGAATCCTAAAATTAGCAGAAATCATGTAGTTATGTAGGAAAATACCAAGTCAATATGCACTTTGTGTTTTTACTCTGAATGGACGAGTTTTGTAAATAAACTAAGATCTATAAATAGCCTGAACTATGGACACGAGCGTGTTCTCAACAGTCTCAGTGTATACACGGGGTAGGTGAATGTTGGCAATAGGCTCAGTGTATACAGGGGGTAGGTGAATGTTGGCAATAGGCTCAGTGTATACAGGGGGTAGGTGAATGTTGGCAATAGGCTCAGTGTATACAGGGTGTAGGAGAATGTTGGCAATAGGCTCAGTGTATACACGGGGTAGGTGAATGTTGGCAATAGGCTCAGTGTTTACAGGGGGTAGGTGAATGTTGGCAATAGGCTCAGTGTATACACGGGGTAGGTGAATGTTGGCAATAGGCTCAGTGTTTACAGGGGGTAGGTGAATGGTGGCAGTAGTCTCAGTGTATACACGGGGTAGGTGAATGTTGGCAATAGTCTCAGTGTATACACGGGGTAGGTGAATGTTGGCAGTAGTCTCAGTGTATACACGGGGTAGGTGAATGTTGGCAATTGGCTGAGTGTATACAGGGGGTTGGTGAATGTTGGCAATAGGCTCAGTGTATACACGGGGTAGGTGAATGTTGGCAATAGGCTCAGTGTATACACGGGGTAGGTGAATGTTGGCAATAGTCTCAGTGTATACACGGGGTAGGTGAATGTTGGCAATAGGCTGAGTGTATACACGGGGTAGGTGAATGTTGGCAATAGGCTCAGTGTATACAGGGGGTAGGTGAATGTTGGCAATAGGCTCAGTGTATACACGGGGTAGGTGAATGTTGGCAATTGGCTCAGTGTATACACGGGGTAGGTGAATGTTGGCAATAGGCTCAGTGTATACACGGGGGTAGGAGAATGTTGGCAATAGGCTCAGTGTATACACGGGGGTAGGAGAATGTTGGCAATAGGCTCAGTGTATACACGGGGGTAGGTGAATGTTGGCAATAGGCTCAGTGTATACAGGGGGTAGGAGAATGTTGGCAATAGGCTCAGTGTATACAGGGGGTAGGTGAATGTTGGCAATAGGCTCAGTGTATACAGGGGGTAGGAGTATGTTGGCAATAGGCTCAGTGTATACAGGGGGTAGGAGAATGGTAGCATTTTGTAGAAATTGTATACGATAATTTTAGGGATCGAAGTCAAGTGGGGTGCCACTTGGATAAAATAGAAGTCGTTTTATAGTTCTGTCCAGTAAGGAAAAATGCGACTGACTCAAAAACGAGACATCCATATTAATCAGACTATTTAAATAAATTTAATAGTTTTTATTTCTTAAAATAATTATCATTTTAAAAAAAACACAAATTCTTTGAATTTTATTTTTACATTAATTAATTCTAATTCTCTACTGTACAAAAAATTCAAATACAGAAGTGATTAATATTATTTGTCGTAGAACTTCAATACCGTTTCAATTAATTTTGTTTTAAGTAAAGATTTTCTTAAGTAAAGATGCTCAGTTTTCTTAACACAATGTCATATTAAATATATCACACTCGGTGCTTTGTGGTGCGCCACTGATGGGATACAATTTAAATGCACGTCAAATATAATTTTAATAAAATGATTTTATATTTAAAGGATATTTTTCATTGCATATGTATGTATATTTCTTTAAATTTTTCAATAACGCTACAATGTATCCATCGTAAGCTTCTAATATTTAATGATGGTGTTTTCTAAGAACAATAACAAAAAAAAACATTCCAACAAGCTAGAGTAACAAAATTTGATAGCTTACGTAGTCTTGATACATACAAATATACAGATGACATACCCAAATTATTAACGATAATTTAGTAAATGCTTAAAGTGGTATGTACAATAGCAGTTTTTTTTTCTCTCACATAAATCATAAAATTAATTCCAATTACTTCCTCAACATTATATATTATACCACGTTTGAGACGATTAAAAAATGTGCTACATTTATTAAGCCAATATAAACAAAGATCAAGTGTGACACCCTCATGGACCTACTTTAATTATATTCTCTGTGACAGACGCTCCTTGTGTACATTTTACTCAGCGTTGCCTCAGAAACACACCTGAAATGTAGAGTAGGTACATTATCCAGTTCTTGCTCAAAGATATGGACAAACTAACAGTACACATAAGACAAAAGTTAGTAACAGCCGGCCCCAGGCAAATCATGCACTAAGCAAAAAATAATCATCAGTAGCAACAAAATAAAAGCAGAGAGCCTCTTTTCCTACCTTTACAGCACATTGTCTCATAGTGCCGACATTGTGAGGTGGACGTGCGTATCTCGAAAGCAGAGCACAAAGATTTGGAAGAGTTTATCTGTATCCCAACCCAAACTAAAAGTATAAATGTTGTGCTCACTACATTCTTATAATCATGCGAACATAAACCGTGTACAAACGCAATGAGAGGTTGTTGAATCACTTTCACAACAAAACACTGAGGAAAATTCTCAACATAAAATAACAGGGAAACCTTACAAACACAGAAGTACTTGTCAGGGCAGGACTACCCGGTATTTAAGCATTACAAACACTGAGGTACTTGACAGGGAAGGACTACCCAGTATTTAAACATAACAAACACAGAAGTACTTATCAGGGCATGACTACCCAGTATTTAAACATTACTAACACTGAAATACCAGACCATCGCCTTCCGAATGATGAGCTTGCTGATGGGCAGAGAGCAAGAGGTGGTCCACGTAAACGATACAAAGATAACCTTAAGACCACACATGGTCATTTAGCAAGACTCCTGGGAGGCAGCAGGGATATTGCTCTAAAGCCGCCTGATATCAAAACAACCATCTCTTTTTCTACATGCCGACACACATTACGTCAAGAATAGGGCTAATAGGTCACCAAAGTAACACAAGGCTCACAAACCACATGACTTATATGATGAGAATGGTCCTAGGACAGTGATGGCGAACCTTTGTGGGGCCACGTGACCAAAATTCATTTAAAACCTACATATATTTTGCAAAATGCCAACACAAAGTGCAAGCAAAGTGGTATGATTAAAGAAGTAATATTTTAGTTGTGTGCCGGCTGATGAGGCTCTGCTTGCCGTCTATGGCACGCGTGGCATAGATTCACCATCACTGTCCTAGGCCCTAAGCGATCACGACGAAAAGACGACACACACACGTACACACACATATATACAAACACACACATACACACACACACACACATACTAACAAACAATGATAATTCCTTATTTTATGATATTTTAGGATTTCAGGTGTTTCATAAAACGAGGAACATAAGAAGAGAAATAAAATTCACTTAATTTACCTTGTATATGTATTGTTGCTCACGTGACTCTATATGTATTTGTCATGTTATAATTAGTAAAACATTAAGCTATTCAGCCTAACTTTTATCAACGACCATGATATATTTCATCTGCTGTATGAATATTAATAATAGGTGCATGTGATGTATTCTCATTTAAAGAGATTCATTTCTGAAAATCACGATAATTTGTATATTGGGGTGGATCTAAAATATGTATGTACAAGATATAGTTAAAATAGTTACGTATTATGTTTACCTTGTTCATGTCCACACATTGTTAACATTACTTGGTTTAGAGATTATTTTTCTTAACTGATCCATAACTGGACATGATCATGACACGTATTTGGAAATTAAGATTTTTTTTTAAAATTCAATCAAACACATGACTAGTTTTAGGAATTTTGTCTCAACTAGAACATTTTCCAATATAGATATGACAAGTCTTAGTATTTTAAATGATGATGTTTTGAAGGATTCAAATCATGCAAATAGTAAAAGTTATTCACGTGGTTAGATTAGCGGCAACACTGTAGGAATGTTATCATTTAACGTCTATTCAGCGAATCAGGGAATTACATTTATATTTATAGATGAGAAAGGAGGTCAAATAAACTAAAATTTGATTAAATTAAATTATGGCACATGACCAATGCACTAATGATGTCATTAGATAATATATGACTATTGCTTTATATAGCTTGACTTATTGGATGATATATGACTATTGCTTTATATAGCTTGACTTATTGGATGATATATTACTATTGCTTTATATAGCTTGACTTATTGGATGATATATGACTATTGCTTTATATAGCTTGACTTATTGGGTCATTACATAATAGCAGAAACAAATAATGATTTCTTCATAATTTGGTATAATCATATAATTTTGAAAATTTGAATTATGATTATTTCTTTAAACATTACCACAAAATGACATTTAAAAAATAGGAATATATCATTCGATCTGATGTTTCTTTCTACATAATTAATTAATTGTGTATTCATTTTATCATAGCTGTATAAGCCCACTTTTAGTTCGGGTATCTTTTGTTTTGGTCTACTTTAACTTCTTTGGTATACTCTGGACATGAATTTAATCTGACCTGTTACACCGTGAATTATCTGGACATAGGTTTATTCTGGCTAGTTTTACCAGTGGTTTAAAAGTAAAATAATAACAACAATAGTAATTATCATAATAATAATAATTAAACAACAACTTTTTCAAGTTATTCAATATACATAAATAAGTGTAGCGGGCCTCAAATATTGTGTGTATTATTTGTCTAGGAATGGTAAGTAAGATGTTATTAGCTAACACAGCTTGATAATAAATACAAAAACTGTTGTTCTTATTTTTGCTTCTATAAAAAACTTAGTTATAACTCGCCCTGCACAAAATATATTGTGGTTCTTATAGGGAGTACAGTGTCACATTAAATACATAAAACATAATTACATAGGGCGGAAATGATGACGTCATTTACCATTATTAAACAATGACCCACTACAAATGTATAAACAAAAGGGCCGTCTTTAAATGGCGACTTGCATCTAGGTTTGGGGGGATGGGGGGTTCACACATTTGTGATGACATTCGAATAGGAGATGGGGGTTGTTTAAGAGTAGATGGGGGTGTTTAAGAGGAGGTGGTAGTTGTTTAAGAGGAGGTAGGGGTGTTTAAGAGGAGGTGGGGGTGTTTAAGAGGAGGTGGGGGTGTTTAAGAGGAGTTGGGGGAGTTCAAGAGGAGGTGGGGGTGTTTAAGAGGAGGTGGGGTGTTTAAGAGGAGGTGGGGTGTTTAAGAGGATGTGGGGTGTTTAAGAGGAATATGGGGTGTTTAAGAGGAGGTATGGGTATTTAAGAGACGGTGGGGGTGTTTAAAAGTGAGTGGGGGTGTTTAAGAGGAGGTAGGGGTGTTTAAGAGGAGGTGGGGGGTGTTTAAGATCTGTTACTTTACAACACAACTCGCAACTTTAAATAAAAGTTCTACTTAAATATTTGTTTTTTAAAATATATTTAATAACGTTTTAAATGGCTTCACGCGTGTTATGATATTCGAGTGCAGTCTAAGATTAAGTGCATAAATAAATAACAATAAAATGATTTGAAACATGGTCATTTTCAAATAGGTAATACGGCTTTGATGCAAAGTTTATGACGTTACATTTGAGGCGGGGTGGCGGCTAACTTTTCATGACGGGTGACGAGGGGGAAAATCGGCAAAAATCGAATGACGTCATTTATGGACGGCCCCAAAGGAAAGTTTTGCATTGAAAAAACAAATTATAAATTTTTTAAAGTCGCATTAAATCTCATTGTTCCAGACAAATATGCCTAAAATATGTGTAAAAGTTGCATTTATCAAGGAAAATAATTCGTTTTTCAAATCCCCCCCCCATTTATTTTATAAAATTATTTGTTCAAACTATTTTTTTTAAACAAATGTTTTAAGTATATAGCTTATTTAAAATAATGTGTTATATTAAACGCTAAACAAGTAAACAACCCTATTATATCTCAATTTCTAATGCATGTTATTATAATGCAAATACTATTGAAACAAAGATGTATGATTTTTATTTTCACATTGTAAAGACAAGAGGTTTTATTGCTATAATCAGAAACTGGCATTAATGAGTATGGCCACTTTTTCTGTGCTCTTATAATGACATGTCACTAACAAAAATACATGTTAATAAAATATCCCTTAAATATAGGGTTTGGAGAGAAAAAATAATAACTCTTTATACACATACAAAATATTACAAATGTTAAAAATAAACAATTGTTCAATTTCTTTAATTGTACGGTACTGAATTATTTTAGTTAATAAATATATATTTAAAAAAACAACAACATTAAAACATAGATAAAATAAATAGTTTCCAATAAATTTAAATCACATAACAAATAATGCGTTCAGTATTTTTATGAACTTGTTTACATAGCCGTGTGGTTAATTTCGTTTTGTTTCCACGATTTGTTTCTATTGTGTTTTAAGTAACATTTTAACAAGCGGGACATTGTTTTATATCTCTCTATGAATTCATTTCACATCAATGACGCACCACAAAGCACCGAGTCTGATGTATTTAATATGACATTGTGTTTAAGAAAAATGAGCAAGTTAAATGAGAAAATTGTAATGTAAAACAAAATCAAGTGAAATGGTATTTAAATTCTATAACACATAATATTAATAACGTTTGTATCATAAATGTCTCATTATCGGTAAATAAAATTATTGAATAGAAAAATAAAATTAAAAGAAATTGTCGGTTTTTAAAATCATAATTATTTGTAAAAATATGAAAACTCTAAAATGTATTTATTTAGTCTGGTTAATGTGAATGTGCATATTTTGAACGGACGATATTTATCTTCGATTGGTTTGCAGAAAATAACAACCTTTATTTTATCCAAGTGGCACGCCACTTGACTTCGATCCCTACAATTAGGGAAACAATGTCAATAAATTGCTAGCATTATCGGAACTACTGTTACAAATAAGATTCAGATCTGGATTGTTGCCATTAAATAATTAATGAAAATTATCTCACAGTGTTGGCTGTGGTAGGTGTGGGGAATAGTGGTTAGAAATAAGCCATCAAACTATAATATCAACAAAATATCAACTTTCCTGTCACTCCAGCCTTTTAACAAATATAATTAAGTAGAGAACTTTAGGGAAGTAACCAAACAAATAAATACTCCCTGTGTTAAAGGGACGCTACCGCACTAAAGTTGATGCCCTTGACCACGTGACGTACGTCAATGACACGGGAGAGTTATGTGCTCACCCATTTAGAAAATATCACATGTTTCCGTCCACTCTGCTCAGTTCAGAGCTCCCCTGTCCGAGGAAACTTAACGGCTTTCACAAGTGGACTTACTCAGAGGAGTTTACCAAGAGGCTGTACAGATTGGAGGTCAACGTCTACACATCAGGGGCGTCACGTGACACACACACACAACATATATATATATATATATATATATGTGTGTGTATATATATATATTATATATAGTTTCTTTGACAAGCAATGGTAATAAGTAAGCGATTTATTTTTCCATAATTTTTAAATTTACATGTGTACATTATCCACCAGTTAACAATGATAAATAAAAGGTTTTTTTATATATTTATATATATATATATATATATATTATAAATATATTTTAAAGATGATCATTTAATGATATATCCCTCAAACGCCAACAAAATATTTTAGTACTTGGAAGATTATTTCCTTTATTATATATGCATATTTACGTTATACAAAATGCTATCAATGTTCGTTTTTTTTATTCATGTGACCTTGACATTACTTTACCAACTTTTTCTACTTGTGACCCAATAAATTCATTTCTTTTATTTACAATAAAAAATGTAAAATATAGAATAAAGTTAATGTATTCAAATTAAAATTTACACATTCTTCTAAAAAGACATCAAGTAGTTTCTCTATTGAGTTAAACATAAACTTCTCATTTTTTTCATTACATTATGTATCTTTGACGCTAATCACTTTTGATAGGAAATACTTTTTAAAGTAACTATACATCCCTTATTCTGTAATGGTTATTGCTCTTTGCTGGACCATTTGTTCTCGACTCAACTGATCGTCTCTAACATTTCATGTCTTTGTAGTCATTTATATGTATAATAACTAGGGCTGTTAACGATTAATTTAAATTTAATCGTTTACTTTTGAAAAATTAACGATTTATAAATCTTTAATTTCTATTAAAGCCGAAAATTTATGATGTCAAAAGTAAGAATTATTAAACGTCTTGAAAATCTAAGTAACACTAGAATGTCTCCTTTATCTGTCACCTTTTAACCAACTACGCAAAAAGACAATTGTGTCGACATTATTTGGTTCAAAGCGGGTCTAATTGACAATCATTCACATGGAACTGAGATAACTGGTATGCACAAAATGGTCTTGGCAAGGAATGACATTCTCGGATATCGGTGTGCATTAAGTTTCTACCATTGTAGAGGTTCAATGGATTCAAGAACATTCTTCTCTATTTTGTAACGCAGTAATTCATCAGATTAGCTTAATACGCTTTTCATTTGGTTTGATTAGTAAGCGAAGAGTTAGAAACATGGTAGGCAAATTTATCAACATTTTGAACATTGACGAGAGGGTGAAAGACAGAAAGAAGATCACTATGATAGGAAGTACAGCGTCACATTAAATACATTAAAACTACACAAAATAGTTGTATACGACAGAAGTTGACGTCCTTTACTGTTATATATTCGATTGACTAACAAGTTATAAACAATTTAGTTACCATTTTGTATACATTTTTTTCTATTAATTATTCTAAATTATCATCTTATGTTATATTATCTGTTTCAGACTATGTTTCTACACATAAGATTATTGCGTCCTAACCTTCAATACAGTGTGATGTTGTCCTTGAACATTTAATAGAGTTTTAAATGTTAACAGAGTATTAGTTTTAAATGTTAACAGAGTATTGGTTTTATATGTTAACAGAGTATTGGTTTTAAATGTTAACAGAGTATTGGTTTTAAATGTTAACAGAGTATTGGTTTTAAATGTTAACAGAGTATTGGTTTTAAATGTTAACAGAGTATTGGTTTTAAATGTTCACAGAGTATTGGTTTTAAATGTTAACAGAGTATTGGTTTTAAATGTTAACAGAGTATTGGTTTTAAATGTTAACAGAGTATTGGTTTTAAATGTTAACAGAGTATTGGTTTTAAATGTTAACAGAGTATTGGTTATAAATGTTAACAGAGTATAGGTTTTAAATGTTAACAGAGTATTGGTTTTTAATGTTAACAGAGTATTTGTTTTAAATGTTAACAGAGTATTGGTTTTAAATGTTAACAGAGTATTGGTTTTAAATGTTAACAGAGTATTGGTTCCCTGGTTTTCTCAGGCAACCCATTCTATGTCCGAATTCATATTAAAAAAAACACAACTACATTTGAAAAATGCCTATCTCAAGGATAACCTCCACATTATTACGTTCTGCATTATCGGGTTAGTTCTTTGGATATAATGTATTGTGATGTGTCGTCCACATTATAAATATGTATAAAACGCTTTGTAACTAGGGGAAATAATTCGTTGAGATTTAAATTGAGTTTTTTTCCTATTTTTAAATAAATAATACACAGTTTTGTAATATCATTCAAATAGTAAAATTTCATCTCAAGATAAAAAAAAGCATTGTTTAATTGCCTTCATTTAAAAATTATACATTTATATATTAGGGCTGGGGGTTTAAGATTAATTAATCAATTAATCGTAAAAATGTAATTCAATAAAATTAATTTGATAGGCTAAATTTGGGGAAAAATTGAATTAAATATTTCAATATTTGTTCCAATTTATTAATAATTTACATTTTTTGTTACTTACATAATTTTCCCTCATATTAATATTATATATTTAGATGTGCATACCTAAACAAGGTTTTTATTCCTTATTTCTTTCATAGCTGAAAGCATTTGCTGTGCTACATAACAGATTTGTGAGCCAGGGAAATTACCAAGACTTAACCAATTTCTTAGTCTGGTTAGGTGTTTCGTGCTAGTCAAATATGATTACTGTCGCTGCACGGATCTTAGACAGAGTGTCAGATGCAATGTCGAGGATGAAAACCAAAGTACCCATTGAGGGTCAGGTTATCCGAGGCGACCGTTTCATCCCCCTCACTAGGAAACCGCTAGTGAGCGGTATTAATAAATGTATAACATGTAAACAAGGTATGAGTTAGCCTGACAGGACGTAACAAAACAGCGAACGTTTCGGCAAATAGCCTTCTTCAATGAACAAACAAGGTACACAAATAAAACGAATATAAATAAATACGAATATAAACAAATAAAAACTTAGCTGCAGTGAAATCCGAAATACCCTCATTATGTTCACTAGTGAGCGGTACTGGTTTAGGACCAGGAGCGCCAGCACGGATTACAAAAGGTACCGAGATTAATTTAGCGGATGCAAGCTCTTAGGAAACCTTCAAATGGGGGTAATACTCTCAGGTTGGCCCTATGATGATCCCCGCCCAGTGACAGGCCTTAACCATTAAGACTCGTATGCTGAGCGGGGTGGCGCCGAGGTTGAAGCGAGTCGAAGTAGAAAATTCCACCCCCCCCCCATTGTGAGGTCACTTTTAGTGGGTGGCATCTTCGACCATGTCCTGGATACCCAGGCAGCCACTTCAGAAGCAATCTTCTATATGTGAAATAAAAAGCTTGATATAAAACATGTTAAAATTACATTTTAGCTTTACCTGCTCGTTGTTTGTCCATCGTGATCGACGAGGGCCACTCTCATCATATTTACGTTTTTCATGTGCTTAGGCAGCCACGTTTGTTTATATTTTGATGATAACCCTGCCACGTAAAAATGTATGTTACAGCAACAACAAAGTGAGCAACAAAAGACATTTCAGTCATGGGATAGGATGGATTCCTAGACGAGGAAAATATCGTGAAAGCAAAAATCTGAAAGCTATTAGGCCGACAACCATTATCTCTACCAGGACCACCACTGTCATTGTAGCTTTAATTGGAATGTCCGCACAATTTATGAAGCTGGTAAAGCTGCTAAAATATCTGAGGCAGCCACGAATGTCCATTGGTGGCTTATAAGCCCTATTCTTGTACGAAACGTGAGTCGCATGATTGGGATGCCATCAGCAGGGTTTAGTACACGATCCTTTGTCACACAAGTCTTTCATGTCTGATTGTAGGCTTTCGTTATTTATATCAATTAAATTAGTGTACCAGAGAATTGAATTATTCTGCTAATCCGACTTTTAAGCAATGAAGAATTTTAACTTTAATACACAATACAATACCTTCACATCTCACAAAAAATGAAGGAGAATTTTAAGAAATTTTATTCTACACACACTTTTCTTAAACTTTCCAGCCATCTGACCCACTTCTTAACACTGTCCTCTCCCTTTTCTCTCTGCTGCCAACACCGTGATTTTTCTTCTTAGCTTGAACTAGTTTTATTTTAACATGGTGACATACTTCCTGGCGGGATGCTATCAGGAAAAGTTGAACTCGATCCTTCCTGGCGGGATGCTATCAGGAGGGGTTGGAACACGAGCTATACTAACGGGATGCCATCAGGAGGGGTTTGTCCAAGATCCTTCCTGGCTTGACGTCTGGACTGGGCAGCTTTAAATATAGGTATTAACTAAATTTTAAAAGTATAAACTAAAAACACGTTATAGATGTTCAAGATTAAATACCCTGTGTATAACATTAAGTACTATTTTTTCTATAAATATTAATTTTAAAATAAGGAATAAATAACTCGGAAATTGTGTATGCTGGAAAATCCACCATTTACTTTTCAGAGAAAAATCGGAAAATCAAGAAGACAGACATGGAAAGTCTACTGGATGAACAGCCATTACTTATGTTATTTTGTATTATACACCTTTAAATTTCTTGCGATTTAGGCTCATTGCACAATTATCATTCTATGACACGTACAAGAGTATGGCTAATAGTATAGCTAATTTTTAGTCGATAAAGAAGTCAACAGTCTTCTTGCAAAAGAATTTTGAACTCTTTATATATGACGGCTCTAAATTTGTATGCGCCGCACCAAATTGCACCGGTATTCATTTATTTAATACGACGATTTACATTACAAAAAATCTTAGTCTTAAAATTACTGATAATATCCTGATAATTTTTTTAAAAATTTAATTAATATATAATTTACAATTCTTTTAGATATATTTAAATTCAAATGACATAAATGTTATTGTGTATGCAACTTAAAATTGTAAATATAAATATTGACCTCTAATGGACAATAGATTTAAAAATTATTTTCTTTATTTAAAACAACAGAACCTATGAAAATACTTAGTGTAATCACATTTATATGTATGTTCGATTTTTCAACCTAAAGAAATCTCATTCACTTTTGTTCTGTCGAAATAGAAAGACATTATTTTTATCTAAGTGGCTCGCCACTTGTCTTCGATCCCTATAATTAGTGATACAATGCTAATAAATAGCAAATATTATTCTGTTCCCTGTATATCTTACTTTCATTAACATATAGTTAATATGATTAATAAAATATGGAACATGAGATTAGAAACAAAATTCACATATATTCCTTGTCATTGTTGCTCACATGGAATAAGGAAGCACTAATCTTCTGTAATCGTCTGTAACATATAAGATAACACATGACTACATAGTTACATCTGATTTTATGATTAGTTATATAACACTAAGCCAATTCGACTACAGGTAGTTCTCGAGTAACGACGTTATTAAAAAACCCCGATTTCAGTGAAAGTTGGTACATTAAAAAATATATACTCTAAAGTACAGTACGTAAAATGCTATAAAAAATTTAACACTTAATAACATACAAAAAAGTATTTAAATAGATAAAACAATTCCTTACCTCATGAACGAAAAAAAGGTTTAAAAAAATATCAAACACGAGAGAGACAGAGAGAGAGAGAGAGAGAGAGAGAGAGAGAGAGAGAGAAAGAGAGAGACGGTGTAAAGAAACAAAATGCCGTTTGTACTGAGTCTGAGCGAGCCGGTCTTCCTCTCCCTAAAACATAAATATAAAAAAATGTACTGTTTTAAATATTTTACGTAAAGTACTATATAAAATGAACAATTCATAACCAATTAAAAAAAAACAATACAAAAAAAGACGGAATGACACGTAATATTAACTGCTTTATATTAACTCGTGGTGTCTGCTTGAGGCTGAAAAAACTTAGGATCGATTTTAACCCACTTTCTCGTAAGCTAGCCAGCTAAAATTTTGCAGGCAGACTTGTGCCGATGATAAAATGATGTATAAAAATTTCAGATAAATCGAATGTACCATAATGAAATTAATGAATTTTTAGATTATCTTTATTTTTCTATATGTAACATGTTGAATTTTTTTGTTATAGTGTCGTGGTGCGTATTATATTGAACAACCTTTCCTGTCGCGCAATAAGGTGCGCATTTTATTGACAATACTTTTTATAAACATATTCCTGATCGGTGCGCATTATATTAAACATGTTTTACGACATATAACTACAATTTTGTATTTTTGGATTGTCTTGCGCTGCGTTTTATAATGAACATTCTTTTAGTTATGTCTCGTACATAAAGGACTTATAGTCAAAAACTTGTTTTTTTTTATGTTTGTTTTTCTTCATTTTTTAATTTTTTTATTAGTGACTCGTTCGTAACCACGAAACAGCGTAAGTCGGCACAGGCGTAACCCGAGGAAACCCTCTACTTATAAACTGCACGTGATCTATCACATTTATTTGAAAAATCTCATAATATCAGTTTATCAATAATACAATTAAGTAATATGGATCCTTTTAAAACATATTTTAATAACAAAGATATAGTAGAGACTGTAGAGGTCTTGTAACAATTGTGTTTATAATATTGAGAGTGGAATCAGTAGACACAGGAGAGTGGAGACAATAGATAAATGTCTCAGTGTTATACCGTGTCATTAAAGCCTTGAGGTTATTTTTTACGGGAATAACATTTAATTTTAGAACTTTGACATGAAAATATCAATAATTTAAATTGATGAATCCTTATAATTACTCTCGTCTACAACTAACAAAAATCAGATCACGTGACTAGAGTCTCATGTCAAGGTGTGTTTAATTTCTGCTGTAAAGATATTTCAAGGTAATAATTTTAAACTGGCGTAAAAAAATTATGTAATCAATTCCTGAACCAAGTCAAAATATATTAGATTTAAAATATATTTGATTTTATAAAGATGATTTTTGTGTGAAAAAATACTGCCTTTATCAATTCTACTATACATTTGATACTCATTATATTAATAATATATATATATATATGTATATATATATATTAGGGCTGTGGAAATTAACGATTAATTTCTCGATTAATCGTTAAAACTTTTAACGTTTATTTTTATTTTTAACGATTAATCGACACACCGGGGAATAAGCCGTGGAATGTGGACTACGGTAATCGTCTGCTTAGAACTTTAAATTTGAACCACATTTTCTAAGATACTTTACATTGATGTGATGACCTGTTCCTGAGATACTTCACTGTTAATGTGATGACCACTTCCTGAAATAATTCACTATTAATGTGATGACCAGTTCCTGAAATACTTCACAGTTAATGTGATGACCAGTTCCTGAAATACTTCACTGTTAATGTGATGACCAGTTCCTGAAATACTTAACTGTTAATGTGATGACCAGTTCCTGAAATACTTCACATTTAATGTGATGACCATTTCCTGAGATACTTCACAGTTGATGCGATGACCAGTTACTGAGATACATCAATTTTGATCAGTTCCTGAGATACTTCACAGTTGATGTGATAACCAGTTCCTGAGATAATTCACAGTTGATGTGATGACCAGTTCCTGAGATACTTCACAGTTGATGTGATGACCAGTTCCTGAGATACTTCATAATTGATGTGATGACCAGTTCCTGAGATACTTCACAGTTGATGTGATGACCAGTTCCTGAGATACTTCACAGTTGATGTGATGACCAGTTCCTGAGATACTTAACTGTTAATGTGATAACCATTTCCTGAGATACATCAATTTTGATCAGTTCCTGAGATACTTCACAGTTGATGTGATAACCAGTTCCTGAGATACTTCACAGTTGATGTGATGACCAGTTCCTGAGATACTTCACAGTTGATGTGATGACCAGTTCCTGAGATACTTCACAGTTGATGTGATCACCAGATCCTGAGATACTTCACAGTTGATGTGATGACCAGTTTCCTGAGATACTTCACAGTTGATGTGATGACCAGTTACTGAGATACTTCACAGTTGATGGGATGACCTGTTCCTAAGATACTTCACAGTTGATGTGATGACCATTTACTGAGATACTTCACAGTTGATGTGATGATCAGTTACTGAGATACTTCACAGTGGATGGGATGACCTGTTCCTAAGATACTTCACAGTTGATGTGATGACCATTTACTGAGATACTTCACAGTTGATGTGATGATCAGTTACTGAGATACTTCACAGTTGATGGGATGACCTGTTCCTAAGATACTTCACAGTTGATGTGATGACCATTTACTGAGATACTTCACAGTTGATGTGATGACCAGTTACTGAGATACTTCACAGTTGATGTGATGACCATTTACTGAGATACTTCACAGTTGATGTGATGACCATTTACTGAGATACTTCACAGTTGATGTGATGACCAGTTACTGAGATACTTCACAGTTGATTTGATGACCATTTACTGAGATACTTCACAGTTGATTTGATGACCAGTTACTGAGATACTTCACAGTTGATGTGATGACCAGTTATTGAGATACTTCACAGTTGATGGGATGACCTGTTCCTAAGATACTTCACAGTTGATGTGATGACCATTTACTGAGATAATTCACAGTTGATGGGATGATCTGTTCCTAAGCCACTTCACAGTTGATTATGGAATGGCCAGTTCCTGAACTACTTCTGTGTTGATGTGATGACCAGTTCCCAAAATACATCACAGTTGATTTGATGACCAGTTCCTGAGATACTTCACAGCTGTTCACCACTTCTATCCTTAATATGACTTCTTGATGTCACTTAACCAAGTTCGATTTGGGGGGGGGGTATATAAGCGGGTATTCCCCCTTCCATTAGGTGACCAGTAGATTAGCGTATGGCAGCAGTGGCGTAGCTAGGGTCATCTGCGCCCGGGGACATGACACAAATTCTGTGCCCCTTCTCGGACCGATAGATTCTGGGGGGCTCACTGAGCCCCCAATATTTTTTAAAATAATTTTTACGGTTTATATGGTTTATTTTCGAAGCATCTGGTATTTTAATGAAGTAGAATACAGACTAATAATTGTCTATGCGATTGTAAACAATTTATGTGAAGACAAAAATAGACTATACTAATTATACATGACTGGAATAGACATAGTCTACAAAAAATTGATCCTCCTTGATTTGACAGTCGTAAACTCGTCAATCACATTGTCAAAATTAATATCCTCAAGTGTTTCTCTTTCGATGCTAATGAGTGCAAGATCTCTAAGACGATCCTGTCCCATTGAAGCAGGTAATTAAGACAAAATAAGCTTCAGTTTGTTTAAGGACCGCTCACAGCTTGAAATTGAAACAGCAATTGTTAAAAGTATTCGCAGTGGAATGCATAGATTTGGAAATACATCATCTCCATAATAACAATAAAACCAAAAAGCTCCAAAGGAGTTTCCGGCAGAACTTCAGTCCGGTAACTGAACAACATTTTGTAGTCTCCGATTTCTGTGCACAATGCGTGACCATTGACGTCATTGTCGAAGAAATTTACAAAATCTAAAATATTTTGACGAAATGTAGCGACATTTGTCTCAGCGAGAAGAATTTTGACGTTTATTAAAACTCCTAATTTGGTGTTTAAGATTTGTAGACAAAAACCGTATTTATATCTCCTGTTGCAGTCTATCAATTACGCAGTTCATAACACGTGCAACTTCTTCTTCAGCTGAAAGTTCTGCATCTCTTGCTAACTCTCCAGGTATCCTCCGATGTCATCTAATCCTTCGGTCAACCTCAATTCCCAAGTTTTGCATCTTGTTTTTCCATTGTCTATCGCAACTAGGCTAAAATTATCACGAATGTTGACAAGTTCTTGCACCAGCGATTCAAGATCAGATGCTGCTTCCTTGAAATTCATAGTAGGATTCTGCAACCGTTTCTGGACACGATCAATTTTCCCAAGTATGATGTTCCAGAAATTTATCAAAACTAGGAAATTTAAGTTTAATATACATGCCAGTAAAGTTTCTGCATCACTTCTGTTGTCAGGCGTCATATTTGCATTTTCTAATAATTTTTCCAACAGCCCTACTAGTTCATATAGTCCTTCATAAATAGCTTTAACAGCTTCTGATCGTGCACGCCAGCATTTTTTAGACTGCCTCTTCACCGTGATTGGCACAATTCATTTTAATTCTTCAGAACGAGTTGTTAACGAAAGAAAAACAAATATATACTTTCAACTGTTCCCAAAAAACGTGATAACATCTGGATCCTGTTTAGCTAGGGTTGCCAGATATGTGGACACCAAAAGGAGGGCATAATAAAACAATAAGGAGGACGACAAAGGAGGTCATTTTGAATATTTCATTTAAGTCGTCCCGGATTAAACTTAAAGTCAGTACAATTTTATTGTAATAGCTGCCACTGTTCATGCAAGAGTCTTAAAAAATTGTTAATTTTTGTCTTGTAAAAATGATTTAAGATTGCTGTATTAGTCAAACAATTGCACATCATCTACAATACCCTTGTCTTTCAAATACAATATACACGCCAAAAGGTCATCAAGTTTACATTCTATGATATTATCTAACTACATCCAATTAAAGCATTGAAATTCATCAAAAGTTTTCAACCACTTTTCTATGTAACTAATGCATGTTTCATACACCAACTTAACATCTGCCAAACTCTTCTTCTTGACCACTTTCCTTAAGTCCTCTCAACATCTCCTTGACTTTAAAGGAAATAAACGTCTCCTCTAATCTATTTTTCAAAACTTACAAGGTTGTTTGAAGACGGCTCATAACCTCCAATACTGCTGTTTCTTCCATTTCATTTTCAATGACCGCGATATTTTTAAAACTAGAACTAGAATTTTTGTCCTTGTCTAGATTTCTAAGTATTAAAAAAGCCATAATCTATTTTTATTTAAAGTAAACATACCATGTAATAGTTGTAAAAACGATACATAAAAATTATAATATAAAATATAAGAAAAGCCCTACATTTTACACGCTTTTAGCTTAGCCTGCCAGGCGGAGAACATTGAGATAAAAAGGAGGACATGTCCTCCTTCTGCCGGACGTCTGGCAACCCTAAGTTTAGCTGAGTATAAGTTGTGGTTGTCACAGTTTGCAAAGAATGCTCTGTTATTTCTGGCACATATTTGCCGTTGAAGGTCGGATATATGCCCAGTCATTACATCAGCATTGTTATGTTATTGTGACCGACTGTCGGCTAGAGGTATGTTATCATATTCCAGTTTCTCTACGACAACCCTTTCAAGGCCTGCTGCGTCTTTGGAATGTATCTGAACAAAACCTAAAAATGATTCTTTAATGGTTACTTTTTTAGTTTGAAAATCCATATGGCGCCCCTTAATGCTCAATCGGGGTGCCAAAATCATGCTTGCCAACTGGTTTGTAAAGAAGATATTTGTGGAGCTCCAAATTTCAAGTTTGCAAAAGTATTTGAAATACATTAGTTTACATCAAAATAAATTTACATAATTATTAATTTTAATATTCATTTTGGCGCCCCATAACGTGGCGCCCGGGGACATATGTCCCCCCCATGCACCCCCCTAGCTACGCCACTGTATGGGAGGAGGCACCTTTGATTTACTATCTTTTGTATTTCTCGTTTCTGCTACAATTAATTTAGTAGCAATATATTAAATAGTCAATGACATTTGATTTTAGAAAACAAAATAATGTTAATTTCATCGTATGTGTAAAGGACATGAAATAGTTTGAATATTAAAAATGTAAATATGGCAATGGTAATGAATGAAAATAAAATACGCTAACTTATCTTGTTTTTTAAAGCGAATTCCATAAAACTTTTTGACGAGGCCTGACTGAATGGTCAATTCCATAAAACTATTTGATGAGGCCTGACTGATAATGGTCAACGAACAATAGAGACACATATATACAATGAAAGTTGATAGAGAAAAAAAGCTCAAAATAATAATGCAGTTTTTTCCGTTACTATTATTTCATTAAAATTACCTTTAATGTTATATGACTTTTTATATTGTTCAAAAAATATTGTTTTAAGTATGTATGAGAAATGGATGCCCTTTATAGATGAATTCAAACCACTTGAAAATATAGACATGTATATTGCCATATTTTAAGCAAAGAATAATTCTCTTAGATCTTTAAATAGGCATATTAAACGTGTTTTAGTGATCCGAAATTTCTAATCTTATTCAGATGCAACGTTTGTTTTTAAGCACATAAGAAATAAATACTTGTTTGGTCTTTTTGTTATATGCGATCATCACATTTTCCATTTCGCTGACGTCTTATATGTTCGCTAATTATGACAAAATAATCCAGAGAAACAGATTTATTTTTTGCAGCGAAAATTTTATGATAAAATAATCGATAAACTGTATCTCAAACTTGCATTATTTATTTGTCACATAAAACCTTCGTACTTAACATTCAACGTTCATTTTATTAACTGTAACTTAAAATATTACAAGACGTTTTTCCTAAAATATTTGTCGAAAATTATAGAGAATTTCCTCATTTAGAATGCATTGGTGAATATAAACTAATAATGATACTCTTTGTTTGGTACAAAAATCACATATACAATCTATATGTATACAAACATGTTATATTGGTAACATAACTCTCAAATACTAGGTAAATAAATTTAGCGGTAGGTTTAAAATAAGTAGGATGAAGTGTTACAATAATAATGAATGTTCATTGTGTCGATGTGTTTGATTCCCAAATTAGCTTGCATCGCTACAACTGATGACGTAATACAGCTAATATTTAAGGGAATATTTGTATACAGTTTCCTTGTCTTTAATTTTCCATCTCATATTTGTTATTAAAAAAAGTCTTTCAATAAAAACACATTATCAAAATTATTATTTAAAAATGCAAAATATTTGCTTTTTATTAAATGCTAACACACATGATTTTTATAAACATAGTTTTTAAATTTTTTTAATTAAATCAGAATTTTTAAACAAGCCATTGAAAATAAATATGTTTTAAATATCTATTTAAATGACACTAATGAATTTTAGCTATTGCTATACACCTTATAAAAGAAAAAAAGAAACGTAAATATATATAAACCTGCTTTAAATATTTACCAAACACAATACAAAAACACTTCAAGCATAATGTTAATAGTTTTCCATTCTTCAAATCGTATATAGCTACTCCTTAGGGTATGCAGAGTTCAACTTAGTAAACCCTTCCAATGAAATCGTTTTTTTCTGAGCTCATATTAACTGTCCTATTTATTCTTTAATACACGTTATTCTAACTGCTATCAAACAATTCCTTATTTAACATGTTGTCCCATTAGTGGTTCCTTTCTAGTCATATTTGACTGAGCCGTAAGCCCACGATGCAAAGAAAAATATTGTCGAAATTACTTTACATTAGCCCAGGTACTGGCAAAGCCCCTGGGGCATTGTGCTGGCCACACATTCCCCTGCTCGTTAGTGGTGGCTAAAAACTTGTGAACGCTACATCACTTACCCCATAGTCCGTCATGGACTGGAAAGGGGGTCATTTCTTTACATTAACAAAAACATCAATACATTAAATAACACGATATTCTAACAATGAAAGATTTTATGAAATGTTTGCATTCTCTAATGCTCCATGTTGTTAACACAGTTGCTAAAATGTCTATAGCCTCCTCCATGTTCCTTATAAAAAGTAATATTTTCAGACAATATTTATAGCTTTACATATGTTAAATTAGCGGTATGTAATTGTGCTGACTTTTTTTCTAAGTTCAAGTTATTAATCTCATAAAACATCAGCAAATAAAGCATGAAATAAAGACGTGATTTTGTGGTTATTGGATTCAGTGTTAACCACTTGGTAGGGGAATTATTGCAATTATTGACATTGTGTCCCTAAATATAGGGATCGAGGTCAAGTGGCGTGCCACTTAGATATAATAAGAATTCAGCACGAGACCCAAAGCCTGATCCTATCTGAAACAATTAGAGATATGTATAAACAACACTTATCGTATGTATTTGATAGTTTCCTTAATTTCAAACAAATAGCATTTTAAAATCTATGTGTCAAATCAAATAAATATTTGTAAACATTAGCCTACTGTACTATAATTAAAGTTTGAAGTGACACAAATATATAATTCATTGTCTCATATAATTCTTTGTCTCATATAATTGTAAATTACATTTTTTTTAAAGTTGAATAAAAACTATTTAACAACTCATCTTGACACAAATGTTTTGTCAAGAAAAACGCCATACTAAATAATAAGTACTGGTGCTATGTGGTGCGGCGATGGTGGGAGATATAATGTCAATGCACAGCAAATTTGCCTAAAGATGGTGTTTTTTTCATCCAAATAGTTGAAAGATTATTTGTATTATATTTGTTTGAATAATAGTACTGCAATAACGCAAAGCTGTCATTTATCGATTACTGCTTATTTCATGGAGAACCTCTAACGATTATAAATAGACACTCGTACACAAATTTAGATAAAGTTGAAAAAGCTTCAAAAACTAAAAAGACTGCCGAAATCAAATACGTTTGTGTATGTGTTTATACAGTTTACCCGACTCTAACCACAGGACGTTTGTATATGTATTGATGTAGTTTACCAACTCTAACCTCACCTAGAACTTAGGCTATTGTGTATAACAGTACTTATTATGCTTTATTTCAGATTTATAAAGTGTACTTTTTTTTATTTAGAACGAAATTATGTATTTTAAAAAAAAATTCAACTAAAACAAGTTTTAACAAATAATGAATCAATAATATGTAAACGTGATTTTGTCATCAATATATCTTTAATATCTTCCGTTTGTTAATGTAACCACTATCCTATCATGTAATAGCACATTTTTGTGAATGAGGAGACGGGGCAAATTATTTTATCGTCGTTTCGTTATGATTTGTGTTCTTAATTGTTCTTCTTTAATAAATCTACTTTCTTGCATTTCGGGGCTGATCGTTATTTTTTCACTAAATATTAAAGAACTATAGATTTAATAACATTCCAAGATATTTACTGACCTAAGTCACTCCAAACATTAAATAGTTAAATATTATCTTAATAACACCAACCAGAGAATAAATGCTTAAATCAAGATACTTGGGACACACCCATTTTTCAGCTAAATCCAAGGCAACATAGAAATTGTGTCCCATGGCTAATGACTTGTATGTAGAGGTGCGATCAAATCAGAACAAAGACACAACTATAAACCCAGAGCAACATATAAATTGTCTCCCATGGCTAATGACTTGTATGTAGAGGTGCGATCAAATCAGAATAAAGACACAACTAATGACCCGTATGTAGAGGTGCCACTAACTAATGACCCGTATGTAGAGGTGCCACCAACTAATTCACAATCTTGTCAAATGAAGACGTCGAAAAAACATGAAATAAAAAGTAGCTAAAAACTGATAAAATGTCCAGCAATTTCGAATGTAAACAGTTATTAAACAAAAAACAATCGGACAAATTATTTACAAAGTAATAAAGGCACTTTGGAGTAGAATGCATTGACGCCTTAGCAATGAATGATAATACTTCACTCACTTAAGTTTTTTTTCAACAATGATATGATTCAATAAAGGAGGGTAAGTCGTTAAATTGTAGTGTTCCTTTTCCCTTCACTACTTTTTTATTGTATATTAATAAAAAAAATAGTGTACAATCGTTTTAAAAACAAACAAAATAACTCCTAGTAGATATATAACAATGACTGAATTGTACACTGAACTTACTCTCTAAGATACAACTTACAGTTGGCTGTAAGAATACATACAAAAAATATCAGACAAGGAACACAATTCAAATTAAGTTATATAGAGCTGTGGAACAAAGAAAAAATCGCTTGCTGTAATAATGTCATTTAAAACCTGTATAGAAGAATAATTCACAACCTATAAACAAAACAGAGAATGAAAAACAATCTGTATAAATATTTATATTCTCTTACAAGATGACTGACCTCTTTCTCTATTTGTTAAAGGCCATTCGATTGAACAAAACATATCGCATATAAAATACTTTAAGACAATTTTTAAATAAAACAAGTATTTAATTGTGCTTCCTTTCACCGAAAAGTTCCAATTAAAAAGAATGAAATCATAAATTTTATTTCGTTCTGTTTAACAAAGGAATACAGTTCTTTTGCATCTTCATTTTCCAATAAGAAGTTATTCAGTGAAAATCGTTTACCATGAATCGAGAGGAATGACATTTGTGTGTTAAAAGAATTTCGTGTAAAAGGAAAGTACAAAAACAATTACATATTCTCAATCAAGTTAAGTTTATTAAAGTACATGTCATTTCATTAAAATAATATATTAATGTGTTATTTTATTAAAAATATATTTTAAAAAATTGACTATGACTTGAAAAAAACTTGATACATAATTATTATTGTAAAGGAAACAGGAACATTAGCATATATATTAATTACTTTTTTAAATATAAAATAAACTGATCTTTTAAAATTGTTTTTTTTTATGATTGTCAACCAATCAACGGCTATCATTTATTGTGTTATTCATTTCTCAATTGGACTGTGCGTCTGTTTAAGTGTATTAAACTAAACGTGAACCAAGTCATTAATTTGTACACAGTTGAAATATACTACTCACTCAGTTAGAGATGGAATTTTTTTAAAGAGAGGCAGGGATGGGAGTGGACGGAGGAGTGAGGGGTAAATAACAGTATTGGCCTGTCTCAACGGCTGTCTATTATATAGAGGGGTAAATAACAGTATTGGCTTGTCTCAACGGCTATCTATTATATAGAGGGGTAAATAACAGTATTGGCTTGTCTCAACGGCTATCTATTATATAGAGGGGTAAATAACAGTATTGGCTTGTCTCAACGGCTATCTATTATATAGAGGGGTAAATAACAGTATTGGCTTGTCTCAACGGCTATCTATTATATAGAGGGGTAAATAACAGTATTGGCTTGTCTCAACGGCTATCTATTATATAGAGGTGGTAAATAACAGTATTGGCTTGTCTCAACGGCTATCTATTATATAGAGGTGGTAAATAACAGTATTGGCTTGTCTCAACGGCTATCTATTATATAGTGTCGGTATTTAGGAGAAAATGCATTCTACTTTCATATGAAACATAAGACAGCGCCCTTCTTTCATTTCAAGCAAATCTTATGTTTTGTGGGCGTAACTGGTTTTTCCGTATTGCTTTTATTACGTAATGAAAATATTTTGGTGGTCAGCTAATTGTGTTTCCTGTTATTTGACATAAGATGTAAGAAAATTCACAGCAGTTTGTCGAAAACCTATTATTATTTTGTATTAACCAATATCTCTTCTTAAAGGATTTCACTTTAAACGTCTTTATCTTATTTATTCCATCTTCTGGAATGCTCAAAAAATAACCATCCGTTAGGTTAAGTTTACTTGTACTTAAATGTTTACTTTTGAATTTATCAATTAATTAAGTTATAATTTATTTATTTGATCACACACCTCGTGTGTGTTTCTTGTTTTAAATATGACGTATATGTGCTGTAAATCATCTAGACTCAATGGCCTAACGAATAAATGAGACCGATTCTTTACCCGCGCTGGTTTTTTATATTTTCTACTTGATTGACTTTTATTGGTCATTTAATTTATTTCAAAATTGTGCCAATCGTATCATTTTCTGCCCCCAGAGCACATGGTCAATCTTAGAAAAGTTACGCTCATGGGGAACTAAACAAAAATAGACAGGAAAAAATTTTTTGGTGGGTATTAAATATTTATTTATAGCAGCGTCCATGTTACAAGTTAATCAATGCAGGAATTTAGGCCAAGACTTGAGAGTGAAATATATTTTCTCATTCAAGCCAATTGGGAATTTTATTTAAAGTACATTAAATAAAATACCTATTTTTATGTTCGTGTTTTAGTGAGAAAGCTCAGAAAATATCGTTGCTGACCCTGTGGATCGCTTAGCAAAAAAAAAGTCGTTTGTAAGTAGATTCTAATTCTCTTTTCTGAGTATTTTCTTGTTAGTTATTTTTCTATTTTGTGTATTTTTTCATCGGCTCGCGTTACAAGCACCAACTCTTGAACGCTATATATACTAAAGGTAATCTTAGAGCGTGTAAAAAAAACGAACAATATGACATTTAAACTCCTTTTTCTTATTTTACACATTGATTAAAAAAAATATTGCTTTATAAGGGACCAACAAACTGACCTAACAGCCAGGGTCTACAAATAAGATGTAGATAGTTATTTTAGTTGATCAAGATTGACTAACAACATCTTCCAATGCCAATTACACAACACTTTTTCATTATTACTAGTTTTGGACTACGCAATTTTTTATATTTTTTATCATTCTTCAAGGCCACATATTAGATGGTCAACCGTTGTCCCATATTAGATCATCCTTCATGGCTACATATTAGATGGTCAACCGTTATCCCATATTAGATCATCCTTCAAGGCGACATATTAGATGGTCCACTGTTGTCCCATATTAGATCATCCTTCATGGCTACATATTAGATGGTCAACCGTTATCCCATATTAGATCATCCTTCAAGGCGACTTATTAGATGGTCCACTGTTGTCCCATATTAGATCATGCTTCAAGGCTACATATTAGATGGTCAACCGTTGTTGTTACGTCGTTTTCTGGGTACTTGTAATGACCACAAGGTTAGGCTACAACTCAAAGTAACTCTAACACCAGCTTAACATACAAAGTTTTATTATCGTTCAATAAGGTCCTTCCGCACCCAACAACAGCAAATCTCTAACTGACTATCGACTCTCGACCGTCCCTACGTCACGTTCACTATCACGCGTCACATCTTCTCATGCTACGTCATAGTGTTCAATACCATGCAAACTATAGCGCACTGCACCACAGACTCATAAAAACACATACACACTGGGAAAACCCCATTAGCTATAATATTTCCCTGACAGTTGTCCCATATTAGATCATCTCCAACTCTGTATATTAATCTCAGTAAATCAATCGGTTTCTGTTTCTACAAAAGTTGTATAATTTATTTACTTATTATGTACACTGATACATATCATGCTACCCAAGTCTACGGGGTTACTTGTTATTAATTATATGCAATGTTAGCTTACAATAAATACTAGATGGCGCCTGAGATTGGTACTTGTTATTAATTATATGCAATGTTAGCTTACAATAAATACTAGATGGCACCTGAGATTGTTACTTGTTATTAATTATATGCAATGTTAGCTTACAATAATTACTAGATGACGCCTGAGATTGTTTTACACAATTTTTAAAGAGGGCATCTAAATATAAACTGTACAGTATGTTACTTTGGTCCGTAGTGCAGATATTTTCAAACATTCCTTTTAGTGATGTTTGATAAATTGTAAAAAATCAAGTGCAACTTAGAATTATTTGAAAACATCTAACATCTAACCATCATTACAGTTACAAAAACATTACCAAACTCATTGAGTCCATTATGAAGTAAATACATGGCCACTGTTTACAGGACTGTGGGGTGGGGAGTGGTGAGGTTAAAAAGTTTTATTGTGTTGAATTAACGACATTATTTCATAATAAAATATTCATGGTGTTAAAAGCAAATAAATAAAACTGCTTTTCTGAAGCTGAGGCAGCAAGTATTTATCTTCTAGAGAAGATATCGACATTTGTTATTTGTAAAGTACTATTAATTACATTCAATATAAAGTAACAGAAAGTAACTTAAGATATAATGTTCAACATGTTAAAAACTATTTATTCCATAGTCGTAATCCGAAACATACAGCCTTATTTTGGGTTATTTACTTTAATTGATATGAATTTTTATTTTTGATGATATTTTAAATCGTTGCTTTATTTGTGTGAACGCTTCTCATCAGCTGTAAATGTGGTTTTAAAAGATGTTCATTTACTTCGTGATGTTGATAGAAATTTTGAGTCCTGTATTAAAAACTGATTGAAAAAAAAACATAAACTAAAATTGTTAGTAAAAATATAAACTTTAACAAGTGTAATTATGATCTATTGCATCCGGCTCCTCTCTCACTCGGCCGACGTTAGCACAGAAACGATATACAATTGTCAGCTGTTTTATTTCAAACATGTAAAGGAAACATTTCTAAGAGTATTATTTGTTGTTTTTTTTTATTTTAAAAAATACTTCCAGCTTTAAAAATGTGTCACAATAAATTAAATTTTCTAAGGAACTACTATATTTATAGTAACATTAATCATCTGTATTAAATTATATATGGTAACGTAATTAAAAAATAATAATTTTAATTTTTATATATATTTTTTTTTCAAATTTAACCCTCTGTTAAAATGTAAATTACTTGCTAAATTAATGTAATTCTATTTAAATATTGCCTTGTGTGAAATAGTAGAGAACTATAAAATTAAAACTACCACGGAAATATATTAATGATGAACCTAACTGATGCACAGTATAGCACGGTTATTGGCAATAATATGCTAGATATCAATCAGTACACCAAGGGAAAAAAGTAAACAAAGAAACACTTTTCCCTAGTGAATCTATTTAACTACTACAATGAAATGAATCGTATATTGTCGTTCTTAAAAGTAAATATATTATACTAGACGCCCTGCGGCGTAGCATACGCCGCAAACTTGCTCATGGAGAGAAAGTGAAGAAAGAACGGACACAAACTACAGCACGTAGAAATCAAAACAACGCGAGTGAACGTCGGTTGGGGGGTGGGGTGAGGATGGGAACAGCCGACTGATTGTTGGTTACGAGATATTCTCACTGTGGTTATCTACCTGCCCACCACCCCTTACCACATTAGCTTGCCCACCATAAACTTTGATTTGCTGACCCTAGCGAGGGTCAGCCATGTTGGCATTAAAGAGGCAAAGGAACGGGCACAAACAGACCTTTTTAAAAATTAAAAAACAATGTTTTCGCTGGGGCTTTAACCCAGGACCCTCTCCGTATAAGGCGGACGTGATAACCAGTACACTACGAATCTCACTTTATGCTGTGAAGGAACAATGTAAGTTAACGCAAGGACCATTGTTGGTCTCGAAACATTGGACGACCCCAGCGAGGGTCATTCGTCATGCTCGGTTGCACATACTTGCGTGTTGTCTCGCATGGTCACACGAAGGGAATTATATATATAGATTAATAAATAAATGAAAGTAAAATTTTAAAACATGACTTAGATAGGTGCAATAACAAATTTTAAAAGATCATATTAACATTGTCACGTGTCAACAACCATAATAAATAGTTCATTAAAATTTGAGAATCCTAAAATTAGCAGAAATCATGTAGTTATGTAGGAAAACACCAAGTCAATATGCTCTTTGTGTTTTTACTCTGAATGGTAGAGTTTTGAAAATAAACTAAGATCTATAAATAGCCTTAACTATGGACAAGAGCGTGTTCTCAACAGTCTCAGTGTATACACGGGGTAGGTGAATGTTGGCAGTTTTTAGAAATTGTATCCCTAATTTTAGGGATCGAAGTCAAGTGGGGTGCCACTTGGATAAAATAGAAGTCGTTTTAAAGTTGCAACCGTGCAGAGGAAATAACCCCGACTCAAATAAAAGTCACCGATATTACTCAGACTATTTAAATAAATTTAATAGTTCTCATATCTTGAAATAATTATCGTTTTAAAAATCCACAATTTCTTTGAATTTTATTTTTACATCAATTAATTCTAATTCTATACAATAAAAAAAGTCAAATACAGAAGTAATTAATATTTTGTGTTGTAGAACTTAAATACCGTTTCAATTAATTGTGTTTTAATTAAAGATTTTCTTATGTAAAGATGCTCAGTTTTCTTAATACATTGTCGTATTAAATACATCACACTCGGTGCTTTGTGGTGCGACACTAATGGGATACAATTTAAATGCACGTCAAATATAATTTGATTAAAATGATTGTATATTTAAAGGATATTTTCATTGCATATGTATATATAATTTTATATATGTATTTAATTTTTTCACTAGCGCTAAATATATAATATTTTAAATTTAATAGTTTATTTTTAGAAGCTTACATTGTAAGCTTCTAATATTTAATGATGGTGTTTTCTAAGAAAAATAAAACAAAAATAACATTTGAATACGCTGGAGTAACAACATTTGATAGCATAAGTAGTCTTGATTAAAATATATCAGTGAAATTTCTCAAATTATTAACGATAATTTAGTAAGTGCTTACAGTGAAATATATACAATTGCAGGTTTTTTTCCCTCACATAAATCATAATATTAATTCCCAATTCTTCCTTAACATTATATATTATACCACGTTTCAGACGATTAAAACATGTGCTACTTTTATTTAGCCAATATAAACAAAGATCAAGTGTGACACTCTCCTGGACCTACTTTTATTATATTCTCTGTGACAGACGTTCCTTGTTTATATTTTACTCTGCGTTGTCTCATAAACACACCTAAAACGTACAGTATATACATTATCCAGTTCTGGCTCGAACTATGGACAAAGTAACATTATAAATGAGGCAAAAGTAACGTACCAGCCGGCACCAGGTAAATCATTCTGTAAGCAAAAAAAAATCATTTATTGCAACAAAATCAACGCAGTGAGAAGCTTTTCCTACCTTTGCAGCACATTGTCTCATAGTGCCGACATTGTGAGGTGGACGTGCGTATCTCCAGGCCAGAGCACAAATTTGGCAGAATGTATCTGGAAAGAAGAGGAATTAGAACCCAACCCAAACTAAAAGTATCCAGATCTGTATTGCTAACTACTTTCTTATACTCATGTGAAACATAAACCGTGTACAAATGCAATGAGAGGTTGTTGAATCACTTTCACAACAAAAGCCTGAGGAAAATTCTCAACATAAAATGACAGGGAAACTTTAAAACACTGAAGTACTTGTCAGGGTAGGACTACCCAGTATTTAAACATTACAAACACCGAAGTACTTGTCAGGGCAGGACTACTCAGTATTTAAACATTACAAACACTGAAGTACTTGTCAGGGCAGGAATAACCAGTATTTAAACAAGCCTAATGCTCTGCCAACTTCGCTCGATGAGACACGGCTTGCAGATGCCAGAAAATCGCCTCCCAAATGATCAGCTTGCTGATGGGCAGAGAGCACGTGGAGGTCCAAATAAACGCTACAAAGATAACCTTAAGACCGCATTGAATGGTCATTTAGCATGACTCCTGGTAGGCAGGAGGGATCTTGCTCTAAATCCTCCTGATGTCATCCCAACCATTTGTTGTCCTACATGTCAACACACATTACGTCAAGAATAGGGCTAATAGGTCACCAAAGTAACACAAGGCTCCTGATATCATTCCAACCATCTCTTGTCCTACATGTCGACACACATTAGTCAAGAATAGGCCTACTAGGCCATCAAAGTAACACAAGGCTCCTGATATCATCCCAACCATCTCTTGTTCTACATGTTGACACACATTAGTCAATAATATGGCCAATAGGCCACCAAAGTAACACAAGGCTCACAAGGCACGTGACTTATATGATGAGAATGGTCCTAGGCTAGTAATGGCGAATCTATGTGGAGCCATGGGCCCAAAATTCATTTAAAACCTACTTATATATTTCGAAATGCCAACACAAAGTGCCAGCAAAGTGGTTTGATTAAAGAAGTAATATTTTAGTTGCATGCCGGCTGATTAGGCTCTGCTTGCCGTCTATGGCACGCGTGGCATAGGTTCACCATCACTGTCCTAGGTCCTAGGCGATCACGTCGGAAAAACGACACTCACACACAAACACACACACACATACACACACATACTAACAAACAATGTTAATTCCCTAGTTTATGATATTTTAGGATTTGAGGTGTTTCATAAAACGAGGAACATAAGAAGAGAAATAAAATTCACTTAATTTACCTGATATATCTATTGTTGCTCACGTAACTCTATATTTATTTGTAATGTTATAATTAGTAACACATTAAGCTATTCCGCGTAACTTTTATAAACCACCTGGATATATTTCGTCTGCTGTAGGAATATTAATAATAAGTTCATGTGTTATCTTCTCATTTAAAGACATTTTGTCTGACAATAATGATAACTTGTGTATAGGGGTGGATTGATCTGATGTTTCTTTCTATATAATTCATTCGTATCCGAGTGCTAACAATAAAGTGCATGTATTGTTTTATTTAGATTGTATGATGCCGTGCCATTGTTTCAACATGTTTATACAACAATCTTTTGTATGCATCAACTCTAAAATAATAACATTTAAAAATAATAACTTCATCTATAGTTGTATAGAGTGTAGCCTTGAATAAAAAGTGACCGTCCTATCAGACATCATATTATGATGTCTTTTATTATTGTATTTTATTGTAAATAAAACTTATTTCCTTCTTGAGTAGAGTTTTTAACTTACCGTAAAAATTCAACACACAAATAGAGTGCCTAAAAAGTTATTTATTTATCAGTTTATAACTGTGTATTCATATTATAGCGGTATAAGTTGACCTTTAGTTCGGGGTATATTTTCGCTTTGGGATACTTTTACTTCTTTGGTATATTCTGGAAAGGGGTTTAATCTGACCTGTTACACCGGGTATATTCTGGACATGGGTTTAATGTGACCTGTTACACCGGGTATATTCTGGACATGGGTTTAATCTGGCTAGTTTTAACAGTGGGTTAAACGTAATATAATAATAAAAATAGTAATTATGATAAAAATAATAATAATTAAACAATACATTTTTCGAGCTATTTAACATACATAAACAAGTTTATTGGACCTCAAATATTGTGTATATTACTTGTCTATGAATGGTAAGTAAGATGTTACTGGCTAACACAGCTTGATAATATATAAATAACTTTTGTTCTTATTTTTGTTTCTATAAAAACTTAGTTATAACTCGGCCTGAACAAAATTATATTGTGGTTCTTATAGGGAGTACAGTGTCACATTAAAAACATACAAAATAATTACATAGCGCAGAAATGATGACGTCATTTACCATTATTAAACAATGACCCACAACAAAATTATCAACAAAAGGGCCGTCCATAAATGGTGTTTCGCACCTAGGATGGGGGGGGGGTTTCCAAACATTTGTAACGACATTCGAAGAGGAGGTGGGGGTGTTTAAGAGGAGGTGGGGGTGTTTAAGAGGAGGTTAAGGTGTTTTAAGAGCAGGTTGGGGTGTTTAAGAACTGTTACTTTACAACACAATTCGCATCTTTAAATAAATGCTCTATTCAAATATTTGTTATTTAAAACATATTTAATAACGTTTTAAATGGCTTGACGCGGGTTATGATATTATAGTGCAGTCTAACATTAAGTGCATAAATAAATAATTATAAAATGATTTAAAACACGGTCATTTTCAAATAGGAAATACGGCTTTGATGTAAAGTTTATGACGCTACATTTGATGGTGCGGGGGCTAACTTTTCATGACGAGTGGTGAGGGGGAAAATCGGCAAAATTCGAATGCTGTCATTTATGGACGGCCGCCAAAGGAAAGTTTTGCATTAAAAAAACAAAATAAAAAATATTTTAAGTTGCATTAAATCTCATTATTCAAGACAAATATGCCCAAAAATATGTCTAAAAGTTGCATTTGTCAAGAAAAATAATTCGTTTTTTCAAATCCACACAACACTCTTTATTTTATAAAATTATTTGTTCAAACTTTTTTCTTTTTAAAACAAATGTTTTTATTAGGGCTGAGGAAATTAACAATTAATTTCTCAAATAATTGTTAAAAATTTTAACGCTTAAATTATTTTTAACGATTAATCGACCCATCACTTACACATTATTGGAAGTAAAATTTAAAAAAAAATTTTTTTTAAAAATAGCGGCCGATAAATAATAAATTTCCTGACGATTACATGAACATTTTGGTTTTAAACTATTTGACTGACAGGAATATTCAAAAAATGATAAAGTTTGCCTACCATGGTTCTAACACTTCGCCTACTTAACAAACCAAATGAAAAGCGTATTTAGATAATGGCAGAAATGGAGTCTAAATCAGAGACAGAAAATGACGACAGCTCTTCTGATGAATTACTGCGTTACAAAATGGAGTTGAAAGTTCCTGAATCATTAACCCTCTACACAGTTGGAAACTTAATGAAGACCGATATCCGATATGCTCATTCCTTGCCAAGGCCGTTTTGTGCATACCAGTTACCTCAGTTCTATGTGAATGATTATTCAGATCGGCTTGTTATATTGTCAATTAGACCCACTCATCTCTTGAACCAATAGTGTCAACACACTTGTCTTTTTGCGTAGTTGGTTAAAAGATGACATATAAAGGTGACATTCCAGTGCTATTTAGATTTTCAACAAGAACGTTTGATAAGTGTTACTTATGACATCATACATTTTAATTTTGGGCTTTAATCAAAATTAACGAATAATTAATAGTTAATTTTTCAAAAGTTAACGATTAAATTTAAATTAATCGTTAACAGCCCTAGTTTTTAGTATAACGTTTATTTAAAATAATGTGTTATATTAAACGCAAAACAAGTAAACACCCCTATTATAACTCAATTACTAATACATGTTATTATAATGCAAATACTATTTAAAACAAAGATGTATATTACTTATTTTCACAATGGTAAAGACAAGATGTTTTGTTGCTATATTCAAAAACTGGCATTAATGAGTATGGCCACTTTGGCTGTGCTCATATAATGACATGTCACTAACAATAAAATGAACAAAAAAAACTTTTTTAAAAAAGATGAGGCCCAGCTGCAGTGAGGAATGTAGAATCTCGCATGAAAAAGCAGAAAATAATTTTTTCTTCACAAACTAAGTAGTCACACTCAGAATTCTAAGTTTTATTAATATTTATTGTGATCGATTGTGGGATTTAATGTGAGATATAAATTTTGATCAACTAACACAAAAAGTAGGTTTAACTCCGATTGGTTCGCTATTTTTAGGGGATTTCTCAAGATTTTTCACCTGCTGTCTCAAATACTAGATGACGACACATACAGATATATAGAGAAAAACTAAAAATACATTTATTTAATTACGGTATATTCGATCGATCTGAACCTTTAATAGTTTAATCCTCCCTACAAGCCAAACCTACTGTGAAAATTTCAGCATTCTAGCAAGTCAGAAAACATGTTTACAAGCGTTTTGAAAAAGTTGAAGAACTATACAAATCCGGAAGCATGCACGAGTTAATAGGACAGGGGCCTTAAAAAAATAAATTATAATAGAATATCCCAAATTTATTTATTTTTTCTTTCTCTCTAAACACACAGAATATTAATTCATTGGCTACAAATGTGTGTTTATAACAATATAAATATTTTGTTTCTTTTTAAATGAACGTAAAGAGACTCTGTATGGGAAATGATATAATTTGTTAAGTTTCTATTTGTAACATCGTCTTGTCGTATCTATACAGACGCTCCTTCTATACAGAAAATTAATGCGTCCACATCGATGATAGGTTAGTAACAAACTTTGTAAGACCAAATCGATATTTTTGTCATACATCATCTTCTATAATAAATATGTTGCTCATTAGACTCACTGCATGAGTAGGTTATGAAAGTGCTAGCAATTAATTGACATTGTATCCCTAATTGTAAGAATCCAATTCATGTGACGTGACACTTTCATAAAATACCAAATAAAGTAAGATGTACTACTCGCATTTTTGAAAATTAGAGATGCATATATATTACAATGAATTAAAACATTTTATAGTTTCCATATTTTGAAGAATTTAAACATTAAAACTAGTTTTCTTTTTAAATTTATATTCCTATACTTTTTTTGCCGTACACACAATGCAACTTCTAAAAACACCATTTATTTTAATACTTAGTGTCATTTAATATAAATAAACATTTTAGCCAAATTTGAAGTATGTTATTTATCTTACTTATCTTAACAACAAAATGTCTTATTTAAAAAATCATAAATGATGCTTTGTGGTGCGTCATTGGTGCGTTGTAATTTTAATGCACGTCCAAAATGATTACAAGTATAATATGAATTGAATTTATTGTAATCTCTAAAAAATATGATCGTTCCTTTCTGTTTTATAGCTATAATTAATAATAATACTCTTAGGGCAGCGGAAATTAACGATTAATTTCTCGATTAATCGTTACAAAATTTTTATCGATTAAAATTATTTTAATCGATAAAAATTCGTTTAGAATTAAAGAAAATATTTATAATATTTTTTAAAAATTTTATTAATAAAAAAATAATTATTAACAATTGATAATAATTTATATATTTTTTACGTACAAACTTCTCCCGCGTAATATTATAATTTATTTTATTAATCTATGTGGACCGGCAGACGTTAACTAAACAATGGCTGACAGCACCAGCGCAGTTAAACTTAAAAGTATAACTGGAAAGTTGAGCAATATTTTGTTTTTAAGCAAACTGCTGATGGCAAGGTCGAAGAAGGTGAAAAAGGTTATTGTGTTCACTGCCATAAATAATTCTTTTTTAAAGGATCAAATACATCGCTGACGAACCACCTTCAGCACAACCATCCGATCAAGTATCAACACATTGTCATAAAATTTAGCTCAAAATATTCTGAATTTTCAATATCTGTGAGACAGGGGAAATAAACTCAATAAAATTTTAAAAAGTCCATTACCTGATTTTGTTACTTCACTTGAAATGTTCAGTTAATGACGTCATAAATTTCTTTTTTTTGGCTGTAATCGAAATTAACGATTAATTAATGGTTAATTTTTTCAAAAATTAACTATTAAATTTAAATTAATCGATAGGTAAATGTATAACATATAAAACAGGGTATTAGTAGGCCTGACAGGAATTAGCACAACAGCGAACGTTTCGGCAAAGAGCCTTCCTCAACGGAAAAATAGTACACAAATAAAACGAATATAACGAAATAATAAAAACTCTTAGCTGCGGTGAAATCCAAGTAGTCCAGTAGAGATCTCTAGTGAGTAGTGAGTTTAACCACTGCTGTAAAAAAACAGTCTTAAAATTGGTATAATGTTTGAGATTTACCAATGAATCAAGACTCATTACTATGGTTTGAGTAAGAAAAAGCCTGCCATGGGCATCCGTCTATTTGTATTTACAAAAGTTTCGTTAAAAAGTCGAGTATATGTCTAGTATATTTGTAATTAAATGCTGTTTACTTTTGTTAGCGTAGAATGTGGAATTTTTATTAATGAAAATGATGAAAATGACGGTGATGATGACTTTCACTGTGATGCCGATGACGATATTATAAATATATATGACGTCATAGACTTTGCCCCCTCCCCAAAAAAACCATATTACCTATTTGACAATGTTCTTGTATAAAATCATTTTATTGTAATTTAAATATGTATTTATTGTGCGGCTGAAATCTGATTTTGTTAATATTCTTGACTGTTTTAAATATATCTGCATGTGAAATAAATATCTTACACCAACTCCGATACACAAAGTCATTATTATTTTCAGAAATTTATCTCTTTAAATGAGATGACAAAACACATGAACTTATTTTTGATAGTCAATTATTTCATTTTTCTATGAACAATATTTTCGTTGATTTATTCAGCACATGAAATACATCCAGGTCATTTTCAAAGGTTAGCAGTGCTTTTAGCCAATAAAATTATTATCATTCGTGTCCTTATATTTTGCATTTCTTGTCAGGAACAAAGATGTTATAATATGTCTACAGTCCCCACTCTTAATTTTATTAAGACAGTAGTTGCAAAGGTTCTACATTCTATTATTTTTGTAATTGAAACATTTCTAAAAAAAATAAAAATATTACTTAACTTCTATAAATGACAACGTGATGATATGACAATTTAAGGTTTTTTTTATCCTAGATAATATGCAGTTTTATAAGGAGTCGAAATGGCTTCATGTTTTACCAATTATTATAAAATGATAAATACATAGTGAGTCATGTGAGCAAGAATACAAATACAAGGGTAAATTATGTGAATTTTATTTATCTTACATTGTTTCTTGTTTTATTAAACATCTGAAATCGTTATATATCATAAAATATGGAATTAACAATGTTAGCATTTGAATTAGAATATTTCGCGTTAGGAAAATCCATGCATTTGATAGATATGGTATCCCTAAATATAGGGATCGAAGGTAAGTGGCATGCCACTCAAATATATAGAAACCTTATTGCAATCGTTTCTATGTCGTTTAATAAATTAGACAAGACATAAATAACAGTAAATTATTTCAATTTTTGGTTTCCGTCATTTTAAATACAAGTTTTTATAAAAATCATTTTATTGAATGCTAAATTTCTAATAATAATTTTAGGAGCTGTACTTTAAAAATCATTGAAGTAATACAAGTTAATAACACCATGTCTCATAGAATGGTATATTAAATTTTGATAACAAGTTTAAAGACTCCCACAATCTTATAATTTATCTTGACAGCTAAGTTTTCTCTATTACAAAGTCATATTAAATAAAACTGTTCCGGTGCTTTTTGGTGCAGGGATGACAGGAAATGCAGACTAATACATGAACGATTCTGCAATATAAATGTCTTTAGTTAGAAGAGATTTAATTGTTCTTTACAGAAAAAAAATAATAATTTCCATTTAATAAATATAATTATGGTATTATTTGCCGAATACTGCTATTTGCAGTGTACTTTTAAAACTATTCTAAAACCACGCGCACGCAAACACACATATTTTCTTATTTGATAAGCTACGCAAACTAAAGCAAACAGGCATACATCCACGATATATTTTAAAATCTTTATTTCCAGTTCTATCCCATGAAATATTGACAAGTATTGACACATATTTATCTATTATAATAAAACATTGTATCATTTAAATCTGAAAGTGCGTTAATTCATATTTTCATGTATAGACTTTATACAAATCATTTTAAACATTGTCTACCTGCATCATTCATTCTATCGATATGCAACTTTAGCTATGTTTTTTTATTTTTTTACCTCTCATGTTCACTAAATGTTCCTTTTTATCAGCAATTTTTTTAAAAAAATCAATTGCTGCTTGGCAAATGGATGGTTATTGACCAAGATTGGTACGTAGAATTTTTTGACCCATGTTACAAAACTATAGGGCATTGATTCCCAGATGTCCGTTTATTTTGGGAAAGAGGCACAGAAAATGTAAAAGAAATATTAAGTATAATACTTTATTTTTCATTTGATTTTATACGAATTTGAGGAAAGTTGACACATACATCATTCATGATCAAAATTTAAATCTCAGGAGATTTGATTGGGCTAAGGGGCCCTTATGTACATTTTTCTTATTTACGTTTTATAAACATTTTTTATCCATTCGATCACCATGAAACTTTGGGAAGTTGTTATGTACAGTCACACAAAACAGTCTCAGATTTTAAAGAAAAAAAAATCATTGGAGGGCATCAGCCGAAAATGTCATTTTTTCCTAAAATTACCTATATCAAAATTATTTTAAACATTGGCTATTTGTTCAATGTTTTTTTAACAATATATTTTTTTAAAGTGGCATGGTTGTTAGCCTTATGCGCTATCACCTAGGAGGATGCCATTCACAACACAATTGGGAGCTGCGTTTGTTCTGGTGAGGTCCCTAGACTTTGTGGATACCACCACACTCTAAAAGGCAGTGGGGCTTTTTCGGCCCAACCGCGTATTTTTTCACCCGTTACCCTCTATATCTAGGGAGCTTTCTCCTATCCGCCATAAGGGGATGAGCTCAACGGTAGGTCAGCATGTCTGTACGTGGTACATACATACTAAACGGCCAATATAAACATTCTATAGACGGCCAATATAAACATTCTATAGACGGCCAATATAAACATTCTATAGACAGCCAATAAAAACATTATATAGGGCCATTAACGTCTAATGTCCATTCTTTTGGGGCAGAGGGCACCAACAATTGTAAGCTTTTAAGACGTTATTGCCCAAGGGATTTTATACGATCTTTAATATATTCACATACATATACATCAGTATCCAGATTGCAATCTAAAGCTGTGTTGAACTTTATAACTTACAAAGTATCGTTTCGGTGCACTTAATGTCGTTATTTTCTGATAAAAGATTTATCTATTAATTTTATTTATCCAATCGCCAATAACATTTCTGAAATTGTATGTTACACACGTGCAATGGTTTATGACATTTAAAAAAAAATTACCACTCATTGGTTTCTTTGAATGTCCCCTGTTCAGACCACCCGTTGGTTTCTTTAAATGTCCCCTGTTCAGACCACATGTTGGTTTCTTTGAATGTCCTCTGTTCTGACTACTCATTGGTTTCTTTGAATGTCTCCTGTTCAGACCACCCGTTGGTTTCCTTGAATGTCCTCTGTTCTGACCCCCTGTTGGTTTCTTTGAATGTCCTCTGTTCTATCTACTCATTGGTTTCTTTGAATGTCCTCTGTTCTGATCACTCAATGGTTTCTTTGAATGTCCTCTGTTTTTAACAATAAGTGGTTTCTTTGAATGTCCTCTGTTCTGATCACGCATTGGTTTCTTTGAATGTCCTCTGTTCTGATCACTCATTGATTTCTTTGAATGTCCTCTGTTATGACCACTCATTGATTTCTTTGAATGTCCTCTGTTATGACCACTCATTGGTTTCTTTGAATGTCCTCTTTTCTGATCACTCATTGGTTTCTTTGAATGTCCTCTGTTCTGACCACTCATTGGTCTCTTTGAATGTCCTCTGTTCTGAGATCAAAATATTATTATTATTATCAATGCAACATTTCAGTTTATAACCTGATTAATTAAAAGCGTTTCGAGGGACATAATTTTATTTTATTTTATTTTCAGATTTTTATTTTTTTTAAAAATAGCACGAACAACAAAGTTAAAAATTAATTTTAATGACGAAATGTGTATCTATAATGAATGATTATTTTTTTAAAATAAGTATGCCAAATTTCTTCCAGGTAATCGGAATTTAGTAGCCAATTATTAAATATTCGATTTCACTTTCATATAATTTTAAGTTTCAAATAAAATAGCATTAAATTTCTGTTTTTTTTAAACCAATGTCGTAGCCATATTTTCACCTAACTGAAAATATTAATTTTAAAAAAGCACGAACCAGCTCTTTTTGAGTTAATATTTGCCCATAGTTGGGACTATGAGTTCTTATTAGACTCAATGTAAACCTGGAGTTGGAGAATGCTATCAACTTATTGACATTGTATCCCTTAATTTAGGAATCGAAGTCAAGTGCCACTTTAACAAAACACCAATTTGAGAGTATCGTAGCGCAGACAGTATTGAACAATAGACATACATATATTTTACATGAAATAAACACATTTTATAGTTTCCATGTTGATTATATCAAATATATTTTTATCAGATTTATTTTTTTAAAAAACATTGCAAACTAAACTACATTAATCATCAGATATAGTTTTATGGTAACATACATGGTGACACATGCATGGTGTCAATACAGATATACAATATACAACCAGAACAAGAATAGTTAGCAATCAATGCATATACTTGCAATGATCGCATATCCTTTTTAAACAAATGAAACAATATACAATAACTTCGTTAAGATCAGCGAAGATATGGGAGGCTTCGGTAATTTTATTTTTATTACATTTTGATAATCTTTTATCAAGAACACGTTTCTCTGCTGTTTGGCTGTATAGACTGCTAAAGAAAAAAGGTCATGTCATCTGTTGTTTGAGAACCTTGTATCAAGCACAAGTTTCACTGTTATTTAGCTGTATAGTAGTATATAAACAGCTAAAGAAAAAAGGTCATGTCATCTGTTGTTTGAGAACCTTGCATCAAGCCCAAGTTTTACTGGTGTTTGGCTATATGGTAGTTTATATAAAGCTAAAGAATAATTTCATGTCGGCTTTCTTTGACCAAAGGGTTTTAAATATAATAAATAGAAGACCATAACATAGACGACCTACTGGCAATAAATAGAAGACCATAACAAAGACGATCTACTGGCAATAAATAGAAGACCATAACAAGGACGACCTACTTGCAATAAATAGAAGACAATAACAAGGACGATCTACTGGCAATAAATAGAAGACCATAACAAAGACGATCTACTGGCAATAAATAGAAGACCATAACAAGGACGACCTACTGGCAATAAATAGAAGACCATAACAAAGACGATCTACTGGCAATAAATAGAAGACCATAACAAGGACGACCTACTGGCAATAAATAGAAGACCATAACAAGGACGACCTACTGGCAATAAATAGAAGACCATAACAAAGACGATCTACTGGCAATAAATAGAAGACCATAACAAGGACGACCTACTGGCAATAAATAGAAGACCATAACAAAGACGATCTACTGGCAATAAATAGAAGACCATAACAAGGACGACCTACTGGCAATAAATAGAAGACCATAACAAAGACGGCCCACCGGCCTTACCCATGGATCAGTCAATAGTCTACCCTAACAAAGACGACCAACTGGCTTTTCCCTGGGATCAGTCAATAGTTTACCATAACAAAGATAGCATAAGTTAAGATAAATTCAAGAAACAACAAATAAGCACAGTAAAACTCAAGATTTTGTTATATTTTAGTTTGAAAAAATAATTCCACAATGTGTAATGAGAAATTAACGTTTTAAATTATTTACGAGGCACTTTTGACACATATTAGTTACATGTAGAGGAGAATGCGAATTATTTAAATTTGACAATGAGATTTTTGTTTTTTGTTTGTTTTTTTAATGTCT
>CALYLW010001286.1:0-31447 GCA_944989445.1 Ampullaceana balthica | reverse complement strand
AAGTGATGGAGGTTACTGTGAACACAGAAAACATGAGCTACCGCACTGGTTGACACCAACCCTATTGTCGCCTCTGGATGGAAGTGATGGAGGTTACTGTGAACACAGACAACATGAGCTACCGCACTGGGTGACACCAACCCTAGTGTCGCCTCTGGATGGAAGTGATGGAGGATACTTGACACCAACCCTAGTGTCGCCTCTGGATGGAAGTGATGGAGGTTACTTGACACAAACCCTAGTGTCGCCTCTGGATGGAAGTGATGGAGGTTACTGTGAACACAGAAAACATGAGCTACCGCACTGGGTGACACCAACCCTTGTGTCGCCTCTGGATGGAAGTGATGGAGGTTACTGTGAACACAGAATACATCAGCTACCGCACTGGGTGACACCAACCCTAGTGTCGCCTCTGGATGGAAGTGATGGAGGTTACTGTGAACACAGAAAACATGAGCTACCGCACTGGGTGACACCAACCCTAGTGCCGCCTCTGGATGGAAGTGATGGAGGTTACTGTGAACACAGAAAACTTTGATTCCACAAGACTGATGTTAGCCGGTGCCATAATTATAAAAGACGTCACAGATGTTGATCTACACCCCACCCATCAGTGACGTCATAAGATGTTAATATACATCCCTCCCATCAGTGACGTCACTAGAAGTTGATCTACACCCCTCCCATCAGTGACGTCACTAGATGTTGATCTACACCCCTCCCATCAGTGACGTCACTAGATGTTGATCTACACCCCTCCAATCAGTGACGTCACTAAATGTTGATCTACACCCTCCCATCAGTGACGTCACTAGAAGTTGATCTACACCCCTCCCATCAGTGACGTCACTAGATGTTGATCTACACCCCTCCCATCAGTGACGTCACTAGATGTTGATCTACACCCCTCCAATCAGTGACGTCACTAGATGTTGATCTACACCCTCCCATCAGTGACGTCACTAGAAGTTGATCTACACCCCTCCCATCAGTGACGTCACTAGGGTTGTTTTCACCCAATGCTCTAGCTCAATGTGTCACCCTCACACAACTTATCCCTTGTTTCTTCTTTGAGTCTTCCACTGCAAAATAACGAACAAAGTACATGATTTTACACGTTGGAGTCACCCGTGTGATGGTGTCACACAAGTCGGTCCGCACCCCTGGCACACCCTAGTGACGCCACTGCATGTTTGATAAGATACCGCTGGAACTGGCCAGACTAAATCCCTTTCCAGAATATAACCCGTGGTTAAACTGACTTAAGTCAAACGATACCTCCCGACAGATGTGAGAATGCACCCCGATGGTTGAACTCGCCTAAGAAAACGATACCCCCACCTTGCCGCCAACAGTCAGAATATATCCCTTTAATTACATGGATATACTTTAATGAACCAATGAATGAACTTAGGCACTCTATTTATGTTTTAACTTTGGAAGAAAAGTTAACACTTCTCTCAATGACGAACAATGATTTATTTAAAATTAAATAAAAATAATAAAAACTTTATATTTCGATACCTGATTGGACGTTAAATTTATTTTAAGTTATAATTTATACAAATATATATGGACTTTTTTAATGGCTTCTAAAATGTGTTTATAAACATGTTGAAACAATGGCATGATATAATACATTCTTAATGAAAAAATATATACACTTTATTGTTAACCCACTAAAACAAATTATTCATATAGAAAGAAACAACAGATCAGAAGAAATATTTATTTTCAAAAATGTTTTTTTAAGGTTCAAGAAATAAACATAATTATGAAGTACAAATTATATAATTATAGGAATCATAAAAAAATAATTAATCGGGATTTTATTAAGTATTTACCTAATAAGTCGAGATAAATACAGTTTTTTACTCATTATAAAATCAGAAATATGTTTGTAGTCATCTAAGCAACACATACGATGATAATTAAGGTTTTTTCTACTCTCATATTCCGTATTAATGAACTATATAAAATCGTAAAATAACGAGAAGAATCCATGCATGCAAAAAACAGCTCAAGACTTCTACATTTTTTCACTAATCTTTCAAGCTCAATTTTCTCAAGTACAACGTCGTATGAACTAAACATGTAGCGGTGCTATTTGGTGCGATGATGATCTGAAATACAATTTAACACACCTTCGTTTTTACAATATATATTCCCTTCATTAAGAAAAAGTTTGACTGTTCTATAACGAAGAAAAATATGATTACTAGATCCATTTATCATTTATGTGATTTTAAAATTATTTATATTTTAAATTTCAATACGCAAATAATTCATTTAAAAAATGAATCAATTTAAAGACGATGAATAATTAGTATGAATATTTGTTATTATTTTTTTTAAATGTTTACATTTTTCTCTGACACCTTTGTTTAGTCGATAAGCTAAACTAATGCTAATGTATATAATTTAACTAATGCTAATGTATATAATTTTTCAGCGTAAATTATTTATATTAAACAATAAATGATTATAAATTGTAGGTTAATTCTAGGTTATTATTTACCGTTGCTAGATAAAGAAGAGTTTTAAGAACATCCGTGTTAGTGTGATACGTTAAAAAGATATAACTATACTAAACCATATGCAGATTAAAATTAACCTTACAATAAAATTTGTTCGCTGTTCATTATATGGTTTTCTCTTGATTGTATTATTACAAAGTGTGAAAACAAACATAGATGCATACAAAGAAACATACAAACGAAATATAAAAATATATACAAACATAGCAACATTTATAAAAAAATGTAAACACTTTCCAGAATAACACAGGCTTAGATTAATATATTAGATAACATGTATCTTGCAATTGATTTTATTTTTAATTTTAACTTCATACCTATACTTTAATATTGGAGCCCCAAACTAGTCACGATTGTACAAACTAACCAGGGGCGGATTAAGACTGCATGGGGCCCCTGGCTGCAATTCAAACTGGGGCCCTATCCAGCAAGTGTACCTTTAGATAAAATGATTGCTAGCAGCTAATATAAGACTGTAACTTGTAAATATTCATCCAAAATGATTATTCATGAAAATACCGAACACGAAGAAATAACTTTTTGCCGGTATCCTAATATTGAGTGTAAAAGACAATTTATAGAATTAAAAAACAAATGGAAAAATAAATTCACTCCCCATCCAGGGATCGATCCCGCCACCACTTGCACCACAAGCCTTAATACTTCTCATTCGGCCACGAGAGCTTGACTAGGGTTATTAATTTAAAATATATATATAATGATCTTTAATAATTTCTGTTATTTAGCCTATCAAATCAGGTTTTTTGACTGCTAAGACTATCGTGCCGGAATAGAAATCATTTTAATAGATTAGATTTTATTAATTTATCATATTTTCAGCAATTCATGTATACATTTGTCCACATTTATTATAAAATATGCTAAGTTTGGGGGCCCCAAAATCATCTGGGGCCCCTGGCTTTAGCCCGTTCAGCCCCCCCCCCTTAATCCGCCATAGAAACTAACCATTTAATTATTCAAATAAATAGTTTACAATATTTTAGAGATATATTACTTTATTGGATTCAATGTTTATGTTCATCCAAACATTCCATTCTAACTTACATAATGTTAACATTTGGTCAGATACATTTGATGCGTTTTTGTTTTCTATAAATACAAAATTTAAAAAGTGTTCCAAATTTTAAAACAAAATTATATATATATTAGGAATTTGGAAATTAACGATTAAGTTATCGATCCATCGTTAAAAACCTTTAACAATTACATTATTTTTTAACGATTAATCGATCCATCACTTACACATTATTGGAAGTCGGAATGTAAAAAATAAAAAAAAAGGCCGATAAATAATAAATTTCCTTACAATTACACGAACATTTTGGTTTTAAACTATTGACTGATAGGAATGTTCAAAAAGTTAATAAAGTTTGTCAACCACGGTTCTAACACATTGACTACTTAGCAAACCAAATGAAAAGCGTTTTAATTTAACGGCAGTAATGGAGTCGGATTCAGAGACAGAAAATGACGACAGCTCTACTGATGAATTATTGCGTTACAAAAATGAGATGAAAGTTCCTGAATCCAATAACCCTCTACAATGATAAAATCTTAATGAACTCCTATATCCGATAATATCATTCCTTGCCAAGAACGTTTTGTACATACCGATTACCTCAGTTCCATGTGAATGATTATTCAGCTCGGCTGGTTATATTGTCAATTAGACCCACTCATCACTTCAACCAAATAATGTCACCACATTTGTCTTTTTGCGTATTCGGTTAAAAGATGACATATAAAGGGGACATTCCAAGAATATTTAGATTTTCAACAAGAACGTTTAATACGTATTACTTATGGCATCATAAATTTTAAATTTTGTCTTTAATCAAAAATAGCGATTAATTAATCGTTAATTTTTCAAAAGTAAATGAAAAATTTAAATTAATCATTAACATCCTAATTTTTTTTTACAGCAGCCGCTCTGCTAACATTGGCAGGAGGTTTTATGGAAGATGTCAAACAAATTTCTGCATTTCATACTTCCTACATTAACTCAGGTCATGATTGTCCAGCGACATGCGCGCTCGGCTGGCGTACCGAGAGTGAAAGTTTCCAATCTGTGAAGTCAAAAAGGTCACTAGGGGGCTGCGGGAGGGTGCGGACCAGTTGCTTGTATTAGAACCAATTTTGTTTCATGTTTCTAAGAAAAATTTAAGTCGTAAGCGTGCAAAGAATGTTAATGAAAATAAAGAGATTTTAACAAATTATTTCTTTATAAACAAACACAAGTCCATTGCTCACTCCAAACACTAAACCATATTTGACAGTTTTTTATTTTTCACTCTACATGTTTAGATTGTAAAATCTTACCAGTATCAAATTGTATTTCCAGTCATCGCCGCACCAAAAAGCACCGGTACTGATTTATGTAATATTACGTTGTACTTTCGAAAGCTTAGCTTTAAAAAATAATGATAAGATTGTAATAGAGCTTTTAAAAATGATATCAAATTAATAATTGATCGATCTACGAGACACGGTATTATTAATTGGTATAACATAATTGATATATTTAGTACGAAAGCTAAGACTGTGAAAGAAAAATATTCAGGTATAAAGAAATATAGATTTTAAATGTGTATTTTATTTAACACTATTAAAACTATAAAATACTTTTATTTAATTTAAAATATTTACATGTCTAATAAATATTAGTCTATCCTCCGTAACTTTTAAATCTTGTTTTATCAAAGTGAAACACTTGACTTCGATCCCTTCAATAAGGGATACAATAACAATTACAAACTAGGATTATCTTACATTGGAAATAATTTTTATTCTTACAGAAATGTCACCAGAAAACAATTTAATATAAACAATACGGGGATCTCAACCAAAAATGTTAAATAGATCTACTTACAAATAAGCCTATAAACGGGGACCCGGGTACCGTTGCCATGCAAATACCCGGGTATTCAATTTTTGCCCGGGTACCCATGAAAATGTGGCTGGAATGTGTCTACCAACGGTGGCCAAACTGCGGCTCTTCTGTGTTCACTTTGCGGCTCGCGAAAATTGATCTAATTTAGATTTTTATTTTGAAATATTCGCTGTGAAATACGTTTAACACGAAAACGTTTCAGAAGAAATATCTGTCAACGGAAAATTATTAAGGTCCGGACAAACTATAATTTATTTTGATAGATATTTTAATCTGAACATGAAACAAAAATCGTTAAAACACTAAAAGATTTTGGTTCTGTGAATGAATCAATGACAGGACGCTAACTTGTCTTTGAAATACACCGACTACATTAATCTTATCTACCCTCTCACTCCTTCCTCCACTCCTATCCCGACATACTAAAAAAGCACCTCATCTATTTTTTAAAAAAATTATATTTCATTCATTCAAATATTTTTACTGTAAAAATAAAAATAAATGAAAGGTTGTTTTGTTTTTTTAAAATCTCGACAAAACAAAGTGTTGAAAACAAATTGGGCTTGATTTAAATTTTAAAAGTTAAAAGGAGCGATTGGTTTGTAAATGGTTGGTGATGTAAACTGTGCCCACCCACTCACAAGTGTCGTCGCACCTCGCTGAAACAATTTAACAAACCCGCACGTGTGTTTCTTGTGTTTGCTTCTTGTGTAGGCCTAGCAGAAAAACTGATTTTACTTTACAAAGTAGTCAGTATTTAATGTTTATAAATTAAAAAGTTATTACCGCCGCCTAGTGAACATAAACATTCAAAGCTGCTGGGCCCCTATGACCTGACTGAACGTTACGTTATTTTTGTTGACATTTTGTTTGAAATTCAGTTTATGAGTATGACAAATCCATTTACAGCAGGAATAAAAGTTTGTAGCACACAATAGTATGTTATTGGAAGTATACCGTTAGCTACTGTGTGAAATGAGGTACACACAATAGTATGTTATTGGAAGTATACCGTTAGCTACTGTGTGAAATGAGGTGCACACAATAGTATGTTATTGGAAGTATACCGTTAGCTACTGTGTGAAATGAGGTACACACAATAGTATGTTATTGGAAGTATACCGTTAGCTACTGTGTGAAATGAGGTGCACACAATAGTATGTTATTGGAAGTATACCGTTAGCTACTGTGTGAAATGAGGTGCACACAATAGTATGTTATTGGAAGTATACCGTTAGCTACTGTGTGAAATGAGGTGCACACAATAGTATGTTATTGGAAGTATACCGTTAGCTACTGTGTGAAATGAGGTGCACACAATAGTATGTTATTGGAAGTATACCGTTAGCTACTGTGTGAAATGAGGTGCACACAATAGTATGTTATTGGAAGTATACCGTTAGCTACTGTGTGAAAATGAGGTGCACACAATAGTATGTTATTGGAAGTATACCGTTAGCTACTGTGTGAAATGAGGTGCACACAATAGTATGTTATTGGAAGTATACCGTTAGCTACTGTGTCAAATGAGGTACATTGGTTGTGGCTACGCTGCATTGTATAGCCGTCATGACGGCGAAAATTATGCGGCGTTTTGAACGGGTAACCCGGGTACCCGGGAGCTTTTTTCAACAATATTGACAGCCCTACTTACCAATAGCTAAATACATATGCCGAGGGCGATACATTTGCTGACGAAGGTTTTATGCCGACTAGTTCGTTGTTTTCTGGTGTCCTACTTGGCATATACATACCATTAATATATTTGTATAAATATATAATTGTACCAAGTCTGAATACTGTCTCAACCACATATCAAAATAGCTCTAAACAATGGTGACTTGTGACGCCCCGATGTACTAGGAATTTTTGTTAATTAGATGACGTCTAAATATGTATTAAGTTCCTTAGATACATTATAAATATTTTGTGTGTCGATTAGATATAGCCCTAATAAGTCCTCTTCATACATCGATGTCAAAAAAATATATATTTTTGTGGAGTCCTAAAAGGCATGTTTTTATTAATGAGGCATTATTACAAATAATGCAATAAAAATTATGTTATGTAATATAACTAGCACAATGAGAAATTTGAAAAAAAAGAACTGTTTTACAACCAGTTTGTTAACACACATTACTTAGCTCTACTGTTTCGTCCAATAAATACTTTCTTAAACAGATGTATTCATTAATTGCCCTCAGCATGAGACATATGTCATAAAGTAACGACGTATATTTATCTATACAACAAGTCAGTATTGTAACAAACAACCGTAAATGAACAATCGAGCACTCCATACATATATTATGAACTATTGTATGTCCCAGCAAGAGACATATGTTTTAAATGTATCCATGTATAACATCAATTCTGTATAATTGTATTTTTTCATACATCTGTGTCTATATATATTTATAAAAAAATTACATTAACAATGAAAATAAAGTTTTAAAAATATAACATTAAGATGTAAAATATAAACCAAAAATGCTCAGTAGGTTTTATCAATATAAGTGGAGTTACAAAGTTTTTTAGGAACATACATTAAACCCTCGTTTATCGCGGTTAATGGGGACCGGACACCCACGCGATATGTGGAAGTCCGCGGCTTAGGAACACCCATTATTAAGATGTACGAAATCGGTAGATACGTTAAGGAAGTAAACGTAGTTATATATGACTTGATGATGGATATTCTGTGCAATAAAAATGATGACTTTGAAGGTGATGATGACTTTCACTGTGATGCCGATGACTATATTATAGATATATATGGCGTCATAGACTTTGCCCCCTCCCCCATAAAAACCGTATTACCTATTTGACAATGTGCTAGTATAAAATCATTTTATTGTAATTTAAATATGTATTTAGTGCAAGGCTCAACTCTAATATCGTAACACACGCGAAGCCATATAAAACGTCAGTAAATAAACAGTAATCAATCAAATATTTAAGTGGCGCTTTTATTTAAAGTTATGAGCTTTGATGTGATTTTAAATTTCTTAAACAGCCCCTCTCCCCTCAATACCCATCGTCACAAATATGTGACCCCCTTTCAAACCCCCCCCTCCCCGCCCCCAGACCTTTTTAGGTGCTTGACGTCATTTATAGACTACCCCTTTCTACATACATTTGTTGTGGCTCGTTTTTTAATGCTGGTAAATGACGTCATCATATCTGCGATGTGTAATATTTTTGTTAAGTATTTATGTATTTAATGTGACGCTGTACTTCCTATAAGAACCAGAGTGTAATTTGTTCATGCAAAGTTGAAGAATAGTGTTTAAAGAAAACAAATTAAGAATAAGAGTTTTTTATATACTATCAAGCTATGTTATTTATGAATATATAACTAACAATTCATAGACTAATAATAGACACAATACTTAAGGTTTGAACAACAGTTAATACATGTTCAATAACTAGGCGGAAAAAGTTAGTAACAATTTTATTATTATTATAAATGTCATAACTGCTATTATTATTATTTTAAGTTTGACCCACTGGTAAAACTAGCCAGATGTTAAACCATAGTCAAGACTATATCCGGGTGTAACATGCCAGATTAAACCACCGTATTAAATATACCGATGTAAGAGCTCAGAGTAAACTACTGTCCATAATATACCAAAGCGTTAAAGTAGCTTAAAGCGAAATAATACCACCACCAAAAGGTCAGATTATACAGCTATGTTAAAATGAATATACAGTTATAAACTGATAAATGACTAACTTTTTAGGGATTGTATTGATGTTTTAAGTTTTTTTTAGATGGGTTAAATATCTCCTCTCAAGTATTAAATTGGTTTTATTTACAATACAATAGAACAAAAAATACACCATATTACGATGTCTGCTAGGACGGTCACTTTTTATTCATGGCTACACTATATACAACTATAGATAAAGTTATTATTTTTAAATGTTATTCTTTTAGAGTTGATGCATACAAAAGATTGTTTTACAAACCTTTTAAAACAATGGCATGGCACAATACATTCTAAATAAAACATTACATGCATGCACTTCGGAAACAAATTAATTATATAGAAAGAAACATCAGATCAGTAGATATATTTCCATTTTTAAATGTCATTTAGAGGTAATGCTTCAATAATTAAATATAATTCAAAATGATATAATTATACCCTATCATAAAGAAATTCATAATTTTGTAGGCTATTATGTACTGACCTAATAATTCGAGCTATATAGAGCAATAGTCATTTATTATCTAATGCAAACAATAATGTTTTAACGAAATTTTCCTTGGAAAAATTCCGTTTATTGATTCGAAATGTTTCTCAAGCTTGACAATGCAACTCCTCCTGAACCATACCAGATAGAGGGTTGGGGTCGTTTGCAAATATGCTAAGGAGGTCCCAAGAATGTGCAACGGCCAAAAAAAACCGAAAAGATTTACTGGATTTCCAGGAAAATAAAAAAAAACCGAAAAGATATCAGTATTTTGTCAATTTCTCGCTAACCATAACTTCTATCGAGTTTTAAATAAAAGCCAATCGATGCTAATAATATTTAGAACAGTGATGAAGAAGGACTTTTAAAAAAAATCTCTCTTCATCCGGCTCCCGTAATTTCAGCATCAATTTTTTAAAGCAATTGTTTTGTTTACTTTCAAAATTATTGATTTGAAATTACTTTTAATGTAATCAAGAATGATAGTTAATGCAGGTCCGTCTTAATGCATAGGCCGGTTGGGCATTTGCCCGGGGGCCCACGAGCATAGGGGCCCCATGGGAATATGTTTATTTATATAAATTATGTATATTTATGTTTTATTCCTGCGGTGAAGGGGGCCAACACTATTTCTTTGCCCGGGGGCCCAATCTAGCGTAAAGACGGCTCTGAGTTAATGTGGTTTTCCCGCTTTGTAAATGCGTATGTTAGATTTTTGCGTGTTGCCCATTATATTTACACATTCTTGGTGTGATGTAGCTTGAGAGGATATGACGTTATATTGTTTTCACTTTCAGAATTACTTATTTGAATCGAATTTTAGTGTAATCTAAAATGATTTCCCTTGAATAAAAAAATCGGAAATTCTTTTTGGAAATTGCGTTTAAACTCATTCGAGTTTTTATTACTTGTTTTATCATGTACCATAATTTAATTTAATCAAATTGTACTTAACCTGACTTCCATCTTCATCTATAAAGATCGATGAAATTCTCTGATTCGTTTCTTACACGTCAAATGAGCACATTCCTACAGTGTCGCCGCTAATTTTGTACGAGCATAATTTTAACTATTTGTATGATGTGAATCAATCAAAACATCATAAGACTTGTTAAATATATATTCGTAAATGTTCTATTTTTGACAAAAATACTATACTAGTCATATATTTTTCTAAAATTAAAAATTAGCCTAAATTTCCAAAAACATGTAATACTCATGTTCATATATGAATTAGTTAAGAAACAAATGTCTTAACAAAGTATTGTTAACAATGTATGTAAATGAACAAGTTAGGGCATAAGCTTTAACTCTTTTAAATATATCTGCATAGGAAATAAATATCTTACACCAACTCCGATACACAAGTCATTATTATTTTCAGAAATGTATCTCTTTAAATGAGATGACAAAACACGTGAGCTTATTTTTGATAGTCAATTATTTCTTGTTATGAGCAAAGATGTTACAAGATGTCTAAAATTAGTTTTATTAACACAGTAGTTCAAAGGTTATACACTCTTTTATTTGTTTAATTGAAACATTTCCAAAAAAAATAATAGTTACTTTACTTCTATAATGACAACATGATGATATGACATTTTAAGATTTTTTTTAAAATCCCAGATGATGTGCAGTTTTATAAGGAGTAGAAATGGCTTAGTGTTTTAATAATTACAGTCTGACCTCTCTAAGTTGAACTCAAAGGGATCCGAAAAAACAATTCAACTTAGGGAGTTTTCCAGTTAGGGAAATAGGCGTAATAGGCGCAGATTAATCATGGGCAATGTTGATATTGAGAGGGGGGAACAGCCATCCCGTGGAGAAGGCTTGACAGGAAAGAGAGGCGGTATCTGATGTTTCGTATGAAAGGAGGCCGACTCAGCTTTGACATGCCGACACCACAGAGAAAGCCCCTCCCCCTCCCCCAACACACTTTATTCCCTCCACAGTAGGGTGGGAGGTAGGCTAAGATTTTCTTTTTTTATAAAGTCACAGCGTGCAGCGAAGGGACTTCTTTTTCTTGTCTTGGTCATTTGTTGGTCTCAAAATAGAAGTTAACGTGGCTTTACGAAACAAGTGTTCTAAAATGCCAACCCAGAATAATTAACCAAACGCCTTGATCAATTCGACTAAAGGAGGTTGGAAGAAACACATCTTCGAGTTAAGGAGAAGTAAAATACATTAGACTTATGGACTTGGGCCAAGACCTACAATTTATTCGACATAGGCAGGTTTTCTACTTAGGGAAGTTCGACTTAGCAAGGTCCGTCTGTATTATAAAGTGATAAATACATAGGGAGTCACGTGAGCGAGATTACAAATACATTGGAATTAAAATATTTCACGTTATATATCGCGGTAGGATAATCCTTGCATTTCATAGACATGGTATCCCTAAATATATTGATCGAAGGTAAGTGGCATGCCACTTAAATATAAGAGTACAATTTCTACCGCAGAGTGAACATCTAATAAAAACTTAGACAAGACGTAAATGACAGGAATTTACTTAAATTTATGGTTAACGTAATTTTGAAAACACGTTGTTCTTAAAATCTATTTTATTACTAATAATATGTTAAATTTATATTAATAATTTTAGGAGCAGTACTTTAAAAATCATTGAATTAACACAATTTAATAACACCATGTCTCATAGAATGGTATATTAATTTTTGATAAACAATTTTAAAGAATCCCACAATCGAATCATTTATATTGCCAGCTAAGTTTTCTCCAATACAATGTCATTTTAAATAAAACTGTACCGGTGCTTTTTGGTGCGGTGATGACAGGAAATTCAATTTAATACATGAACGATTTTGCAAAATAAATTTCTTTAACTTCAAGAGATTAAACTGTTCTCCTATTTAGAACACAAGACCAATGAATATGTCTGGGACAGAATAAACTCTATTGCGGGTCATTAAGAAATCATCTTATCAACAATTAAGGGACGTAAGATGGCATTGTTCGGTTATGTACTGCGATATGATACCCTGAAAACAATTATCCTTCAAGACATTATAGAAGGGGGCCGGCGAAGAGGTCGACAACGGAAAAGCTGGCTGGACAACATAAAGGAATGGACAGGGATGAAATTGCAGGAATTATTGGCCGCCGCTCAAAATAGTCATATGCGGAGATCGTTATCGGTTGATGTGTCCACGCGCTCCCCCCAACGACCGCAACGGTCACGGGACTGATGAACTGTTCTTTTCAGAAAAAATATTGCCCCTTTAATAATTGGTATTATTTGTCAAATACAGCTTATTCTAGTGTACATTTCTAACGATTCTAAAAAGATGCACAAGTAATCACACATATACTCTAATTTGATTAGTTACGCAAACTAAAGTAGACAGTCTTACATCTACGATATATTTTAAAATCTTTATTTCCAGTTCTATCGCATGATAAATATAATTATATATACATATATATGTATACATATATATAACTATATAATATATTATTAATACATTTATGTTCATTTATAAGTTATTTTCCAAAGTTTAATTGTTTTGCTCACTTATAAAAATTTTGACATTTATATTGCTAAATTTTAGCAATTATAGTTTCGTTTTAAATATTTCAGTTCAGTGTTTTGTGCTGCTGCGGTTAAGGGAAACGAAGTGAAAATCCGATATAATAGGAAGAGTTTATTTATAAAATGCTCTCTCTCTCTCTCTCTCTCTCTCTCTCTCTCTATCTCTCTCTCACTGTTTTTTACTAATCTGATAAATTGCATATGTGTAATATAGTTAATCACTTATTATAAAATAGTCTATTTTATTTTTTTCTGTGTTTTATAACTATTGTGTCCAAATTAAAATATAAAAATGTTAAAAGATTTACTCTATTTGTTTTTAAAACTTCCTTCTTAGATGTAGTGCACATATCTAGCTCAATATCAATTAATTACATTTTATTTTAAATGTGTATTTATTACTTGTTTATGTGTTTAACAGTGCTACCACCCAGTACACTTTATGCCATGCTACAACATGTTACTATATCAAATGTTTTCAGAAAAAAATGTTCATTTATGACTAATTGTTACATGTGGGTGTGATATTTTTATATGTGTCTTTTCAAGAAAAAATTGTATCCATTCCATCTGATTCTGTTTACCTTTTTATAACTGGATGATGGTGATGAAAAGGCCTGGTAGTGGGTAGTAAGAATGATGACCATAAAAGTGATGATGACGTGTACAGCGCTGCTATTGACAATAATTTATGTTTCCTCAGACGCCGGCGCCTTTGCCTGAGTTACCTCCTCTGATACTACTATTATATTTTTAAAAAAACGCCAAGCAGTTATTCTGTGAAAAATTAACCACGACAGAATGAAGGATTTCTATATTTATATCGTTGTTATACACTAAATATTATGATAAATATTTCAGTAACACCAAACAAACCTAGAATTAGCAGAAACTATGTATTTATCTGAATAGAAGGCTGATGTTCATATGTACATTTTGTTATCAATCCTAATGAACACAATTTAAGAGCAAAATACATCTATAAATAGACCAAACAACGGTCATGAGTTCTTATGATACTCAATGTAAACCAGGAGTAGGAGAATGTTATCAACTTATTGACATTGTATCCCTTAATTTAGGGATCGAAGTCAAGTGGCGTGCCACCTTGATAAAACGACGACATGATAGGTGTAATAACTAACGTCGTTGACAAATAGACATCCATATATTTTACATTAAATAAACACATTTTATAGTTTCCTTTTTGTACATAATTACAAGTTTAAAAACTAATTTTGTCTTACAATTTTATTTTGTAAACATTAATTAAAGAACGTGATATGCAACATTTAGACAACACAATTTATTAATTCTAAGTTTCATAGTAATCAAATTACTTTTTTTAAAACTCTGTACTCAACATATACCTTACTTATTTTCAAAACACGACTCCAATAAAATTCAACAGAATCGATGCCTTGTGGTGCGTCATTGGAGTGACACTATTTTATTGCAAGTCTAATACTCTAGCGATATGTATTAATTTTGTTTAGTGTGTTCTCTAAAAACTAAGCACGTTCCTTGAATTTTATTGTTACAAATAGTTATATATATATATATATATATATATATATATATATATATATATATATATATATATATATATATATATATGAGAACAATGCCCGTGCGATGCTACGGGTAGGCACAATGAAATTAACTTTATTTGGATTTGAGTTTCACATTCCCCTTAATAATGAGTGTAAACGTATCAGGAAATTAGGGTAGTGATAATCAAACCCCTCCTTTATAAAAATCACGATATGTGTGTCTAGAAAATAGAAAGTATGATGCATTTAAATATTACCCATCAATTTGGGTATTTCTGCTTTAATAACGCACGCTTTTGTCTATATACTTTACCAGAATAACAAAGGTCCTTAACAGTTACAAAAATCTAATGGGCAAGGCTCAATTTCTTTTTCCATCAATCAAAAAATGAAAATAATATCTTTGATTCCTATGGTTCTAGGAAAAAGCTCTTAAAATAACCCACTCCATTTTATAAGCCAAGTATGAAATTAGTTCAAGACGAATAGGATTTTTTTTTAGCATAGTAACAAAGCAATAAATTGGTAGATACTTGTTTCACTTAAATAACGGATTATTTTTCTTTCTATTTATATTCAAGCCTTTTTTCATTAGAGATTTTTTAGCTTATAAAATGACATATAAGTTATATTATGTAGGCATTTGATTTTAAAACAGAACAGTTTTTAAAAAATCAGTTTGTATACAAAACTTTATCCTCGTTGTATAATATTGCTCAAATAAAATCAAGTTGTTATGTCACAATATCAGTTGCTGTTAGTGTATTTTTTGCCAGAACAGGGGTAGGCACAATTAAAAAATAACTTTATTTGGTTTTGGATCTCAAATTTACCTTACAAATGAATGTAAATGCATCATGAAATTAGGGTAGTGATAAATCAAACCGCTTCTTATAAAATTCACGATATGTGTGTCGAGAAAATAGAAAGTATGATGAATTTAAATATTAACCATCAATTTTGGTATGTCTGCGTTAATAACGCATGCTTTTCTCTATATAATATACTCCTACAGAATATGAAAGGTACTTAACAGTAGTTATAAAAATCTAATCGGCAAGGCTCAATTTCTTTTCACATGAATAAAAAATATATATATATATATTTCCATATGATTCCTTTGGTTCTAGGAAAATGCTATGAAAAACACCAATTCCATTGTATAGTTTAAGCATGAAATTAGTTTAAGATGAATTACAGATTATTGGAGTCAGATAATATTTATTTGAATATATATGCTTAGTGGAGGGTGGAAATTAGGTTTATGGGTTTAAAATACACATTTTCTTTTCACACGAATATTAACATAAAAACAATGTTGTTTTTTTTAATTCCTAGAGATTGATTTTCTAATAGATTATGTCATTTTGAAAGGACTTCCCACTCTCTTCTTCTAGTATAAACAAAGCAATACATTGGCAGATACTTGTTCCACAAAAATAAAGGATTACTTTTCGTTGTATTTGTATTTAAGCCTTTTTTCCTTGTAGCTTTTTTTGCTCATACAATGACATATTTGGTAATGGTCTTAATATATAACTTATATTTGTAGGCATTTGATATTAAATCAGAATAATTTAAAAATAATTTTTTCAAGAAAGTGTATACAGCTTGAAAGAAAACTGCAAATTTAGTAAACCACATGATCTGCCTTTGAAATCAGTCTTTATACAAAACTTTATCCTCGTTGCATATTATTGCTCAAATAAATCAAGCTGTTATGTCTAATATCAGTTGCTGTTAGTGTATTTTTTCGCTTGAGCACGCACTTTCTGAAGCTAAAACCTATATATGAGTCGTAATACCCGCGATATGTCTTTACACTAAATATATGTATACCTTAAAGAACCGTACAGTTTATACCCGAAGTGTGTGCCACGCAACTCATTGTTCTAGAAATGTAACTATTTTTTTAATGAATGTTTTAGTTTTGTTAGCTCTTAAATACCTTTCTTAGTAATGATTTTTTATGGGAAAAGCATATTATTTATGTGAATTTTGATGCTTAAGTAAGGTGTGCATGGGTTTTATTTGTTTTAAAGAAACATTTTGAATCGCAAGGTCTGGGCTTAATATTTACCCTGTTGATTTAGTTTAATCTATGCAAAAATTATAAAAACAGTTGCTAAACTATAGTGTTTATGTCATCCAGGGTTGGGCGATATTATTGACTCTTACCCCACCAATAAGTGGTACATTTCAAAAGGTCATAAAGTTGTACTAAAAGTAAAATTAGCTGTTCCACTTATTACCCACACTCATTGGTCCGTGCATATAACTCCCATATATAATCCATTTTCGTCTATAACATTACCGATTTATTTTTCATTCCTTCTATTTCCTTGGGGCAGTTTATGGAGCAATCGTTCCAGGAAAAAAAATGGTGTAAACTATTTAAGCACCGAAGGAAAATAAATCTTCTATCTAAGAATCATTGGTATTGCTTTCATCACTAATCACTTGCTTCATGCATTTTTTTATTTATAAATATAACTTACCTAGCATGTTTAACTTAATTTAGGCAAAAAAGAATATTAACAGTGGCTAAGCTATAGTGTTTGGTAGCTGGTTTCACTCATGTGCTTTCTTTCTCTAATGCATTGAATACATTGTTAGTATTAGATTATTTATAAATTATAACTAAATTTTAAAATGTCAAATACATTAAGTATTTCAATTAAACATATAAATGATATAAAGAAAAGTGGTAAAATGATACTGTGTATTTGATAATAAAGAAAATAATAGTATATAAATATTGTTAAAATATTACGCTAAAAAAACAATGACTATGGTTTGTAAACAAAAATGTTAGGTAGATTAACGTTGATTATAAATGTAGACATCTGGAGAAAGACCAAAGCAAATACATTTTTCGAATGGCTGGATAAAATACATCTCGAAATACATAGAGGAAACAGTGTACAGATGTAATTTGAAAACAAATATTAATTCTGTAATTTTTTTAATAAAAAATGTATACGTAGTCTTGTTATAGGCGCAACATTACCAGACATCAAAATAAACCGTTTCATCACATTTAGTTCACAACAAAAAAAACACACACACACTCACTAATTCAACCACGTGCACACACAAAGATAAACACACACAAAGATGTATAGTACCATTATAAAAATCACATTGAAATAACCGCGGCTCTTTTTACTTTGTTTCCATTTTACACATCAATATGAGTTCGAACTATGACGTAAAAGTAACAATATTTTATGGTGAGAAACGCCGTCTTGTTAATCTCGACTTCAAAACTTTTATTATTTTACGTCTTAATTTTCAATAATTTATTTTATTTTCGGGAGTTACCCCGCATCGCGAGCATCCACACTCCCACACACGCGGCTTGAGACGCGCTTAGGCGCAATATATATAGGGGTATATATATATATATATATATATATATTTATATACTATATTTTTATTACGTGTGTATATTTCTATATACATGTAATTGTTTCAATAATCATTTGTTATAGTAATTGCTTGATTCTAATATTTCTTGATTCCAATCGATAGGAATTCCAACAAAATGACATCTTCATAATATACAATAACAAAAGTAGACAGCATATTTGTACGCGATATACTGGAATTAACAAAAGAATGTTTAATAAATACAAAAATTCGGATGACCCATGGCAGGTTTTCTCTCACATAAATCAAAATATCAAATCTCTTTTCTTATTCAATCTCAAACATTATTGTCAGGTATGAGAATCACTAGGGTGAATGCATGTTGACATGAGTAAATACGAGTGCACAGGGAATGATCTTTAAATCCCTTATATTAGCTTCACCGTCTTGTCCCTCTCTGTTTTGGGCCCGTGGTCGATCAGTAGGGCGGAATAAAGTCACTTCCATGACCCACTTCCCGTGATTCTATCGAGCTGAAATTTTGCACACAGACTCGTGTCACCTAACAATGTATTGTGTCAAACTGTAAGATCGATCAAATGTACCGTAATGAAATTAATGCATTTTTATCTTATCACTATATAACTAATTGTATATTGATGATACATACAATGCAATGAAAAATATCCTTAAAATATACAATCAATTTAATAAAATTATATTTGACGTGCATTTAAATTGTATCCCATCAGTGGCGCACCACAAAGCACCGAGTGTGATGTATTTAATATGACTTTGTGTTAAGAAAACTGAACATCATTACATAAGAAAATCTTTATTTAAAACAAAATTGACGGAAATGGTATTTAAGTTCTACGACACATAATACTAATCACTGTTGTATTAGAAATGTTTTATTGTATGTAAATTAGAATTAATTCATGTAAAAATGAAATTCAAATAAATTGTAGATTTTTAAAATGATAAATATTTCAAGATATGAAAACGATTACATTTATTTAAATAGTCTGATTAATATGTATTGCTAATTTTTTAGCACGTGAAGAGCTACATCCTGATACATAAACTATAGAATGACTTCTATTTTAATCAAGTGGTACCCCACTTGACTTCGATCCCTACGATTAGGGATACAATGTCTAAAACTTGCCAACATTCTCCTACCCCCTGTATACACTGAGCCTTTTGAGAACCAGTGCTGCCAGCGCTAGGTTTGTCAGCCTAGATCTAGCGTTTTTTTACCTTGTCTAGGTTTCTAGGTTTTTTTATTTCCAAAATAGCCATAATCTTGGTTTTTGTGTAAAAAAATCAATAAACGATATTTAAGTAAAAAAATAATAAATATGTGAAATTAATATTCTAAATAAAATCGATTTTTCAAAAATAACATTAAGCATTAGATGGCGTCAGTTTTTTCACCCACAATGTCATCTATGACAGTTTTTTAACCTGCACATATATATAGCTCTAACCCACAGAATTCGAAAGATTGTGCTGCTGCAGTGCCATCCTTCTAAAAAAATCTGGTACAAGATAAAAACGTTTGAATGAGCCAAAATATTCAATTTTATTAATCTTCATCACAAACGGAACAGATCTACCATTTTCTTCTATCTGTGTTGAGAGTATATTCTCTCAAGTATTCATTGTATCAACCAAATATAATCTAATACACACATTAACAGCTCTACCATTTTCTTCTATCTGTGTTGAGAGTATATTCTCTCAAGTAGTCATTGTATCAACCAAATATAATCTAATACACACATTAACAGCTCTACCATTTTCTTCTATCTGTGTTGAGAGTATATTCTCTCAAGTAGTCATTGTATCAACCAAATATAATCTAATACACACATTAACAGCTCTACCATTTTCTTCTATCTGTGTTGAGAGTATATTCTCTCAAGTATTCATTGTATCAACCAAATATAATCTAATACACACATTAACAGCTCTACCATTTTCTTCTATCTGTGTTGAGAGTATATTCTCTCAAGTATTCATTGTATCAACCAAATATAATCTAATACACACATTAACAGCTCTACCATTTTCTTCTATCTGTGTTGAGAGTATATTCTCTCAAGTAGTCATTGTATCAACCAAATATAATCTAATACACACATTAACAGCTCTACCATTTTCTTCTATCTGTGTTGAGAGTATATTCTCTCAAGTAGTCATTGTATCAACCAAATATAATCTAATACACACATTAACAGCTCTACCATTTTCTTCTATCTGTGTTGAGAGTATATTCTCTCAAGTAGTCATTGTATCAACCAAATATAATCTAATACACACATTAACAGCTCTACCATTTTCTTCTATCTGTGTTGAGAGTATATTCTCTCAAGTAGTCATTGTATCAACCAAATATAATCTAATACACACATTAACAGCTCTACCATTTTCTTCTATCTGTGTTGAGAGTATATTCTCTCAAGTAGTCATTGTATCAACCAAATATAATCTAATACACACATTAACAGCTCTACCATTTTCTTCTATCTGTGTTGAGAGTATATTCTCTCAAGTAGTCATTGTATCAACCAAATATAATAAATACAACTCTGAGGTAGGCATAGTTATAAAAACACTTTTCCTTTTCTGTATGCACCAACAAACATAACAATTATCGTTCTTTCCGTGCGGGATTCGGAAGTGGAATTGGATACTTGATCAAACGAGGAAAACCAAAACTCTATCAACATTTAAAACTCAAATAAAAATGAAAGACTAGACATAAACAATGAATAAAAGTAGGAGTCAATAATATTCTTTATAAAAGAAGCATCTGTAATACATAAAAAGAATGATGCCAAGAATGCTGATAAGATTGCCAATATGATTTATAAGGAAGATGAAATAAGTGATGAATAAATACAGATGTAAGTATATTTTATAAATAGGTATGTACAACAGACTAATACCATAAGTGAAGACCCGCATCTAAAAAAGTGGGGGGGGGGTCACACTTTATTTAGATGTGTGACAAGGGGAAGGGAGGTGTTTAAGAACTGTGACGTCACATCAAAAATGCACATCTTTAAATGAAAAATCCACGATCCACTGAAATATTTGATTGCTTACAATACATTTATTTAATGACATTTTAAATGGCTCCGAGTGAGTTAGGATATTAGAATGAAGTCTTACACTAAATACATACATAAATAAATAACAAAAAAAGTGATTTGAAACATGCTAAATTTTGAGTAGGAAATGTTTGTTTTTTTGGGGGGATGGGGGGGGGGTGGTAGTAACGTAATATTTGTTTATTTTTAGCGTGTCTATGTTTTTTTCATTCGGATCTAGGTTTTTTTAACATGTTGGCTAAGTTTTTCTCAAAATTGTCACTGGCAGCACTGTTGAGAACATGTTCGTGTCCATAGTTCGAGTTTTTGTATAGATCTTAGTTTATTTATACAATTCGTCCATTCAGAGTAAAAACATAAAGTACATATTGACTTGGTGTTTTCACACATAACTACATAATTTCTGCTAATTTTAGGATTCCCTGGTTTTAATAAACTATCTTTTATGGTAGTTGATGCGTGACAATGATATGATCTTATAAAATCTGTTACTGCACCTATCTAGATCATGTTTTCATTTTATTTCTTTCATATAATTACAATATATTATATTTACTTTTAAGAACAACATTTCATTATACTGAGAAATTAAATAGATTCACTAGGGGAAGGTGTTTTTCCCCCCTTTGTTGTAGTGATCGATAGCAAATAAAATACCACGGCAATAAATAAACAGAGGTAAGTTAAGTCCTAAAATATTTCCGTGGCAACTTTAATTACATAGTTCTCTAATATTTTATAATTTATAATTTAATAAGAAAATATTTAAATAGAATTACATTAATTCGGCATCTAATTTACATTTTAAGAAACACAGGGTAAAGTGTGCAGTGTGCATACAGACAAAAAAATGAATACTGTATATAAAAGTTAAAATAAATATTTTTATTGTGTTACCTTAGCTAATGCAATACAAATAAGTACAATTAATTTAGTATTTCCTTTGACAATTTAATTGAATTGTGAAACATTTTTAAAATCTTTAATGCAATGCAATGTCGTCGATTCCACACAACAACACTTTTTAACCTCACAACCTCCATAGTTCTGTAAACAGTGGCCATGATTTTAGTTTTATTTTGGACTCAATGAGTTTAGTGAAGTTTTTGCGTTTGTGATGGTGATTAGATGTTTTCAAATAATTACAAGATTCACTTGATTTGACAATTTATGAAAGATCAGTTAAAGGAATATTTGAAAATATCTACACTACGGACCAAAGTAACATACTGTAAAGTTTATATTTTTCACTCTCTTTAAAAATGGTTTGAAAACAATCTCAGGAGCCATCTAGTCTTTATTGTAAGCTAACATTGCATATAATTAATAACAAGTAAAACAATCTCAGCGCCATCTAGTATTTATTGTAAGCTAACATTGCATATAATTAATAACAAGTAACCCCGTAGACTTGTGTACCGTGATATGTATCAGTGTACATAATAAGTAAATAAATTGTACAACTTTTGTAGAAACAGAAACTGATTGATTTACTGGGATTAATATACAGAGTGGGAGATGATCTAATATGGGACAACAGTTAACCATCTACTATGTAGCCTTGAAGTATTATATAATCTGGGACAAACGGTTGACCATCTACTATGTAGACTTGAAGGATGATCTAATATGGGACAATGGTTGACCATCTACTATTTAGACTTGAAGGATGATCTAATATGGGACAATGGTTGACCATCTACTATGTAGCCTTGAAAAATGATCTAATATTGGGACAACGGTTGACCATCTACTATGTAGCCTATAAAAATGATCTAATATGGGACAATGGTTGACCATCTACTATGTAGAAGGAATGATAAAACATTTTTAAAACAGATTAGGCTAAATTGAGAAATTAATTATGACAAGTTTTATAAGGATTCGTAAATCTAATTTTATTTATATTTTCAAGTCAAAGTTCTAAAATTAAATATATTCTCATAAACAAACAAGCTCAAGGCTTTAATCATACGGTATAACACAATGACTTTTGTCTATTGTCTCTAATCTCCTTGTTATTAACTCACCTGTTTCTAATGACTCCACTCTTAGTATAATAAACACAGTGATTTCAAGGCGTCTTCGGTCTCAACTAACTATCTGTTTGTTATTAAAATATTTAATAAAAAAACAAAACGAACCCATATTTATTATATTGCATTAATGATAAATTGTTAAGTTTGAAAATTTAAAAATTTAGATAACGTGCAGTTTTATGAGTCGAATTTGCTTAGTGTTTTATAATTAATCATAAAATCAGATGTAAGTTATAAAAGTATGAAGTAATGTGTTATTTATTAAGGACGCTCGCTCCTTCTATACAGTAAATTGTTGCGTCTTTATTCCATTTGAACAATAAAAACAAGAAAATAATGTAAATTTTGCTTCTACTATCATATTCTTTATTTTATAAAAAATCTTTAATATATTAAAATAGCATGATCTTATTACCCTTTTTAATATAAAATTAATTAATTATTTCATTAAGATATCCAAAGTGCAGGTGAATCTTTGCAATTCATTAGCATTGTATCCCTAAGTATAGAGGTCGAAGACAAGTGGCGTGCCACTTATATAAAAATATTTTTTTTCTCTTGAAAGACCAAGGCTAAGTGCGTATTATCGTTTAAAAAAAATAAACATGCAAATGAATTAAAATACATTAATTATTTTCATAGTTTTCTTATTACTCTTAAATAAAAACGAAATTTCATTTCCTTGGCCCATTACAACTCAATATTTATGTTTCTAACTAGTGTAATACCCTTCAAAAATGACGGAAGTTCTCAAAATAAATCGATTTCACCTAAATGTATTACATGTAAATACACATTAGAATAAAAAATAATGTAATACAGAACTTTTGTTTAATTTATTTATTTTTATTTTATTCATTTATTTTCATATTGAACAATTTTATGCGGAACGTTCAAAAATAGCTATTTTTGGTGCAGTAATTTGGTGCGCTGCTATCTAAAGTTAGTAGCTTCACAGACAGGACGGGACGGACGTGACATACATTGCAAATTATGTATGTTGATTTTTAGTTGCACACACAATAACATTTATGAAATTTAAAATAATAATACAATTATTTTTTTTAATTTAAATTACATGTTGATATTTTAACATCATGATTGAATCATTAATTTGGAGGCTAAGATTTTTTGTACATCGACATATTTAATAAATAAGTACAGGTACTGTTTGGTGCGACGCTGACAAGAAATGTAATTTTAAAGCCTGTCAGATAAAACAATTTAAATTCCTTTTGCGAGAACACTTTGGACTTCTTTACCAACCGAATGCATAAATTCTATTAGCCACATGCTTAAATAATGTCTTTTTATGTGTCTTATAATGATAAATAGTGTAAAACTGTCAAATATGACGGAAGTTTTCAAAATAAATACATTTCAGTTGAAATCTATTTATTTTGTAAGAATACACATCAGAATAGAAAATAATGTAATACAGAACTTTTATTTATTTTTATTTTATTATTTTATTTCCATATTGAACAATTTTATGCGGACTTTCGAAAAAAGTTGTTTTTTATTTGTTGAAGTAATTTGGTGCGCTTCTTTCTAAAATTAGTAGCCTTACGGACGGGACGGACGGACGGGACATACATTGCACATTATGTATGTTGATTGTGCAATGATCGAAATTCACAAAAAAGGACAAGGTATGAAACCAAAAGTGAAAAATACTTTTAAAAAATAAAAATCTAACAAAGAAAAATCAACATGTGTCCTGTCCTGTAGACCTTTCCGTTCTCTTCTCCTTAATTCTCTGAAAGGAAGAGCTAATTTTTTAAAAAATAATTCAAACTTACTTGATTCTTGTTAAATTTAGTTAAATCTGATATTGCTAGACGCTAAGCCAGGCGTCGGGCCTGCTGGAAGGATTTTAATCAAAACCCTTCTGATGGCATTCCAACAATCTCTTGTCCGACATGTTGACACACCTTTTGTGTAAGAATGGGGCCAATAAGCGTACAATGGAAATACATGGCTGCCTAAGCACATAACAAATATAAATATGATGAAAGTGGCCCTCGTCGATCACGATGGACAAACAATGAAGAGTTAAAGCTAACATTTAGTTTAAACTTATTTTATATTATGTTTTAAAATTGATATAATAGCTTTAGAATTATGTCTGTTAAAGATTACTTACATGTGTTTGCTGAGTATTACATTCTTTCTTCACTGCTTATGAACCTAAATATCGAAGAAAATCAGCAGCCCCGAGTCTAGTGCTCTTCATGGGTGCAACATTCAGCTACTTCATATTAGACAATCACATAGTCCCGAGACAAAACTAAGTTAAAAGTAAACAAAGTGGAACAGGCTGCTTCACGTGACAGCATCAAAACAAATAACTTTATAACACTTTGCTACATCAACATCCTTTAAAATACATTGTAAAATTTGCTAAATTGGTTTTTCAATAGTAAATGCGATTGCTTTAAGATGATTGCTTTTTTAGATAGCCATAAAGGAAAATAGAGATTGAAAATACCTTATATTGCTTTCTAATAATAAATTGGATTATGTATACTTATATGCACAGGTAAGATTGAGGCTATTTGGAAGCAATTTTTTTTTATATACTGTGGACATTTTGTGAACTTTTGAAAAAAAAATTCATTGATAGTGGCAAGCGTCAATAATATCAACAAACCTGTTTGGAACTGACTTAATCACTGTTTATATGGTTTTAAATAATCATACAAAAGGCTGAACGTCTGGATTAAATATAATTGAATCTTTGCGATTATACTATAGGAATATATGAAACACGATTTCAGTGCATGCTAATTTTAAAACTTACATTTTAGTATAAGTTTCTATATGCCTATAAATATTGTCGTATCAACAGAAGAGATTGTCTTCTGTAGAAAAGGTTCTAACAAACAACACTATTGCAATCTGGCATCATTTTTAATAGAGCAGTCAATGTTAAAAATACAGGTTTATAACAACATTAAATTGTATAAACGTTAATGTATAAATATGTTTGTTATGAGGATGAATTATTTACCTTAGGTGGCTAAATAGTACAAATGATTGTTTAGGATTTATTGCTTAATAAACTGCCTTGAAATAAAAGATGTATTGAAAGTAATAAAACGAGAATTTTAAAGAAGAAAATGGAATATGTATTGAAGCATGATACTCCTGCGTAAGGCTAATGAGCGGAAGATATAGTTTAATATATAAGGGCAAATTTGTGAACTATTTGAAGGTTACATTTCATTTGTAGGGTCAGGGGTCAATAATATCACACATCTCTGGGTGGAATTAACGCTATTGGCAGGGGCAGGAGTCAATAATATCACCCATCCCTAGTTGGAATTAACGCTATTGGTAGGGGCAGGAGTAAATAATATCACCCATCCCTAGTTGGAATTAACGCTATTGGTAGGGGCAGGAGTAAATAATATCACCCATCCCTGGGTGGAATTAACGCTATTGGTAGGGGCAGGAGTCAATAATATCACCCATCCCTGGGTGGAATTAACGCTATTGGCAGGGGCAGGAGTCAATAATATCACCCATCCCTGGGTGGAATTAACGCTATTGGTAGGGGCAGGAGTCAATAATATCACCCATCCCTGGGTGGAATTAACGCTATTGGTAGGGGCAGGAGTCAATAATATCAACCATCCCTGGGTGGAATTAACGCTATTGGTAGGGGCAGGAGTCAATAATATCACCCATCCCTGGGTGGAATTAACGCTATTGGCAGGGGCAGGAGTCAATAATATCACCCATCCCTAGTTGGAATTAACGCTATTGGTAGGGGCAGGAGTAAATAATATCACCCATCCCTAGTTGGAATTAACGCTATTGGTAGGGGCAGGAGTAAATAATATCACCCATCCCTGGGTGGAATTAACGCTATTGGTAGGGGCATGAGTCAATAATATCACCCATCCCTGGGTGGAATTAACGCTATTGGCAGGGGCAGGAGTCAATAATATCACCCATCCCTGGGTGGAATTAACGCTATTGGTAGGGGCAGGAGTCAATAATATCACCCATCCCTGGGTGGAATTAACGCTATTGGTAGGGGCAGGAGTCAATAATATCAACCATCCCTGGGTGGAATTAACGCTATTGGTAGGGGCAGGAGTCAATAATATCACCCATCCCTGGGTGGAATTAACGCTATTGGCAGGGGAAGGAGTCAATAATATCACACATCCCTTGGTGGAATTAACGCTATTGGTAGGGGCAGGAGTCAATAATATCACCCATCCCCGGGGGGAATTAACACTATTGGTAGGGGCAGGAGTCAATAATATCACCCATCCCTAGTTGGAATTAACGCTATTGGTAGGGGCAGGAGTCAATAATATCACCCATCCCTGGGTGGAATTAACGCTATTGGTAGGGGCAGGAGTCAATAATATCACCCATCCCCGGGTGGAATTAACGCTATTGGCAGGGGCATGAGTCAATAATATCACCCATCCCTGGGTGGAATTAACGCTATTGGCAGGGGCAGGAGTCAATAATATCACCCATCCCTGGGTGGAATTAACGCTATTGGTAGGGGCAGGAGTAAATAATATCACCCATCCCTGGGTGGAATTAACGCTATTGGCAGGGGCAGGAGTCAATAATATCACCCATCCCTAGTTGGAATTAACGCTGTTGGTAGGGGCAGGAGTAAATAATATCACCCATCCCTGGGTGGAATTAACGCTATTGGCAGGGGCAGGAGTCAATAATATCACACATCCCTGGGTGGAATTAACGCTATTGGTAGGGGCAGGAGTCAATAATATCACCCATCCCTGGGGGGAATTAACACTATTGGTAGGGGCAGGAGTCAATAATATCACCCATCCCTGGGGGGAATTAACACTATTGGTAGGGGCAGGAGTCAATAATATCACCCATCTCTGGGTGGAATTAACGCTATTGGCAGGGGCAGGAGTCAATAATATCACCCATCCCTGGGTGGAATTAACGCTATTGGCAGGGGCAGGAGTCAATAATATCACCCATCCCTGGGTGGAATTAACGCTATTGGTAGGGGCAGGAGTCAATATTATCACCCATCCCTGGGTGGAATTAACACTATTTGTAGGGGCAGAAGTCAATAATATCACCCATCCCTGGGTGGAATTAACACTATTGGAAGGGGCAGGACTCAATAATATCACCCATCCCTGGGTGGAATTAACACTATTGGAAGGGGCAGGACTCAATAATATAACCCATCCCTTGTTGGAATTAACACTATTGGTAGGGGCAGAAGTCAATAATATCACCCATCCCTGTGGGAATTAACACTATTGGTAGGGGCAGGATTCAATAATATCACCCATCCCTTGGTGGAATTAACACTTTTGCTTAGCCTCTGTTAATATCCTTTTAGCATAACTTAAGCTAAAGCTTAAGGGGGAAATTTTATGTCCAAACTTTGCAATTCAACATGTGCCTTTTTTACAAATAACGCCACGCCTAACTTCAACTTGGTATCAATATTCGCATAAATAATTTCTTGCTCAATAAAAAATATCCGATTCAGCCTAAACTAAGGTCATGCATAGACTGGAAATGGAAATGTGTGTTTTGGAGAGCATTATCCTTGAAACAAAGGAATCATTTGGAATGCTTTTTAAGGGTAGGCGAATAATCAAATTTAAACTTTAACATAATCATATATATATTTACCCTCAATTATGTATGACTGTGGCCTAACGCTTAGGGACATCACTCTGCTCTTTTTAAAAATTGAAAATTTAGACTTAAATCATAATCATTTTGGTTTTCAGATTAAAATTAAACAAACAACGCACGAACCTTTGACGTCATCATTTGTGTTGTAAACAGTGCTGACTGACTCAAAGAGTTATTTTTTGGTGCAGTAATTTGGTGCGCTGCTTTCTAAAATTAGTTAAAAAATCGTGTTGTAATTAGCACTGTAAAAAAATATTATATAAATACTTTAAGTACATTTCAGAAATATTTCGGATTGACCATATAAGGATAAGTTACATGGGCTTTTGACCCAAAATAAATTGGGCGCCTTGGCGCCCTGCAACCCCTATTATAAAATACTTTGTGTACATTTAAGAAAGTTTAATATTACGTATTTATGATACAAGGACAAGTTAGTTGGGCTTTTGACAAAAGTTTGGCGCCGTAGGCGCCCTAAAAAAAGTTGGCGCCGCAGCGCAGCACAATCTAGTATTTGGTATATTTCTAGAACAATGTGTTATCATGCCACATGGTTCGAGTAGTAACTGTATAGTTGACTAAGGTGGAAATATATTTACTGTAAAGAAATACCACGGGATCTAGCTCCATTAAGTGCGTATTCTATCTAAAAAACAATAACAACAAACCATACGTGGAAGGGCTGTTATGATTTTATTTTCGTATTATAAGGTAACGGAGCGCGGGTGTCTGTCTAAAGACAAATTTGTTTAGGTAAAGAATGTGTTTCACTAAATAGCAGTGTTCTTTGAAAATGAATAAACATTCTTGAAAATTGTAACATCATTCATTCTGATTTAAAAACTGATGGCTACTTAGTTTATTTTATATATGGAGGCTTTGCAATATAATCTTTTTTATAAGCTGGAAAAAGCTGCATTAAAATATATATTTGTTACGGCCAAAGCCCAAAATTGGCCATTTCGTGAAATGGCCGACCAATTTGCGAAATTTGCCGGCCAAAGCCCAAAGAAAGATGACATAAGCAGATTGAAAGTTGACTAGTAAAATATAACACTTAACATTGATTGTTAATTTCAAATGATAAAAATTAGAGACAAAAGTTAAACTTATAAAGTATAGTAAACTATTTCTTTCTGTTATCACTCATTACAACAGGATGAACTTTTATGACATTTTGAATTACATAATCGTTTGTTCTTCACACACATAGTACTGCAATAGCATTGAGTGTAGGCTTGGCCATCAATCAGGGATTAGGAAGACGTGACTATTCGTAATGATTTTTCTTCTGTGCCCATTGATTCTAGTGTGAGCAGTTTCTCGTGTACAATGAAAAATCTCTTCTGGAATACCATTTTTTGAGAACACCATGTTCTGTTTCCTAGCTTGTAGAAGCCATCCTTAACATTCATGACAACTGCAAGAACGCTTCTTGGATCACCGCGACCTCTGTCAACATCTGGTATACGAACACGGACGTTATCTCCAACTTTTACTGGTGGGAATTTTGTATCTGCATTTCTAAACATCTTCGCAGCTTGACCTTGAAAACTGTGGTGAGCTGCTGACCTCTTCTTCCTGATTTCTTGTTTATTATGACAAAGCCTGCAAGTTATTTTACCTCCACAATTTCGTCTGCTTTACAGCAGATTCAACAAATTGAATGTTGATCTATGCCGCAGGATTCATAAAAATGGGCCAAACTGCACACTTTTTTTCACATACAATACACACCTATTTAGCATATTTATATTCAGGCAGCCGGTCTGAAATTTCCGATGGACCATTGGCCGGCCAGTTCTTCGAATGACCAAACTTCGGGCTTTGACCCTAACATATATATATATCAGTTTCAATATAAATCGAAAGGAAAAAAATAAACATTTATATTAATGTCAAAGTATCTGCTAATTTGTATTTCATCCATACTTGAAGGAAATATCACGGAAAGTAATTTAACATGACTTAAATAATTTTAAATGAGACGATCGATTTCTCTGAATTTCTTCTTCATCTTCTCTTATTTTTAATATTTTAAAAAACAAATTGTACATAGTTTTTATGTTATGTGTATTGGGAAAGGAAAATGATCCCCGGCGCATTAGAGTTACACAACTGTAACGGATCTTGATTATTCTGGTACAGCCGTTAGAGAAAAGCACATGCGTTTTTAAATAATACACGCCAATACTGATAGGAATCATTCAAAATCATTATGTTTTCTATTTCCTCGACTAGGCATGCCGTTTTTCTATGAAAAAGATGGTTGCTGTCTCAATATCCAAATTAAGTGATGTGTTGATACTAAATCTCAATATCCAAATTAAGTGATGTGTTTATACTCATCTCAATATCCAAATTAAGTGATGTGTTTATACTCATCTCAATATCCAAATTAAGTGATGTGTTTATACTCATCTCAATATCCAAATTAAGTGATGTGTTTATACTCATCTCAATATCCAAATTAAGTGATGTGTTTATACT
>CALYLW010001285.1:241263-264146 GCA_944989445.1 Ampullaceana balthica | reverse complement strand
AGTGGTTCCCAAAGTGGTCCGTACGGACCCCCAGGGGTCCGCGGGACCTTTCAGGGGGTCCGTGGAAAATAAAAATTGATTTGGGGGTCCCTGAACAACGTCAGGGGGTCCGCGCAAGGTTTAAAAATCAAATAATAAAACTCATTAATTTTGTATTATTATTGGAATTAAAATAAATAATAATTAATCAAATAGTAGGCCTATGTGAATGCCTACTAATTAAATACCATCTTAGGTGCTATCCTTCATGGATACAATGTTGTTTTACGTTAAAAAAAAGTATTAGAACTACTGTAATTCCCACATCTATAACCAATCAAAATATTTGGTTTGTTGAAAGGTCAAGCTTGATGCAGATGAAATGCCGAATTCCCTATAACTATAAGTAGAAATATACAAGTTTTTAACTTAAATCTACGAGGGTTGCAAGGTTGTGTATTATTTGATGTGCCTGGAAGTTATATTTATTTAAATTATTCTAAATTGTACCCTACCATCAAATATTTTTAAAAGGGCTTTACTGTAGCATTCCATTGAAAATAGTTAATAATTCTTAACAGTGGTCTGTTACAACAGATAAGAGAATGAGTGAGCCCAAGGTTGGATTTAGACTTGATGGGGCCCTATTTAAGGACCTTTTAAAGTCTAGTGACAAATATGAAAACAAACTTCCGGGGGCCCCCAAGAAGACAGGGGCCCTAAGTTATAGCTTGTTTAGCTAATAGGTAAATCCAGGACTGAGTGAGCCGAAGACACATGAAACAATGCCGACAATATAGTGTTATTGAATATTTGAGGTATTATAATGCCTAAATGTTTGGAAACAGATACGAAACTTGAAACGTTATTTACTGAATTAAAAAAAAATGTTTGAAGTTAAAGCAATACACTTGAATTTCTGGCATACTTAAAACATGCTGTACCAAATTTTATTAAAAGGAATGCCTTCGATGAGAGATTATTTGCTCACCACGATTTGTAAAATGAAGAAGAAGACTATAATGGATTATTTATTCACATAGAAGTACGCTGGTTATCCTCACGTAGATATTTAAATCGATTTTATACTCTGTTTGATTCATTGTCCAAATTCCTGGAAAACAAAGACAATTAGCATCACAAACAACTCAAAAAAATTACATATCCTTTATTAATGAATTATTTACCCAGCTTTAACAAAACTAATTTGAAGCTACAACTACTACAAGGTAACCAATTAAATTAATCAAAACTAAAAGCGTTATATCTGAGTTTGGTGCAAATCTTTTTCTTTGCAAACAAAACTTAGGAACAGGAGAATGTTGTCAGTTTTCAAATCTTTTGAAATTGCCAAATAGTTAAAGGCTTGCTTGCTTACTGCCAAAACTTAACGGCTCTTCATGCAGACATTTTGTAGGCATTTGCCACTATAGGATATTTCCGACTGGCAGTTGAGCTCTTTAGCGCGTGGACAAACTCAGATCTCAAACACAGATGAATACATACTAATACAAGAGCAGCTTATTGAAATATCCACAAATGAGGAACTTATACTACTGTATGAACTAGGATACCACAAATTCTGGTTACAAAGTCAGATCCCAATTTTATATCATGCATTAAAGGTTATTGTAATGAATTATTTTGGACTGTTTTCCTGTCTTTCTATTTGGTAGAACAAAGATTCAGTGGCGTTATGAGCCTCATCATAAAAAAACAACAAAAATATAATTTTTTAAAAATGACTAGAAATTGATGCTCGTGAAGATTTGCGGTTCCTATACCAGCAGAAGCCTTGACAGCAGATATTACGACTAGCTCTGCAATGCTACACATTCTTTTCAAGAAAATATGGGAGGAAGAACAGATTCCGATGGAGTGGAAAGAAGGACATCTCATTAAGCTCACAAAGAAAGGAGATCTTAGCTCTTGCTCCAACTATAGAGGAATAACTCTGCTATCCATACCAAGCAAAGTATTTAACAGAGTGCTGCTAAACAGAATGAGGGACGCAATAGACACCCATCTTAGAGACCAACAAGCAGGTTTTAGAAAAGATAGATCATGCACTGACCATATTGCCACTCTGAGAATTATATTGGAACAATCCCTGGAGTGGAACTCACCACTATACATCAACTTTATTGACTATGAGAAGGCTTTCGATAGTGTTGACAGGCCAACCCTGTGGAAGTTACTAAGACACTACGGGATACCACAAAAACTGACTGACATAATTAAGGCTTCCTACGAAGGACTTACATGTAGAATTGTCCATGGCCAACAAGCAACAGCGGCTTTTGAGGTACAGACCGCAGTCAGACAGGGGTGTCTGCTTTCACCATTCTTATTTCTGCTAACCATCGACTGCATAATGAAAATGTCTACAGAGCAGAAGAGAAATGGTATCCAGTGGACACTATGGAAACAACTTGACGACCTGGACTTTGCGGACGACCTGGCCTTATTATCGCACTCACAGCAACAGATGCAGGAGAAAACCAACGATGTAGCACAATTCTCTGCTTGCCTTGGCCTGAACATCCATAAGGGATAAAGCAAAGTCCTTAAAATAAACACATCAAGCAACACTCCAATAACACTGGAAGGAACAAATCTGGAAGAAGTGGATAGCTTCACATACCTTGGAAGCATCATCGACACACAAGGAGGGACAGACGCCGATGTAAGAGTGAGAATTGGCAAAGCAAGATCATCATTTAAACAGCTAAAAAAAGTTTGGAACTGCAACAACTTGACTCTTCATACCAAGGTCAGGATATTCAACACCACAGTAAAGCCTGTCCTACTGTATGGAGCAGAAACATGGCGAATAACAGCAGCCATTTCTAAAAAGCTTCAAGCCTTTATAAATGCATGTCTCCGAGCAATTCTCCGAATCCGCTGGCCAAATGTCATCACCAATGAGGACCTCTGGCAACGCACACAACAAGAGCCAGTGGAAGAGCTAATACGCCAGCGCAGATGGAGATGGATTGGCCACACTCTCAGAAAGTCTACATCCAGCATTGTGAGACAAGCCCTCACATGGAACCCCCAAGGCAAAAGGAAAAGAGGTCGTCCCAAAATGACCTGGAGAAGAGAACTGGAGGCAGACACAAAAATGAGCGGGCACAGCTGGGGCAGATTGAGAGACTGGCGCAGGACCGGGATGCCTGGAGAGACTTTGTTCGCGGCCTATGCCCCAGATGGGACGAAGGGCGATGATGATGATGATGACACACAAACATTAAGTCAGGCATAAATACACTCATAAAATCTCATCACGTTAATCCAATTTTTTTGCTTTTTTCAATTTTATCTTAAACAATAATTTTAATAAATACCGTACTTTTCATCAAAATGTTGCTTTTGTAATTTTGTACTATGCATTTATAAAGTTGTTTTTTTTTACTTGGGGGTCCGTGGGGAAATTTTAAGTATAAAAGGGGTCCGTGGGTCAAAAAAGTTTGGGAACCACTGATTTAGAACAATGAAATTTCATTAAAAATTGTAAACAGTAAAAACAAACTGATGTAAGTTTTAAGTATACATAAAAGGTCTACATTTTATCAATTATTATAGTAATTATTCTTTTTTTTTAAATTTTAAAAATATTTTAAGCAGACTTACAATATGGTAAATAACACAAATATTTGTCCAAAACAAATGTGTTTTAACTTTTTGTCATGATAGAATACCTTACTATAGAGAAGGAAAAAAAATTAATGAAAAATGTTTGGGCAAATTATGTTGCTTTTTGATTGATTGATTTTTTTTTGGCCTAGAATGCTCATAGGGTGGACATTATGTTAGGTAAAGTTAAGTATTACAAAGAAGACTTTGTGTCAGAACTTTATTCTTACAGTGTTTTGTTGTTCTTTAAAATATATAAATACCTATTTAAAGAATTAAAGAATGATTTCATACTTGTAATTTGCTGTGAAAGATTCAAAAGATTACAAAACTAGTTGACAAATATAAATAATTATAATAAATTTAATACTTAACTTAACTAATTTTATCAATATACTGAATGCTTATTGAAAAATTTTTAATTAAATTCTGTCATAAACAACTGAATTCAAATATGGTAGCACTCTATCTTATTAAAATCATTTTTTTTTAATTTAATAAAAATTCCGCTATGACTCTACACCTACGAGAGTTTAATTCATAGAATAAAAATAAAATGTATTTGAAAATAATCCGATCGCGTAATCCAACAAATAGGGTCAACGCTGTTGTATAAAAAATAAAATTAAAAAATATAAATTAAAAAACTTTAAAAAACCTTGCATGTACATTTTCATTTATTAGTACACCGAACATGCAGTGACCACACCGAGTCTATTATCCTAAGCCGCTGTAAATATGACATAAAATAATAATGTTCTTAAAAGTGTTTTTAATGGACATGTCTCTCGGACTGGATGATTTAGTTTTCTTATAATTTGTATTTCCAGCGGGCATTAAAAGTTGTTGGCATGTTGATGATTGTAATGAATAGAATCATCAATAGTAATAGTAGTTACTTCCCTTGAGGTCTTCATGTGCGTCAGACTTGGGTATCATTTATTTGGTTTTTCTCTTCTCAGGTTTGGCGCATCACACTCCCGTAACACTTGCAAAAAATATATATGTATACAATACAAAAAAAACAACAAGCAAATGATCAAACGATATCTTTGAAGCAATGTGTTTGGTTTCTGGGTTAGGGAAAAATAGTTGATGAAAAAGCCAGATTTTACTGGTTTATGCCGCCTTATCAATAGCTGAAAGCTGACAAAAGATACAATTGATTTAAAAAAAATTGGTTGTTAATATAACCTAACGGGCAGATCATACAATAATGGGCATAAGTCCGGTCAGTGACAAGACTGTCGTGACAAAAGACGGCCCAAACAATGAGCAGAACGATGCAGCACTACAGAACATAAAACAGTAAACTCTCAGTTGAGGAACTGCAATTATTAAACATAACATATGTGGTAAATCTATAAATAGCCATGACTTGTCATATCGATATTGAAATTGCAAAGACTATGTGGAAAATCTTCTTTAAGAAATAGAGGAAGTGTGCGTTGAATATTTGCGATGATTTTCAGCCAAAAGGAAATGCTATTCGGCTATTTAGGTTTTCACGAACATTCTAGCAAATCTCGTCTCCTATCCCCACCACACTTTAAAAAAAAACAACACCTGCTTATATTTCAATCGTTGAATGATCTTCACTATAATAACCAAAATAAATCCTGGGGGATGGGTCCCCTCAATAGGAGCAAGTTCCAGAAAGTTTGGTTAATTACAACAGTTGCCAGTTATGAACACGGTGGTTGAGTGCATGCGCGCTCGGCTGTCGCACCTATTTTAAGGGTTCGAATCCATGTGAGGGCGAAGATTTTTTTCCGGAACTTAGGGCATCACTGAGTCCACGAAACTCCGAATGAGTACCTAACACTAGTTAGGAAATAAAGGCGGCTGGGTAATGCGTGGAATCCTTATAGTCGTGGCCTGGATCACTTGCCAACAGACTGGCATGGTCTGTGGACGCAATAATCTTCGGTATAGAAAGAGCGTCTGTATAGATAAGACAAGACATGAACTAGAAATAACCCGCCATGTAAGCATACAATAACCGCCCTTTATTTTTATAAGACTTTGTTTAGCCCCAACCCGCTGATTCATTACATGTAAATTTGCCTATCCATAATAAACACATAAGTATAAGGCTAATAGCGGGCACGACGGCGAACATTTTGAGGAATTTCGAACGGGTAACCCGGGTACCCGTTCAAATGTTGAACAGGTACCCGGGCAGCTTTTTTCAACAATATTGACAGCCCTATATATGATCATTAATTAACATTTCCTGGTGATTGAGCTGCAGCCCCTACTACCCCCTTCCCCCACGAAGTAGGACTTTCAAAATAAGAGGACTAATGTCTATTTTTTTAAGTTCCTGATCTTTCTCTGGGATTTGACAGAACGCCTATTATTATTTGAACTTTCGATAATTCTTTTGTTTTTAGTGCTTGACAGCTTTGTAATTAAATTCTGGGCAAAATTTTCAAATTTGAAGATCCTTGCTATAGAGTAGCTTAAAGACATCCTTCGGTGAAATATTATGAGCTCTATGGGGCTGTCCATAAATGACGTCACGCAATTTTTGCCGATTTCCCCCCCCCCTCGTCACGCGACGTCACAAAAACTTAGACCCCTCCCTCTAAAAATACGTCACAAATCTTTGACCCCCCCTCCCCGAATCCCCCCCCCCAAAAAAAAACAGCTTTATTTTCTATTTAAAAATAAGAATGTTTCAAATCACTTTTATTGTCATTTAAGTATTTATATTTATTTCGTGAAGATCTACATTGTAATATCGTAACCCGCGTGAAGCGTTTTTAAAAAAAAAGTTTAACCTGCCTTCAGAAAACGAACTGTGTTAACATCCTTAGCTTATATTTTATTTTAATGCATACAAATTAAATATTGACTATTAATCATCACGGTTAACGTCTTTGTTTAGAAAAAAAAATTATTTAAAAATAACATTTTTAAAATGTATTTTTAAAAAATCCCTCAATTGACTGACGGGCATCCCGTAAGAAAGAGGTCGGCGAACAGAGGTAAATAAACTCAACTGGTGTCAAAAAGGGAATTCTTGGGATTAATGCAGACTCATTTGGGACATATAAAATCCACTACAATCCGCCATATATCTTAAAATACGTCATGTTTACGTTACGCTTGAAAAAATTGCCCATTATTGAACCGGTTCCTTCCAGAAAATGCATTTTGTTTAAAATTTACTATGTAGATTTCTTACCTACGCACTATATGAAGACACCTAAATCTACCATACTTTCATTTATATTGACACGAGTGACAATAATCTTAATCCACATGACTTGCCTTTATCACGTATCATTTCTGTGATATTTAAAATTAATGCCTGAAAAATTGAGCTAAGAAGAAAAGTTGTTTTGTGCTCCTCTCGAATTGCGATGTCAAGAATTTGATGCATTCAATAAAGTTAATGAATACTTGACTAATTTTAAATGGGCTTATTTACCATTATATCTAGAACAGTGCTTCTCAAACATTTTAGTATTGCGGACCAGCAGGAATTTTTTAAATTGCACCAGGGACCGGTGCACTATTTTGCCTGCACTGACAATTTTTTCTGTCCATTTTTTTAGAACATCTGTGGACCGGCAGCGGATGGCCCGCGGACCGGCATCGGTCCGCGGACCACCACTTTGAGAAGCACTGATCTAGAAGATTAGAATGGCCAGGGGCGTTTTATCAAAAACCATCAAATAATTATATCAAACTTAAAACGTTTTTAATTCTATCAAATAGATTCCCTCCCCCCTCCCCATTTAAAGAAAAAGGATATTCCGTGTCGTTTTGACTTAAAATATCTACACATAATCCTATTCAAATCATTTTTAGACACTTGTCATGCTTGTAAAACTCACCAGTAGCATTTTCGTGCTAAAGACAATCCCCCGAGTCACGTGAGCAGGACCTAGAGTTTGGGGGGGGGGTAACGCATACATAAACTTGTATATTTTGTGGTAACGGTCATGAGAGAACCAAACGGAGCTGCGGTTAGATCACAAATGCTTTGATGTCAACATCAAACGACGCAGTGTAACAATTTCATATGTTATCTTGTGGATTCTCAAACTTAAGGATTATAATTAGATTTAATTTTCGAGTCTTGATAGCATACGCCAACCAGCGTCTGATGGCCTACCGACCAGCACATTGAGAAGCACTGATTTTTTTTTAAAAAGAAAAAAAGTCATTACATAAATTGTAAGCGACCAAATATTTCAGTGGAAGTTTTATTTAAAGCTAACCTTTTGATGTGACGTCACATTTCTTCAACCCCCCTCCCTCCCCCTCGTCACGCAACGTCACAAAAGTGTGACCCCCCTCCCCCCCTAGGAGCGTGACGTCATTTATGGACGGCCCCTTATGTCTCGTGAGACGACGGAATTTTTTGTGCTCCTGTGGGATTTACGCACGTGATCTTGCAGCTTCTGCTGTGGCTGTACAAACCCACTCGCGAATGGCAGCCTTTGCTGCACTTCTGACACTGAAAGGTAGTGCTAGTGGTTGGCTGAATTGCTCTGCTTTTCCTCTTTAGGCGAGTTTCGTCTGCGACCTGTTGCAGGTTTCTTTCTCCTGCTTCTAGCCCAGCAGTCAATGCCTGTCTCCAACTGCCCCTGTCCCCAGCGAGTTCCTCCCAGCTATTTATGTCAATGCCAATGGCTTTGAGGTCTCTCTTGCACACATCTTTGTCACGGAGGTGAGGCCTGCCTGTGGTCCTCTTTCCTTTGGCTACCTCAGAATAGAGGATGTCCTTTGGGATTATGCCATCCAATCTGCGCACATGTCCCAACCACTTAAGCCGACGCTGGCGAAGAAGAGTTGTCATGCTTTGGATTTTTGCCCGGTGTAGCACCTCATTGTTGGTGACATGGTCCTGCCAGGTGATTCCCAGGATGCGCCGAAGACAGCGCATGTGGAAGCACTCAATCTCCTTTCTTGTCTGGAGTCACTACTACTTCCCGTGTTGTGTCGACGCTGTGAGGCGAAGCTGGAGTGTCCTCTCCATGGCACAGGCCTGGGCAGGTGGTGTGGAGAGTCAGCTGTTGCCCGTGCAGCAGACTCCCTCTCTCCACGCAGCTGAGTGGTCCAAGGGAGAGGATGAGCCAGTACATCCTTGTATCAACTACGTCGCAGGAATTGCCAGAGAGATGTTGTAAGAAACGCCAGACTGCCTTCGGGATTCCGGCTCCTGATTTGTGATCGAGGTTTACTCCCCTAGCCTTTCACATGAGTGAGTATGGCCACAAGGCAGCGGAGGTTTGGAGTCAGAGTTTTACTTCTCCTAGAATAGCGACCATCTAAAGCTGACTAGCCTCATCTGCCCGAAGCAACTGGTTTTGAGGCGCCAGTGGTCCGCCTTGCACCCCTTCTCCTGTTAGTTGGGAACAGGCTTCGCCGGGCTTGTTTGGCAAGCCACACGTGAAGGCCAGGAGCTGGATTTGGCTGCCAGAGGCAATTAGAGTCGCAGGCCATTGAAGCATTTCTTGGCGTGAGGGAGCTTATCCCCGCACCCGCTCCGGCTTTGACAGCCCTTGAAGCCCCTGTAGGAGATAAGTGTCATGCAATGGGGTGTGAACCTGAACTGTCAATTCCAAATAGATAACCTCGCAGTGGTAGTGAGTGCTAAAGGTAGCCCAATGATTAGATTTGAAACCAGATGTAAAATAAGGTTTAAAAGAAAAAACTAGAAAGCTTAGTTTTTTTTTAGATTATTCACCTCCAAAGTGATCTACGCTTGGTGCTTTTAATTTATCTTTAATTGTACATTGTAATTTGACTAATTGAGGATATATTTTAATAAATATTTTTAGAATGAGGAGAAAGATGATAATTGAAAATAGCCGATATCGTGGGATTATTTTTTTAAAAATAATATCATCTTACATGTTGCCACACGTGCTCGCCAGCTCCCGCATAAGTCTCACAGTCCTTTCGTCTAGGACACTTGCGTTCATAAGCAATAAACGGTGGCATTACCTCTCCTTCAGCTAGAGTTATCGTTCCTGTCATATTAAAATAATCAAAAGCGCCTCTACATCCCCTGACTTCTGGAGTTCCACAGTCTTTGTGTTCAAATCCATCCAGAGTGATTTCCAATGTGTGTATACCTTAAAAATATGTTTTTAATTAATAAAAATCATCAACATTAACTTATGTGTTGCATCACAATTATGGATCTAAAATTTGTTTTATTTTGTTGCCAGATATTTTGGATCGAACGAGGGAAACATATGATAATGAGAATGTTATTTTTCTATAAAATATTTAAAACAATTTACTAAATTTTTTCCACAAGCGTCCTTATGTGTAGGTCTATACTGCTTGCTACCAGATTCATATAACTTCTCCCTATACACAAGGAAAACACAAAATCCAGTAACGGAAAATTTTTTTAATGGCCTCACTTCTTGACACAACACAATATTCAGATAACTCTCTACCCTTCTTTACACATTCTAATGACGACAACAAAAACAACTTTCTTTTGCACACTTTCGCACCAACTAACCAACAACGCGACCACCAAACACACCACCGCGAGTAGCTCACAACTCACAACAAAGTTACAAAGGGAAATAGGTCATCCGTGACAAATGTATATAATGTTTTATTTAGATCTCTGCTTACCTTGCCTAAAAAAACAATAAAATAAATCAAATCACTACAATATGATACAAGCTTGAAGGTTAGAATGTGTCCAATATGAGCCGTCCATAAAGTAAGTCACGCTCCGTGGGGGGGGAGGGGTTGTAAGAAAGTGTGACAGTTTGTGACAGGGGGGAGGGTCAGGCCATGTGTGATGTCACACATTAATTTTTTAATATATTTTTTTCTAATTTTTTATTTATTTTTTTAAGTAGAATTTCAATAGCTTTAAAAATAATTTTCAAAAATGTTGTGAAACATTTGAATTAGATTTATGTCAAAATAGCATGAAATGCGTATCTCCTGTATGTGTTGTCCATAAATCTGAATTGGATGCAGCAGGACTAATATAAGGTTCAGGAATGGTTTGACAATCATGTTCGCACCAGCCAATATTTCATTCAACTTGTGAAATATCAGGACATAAAATGTTGCGACAGGGCACGAAGCTTATATTTCAACGTTTTACCAGATTCTATCCTCCTCCAATCCCAATCAGCCAAACAACTGATGGACTTAAGAGCTTCAGAAAGAGCAGATGCGGATTCTCAAAAATTTCCTTCCTTGTTTTTGGCACAAACTCTCAAATTTGATGACAATATGCCGAGGTCAACAGGAGTTTTCAAAGTACAACCGTATGATCTTTATTGTCCATCTTTGCAGACCAGCTTACTTGATCGAATTTGCAAAGTATATCACTTATATGTTGCCTCACAAACAATGTTGAAGAAACGTGCAGGACAACACAGAGCTCGGGCTCAGGAGAATGTGCCCACCCAAACTGTTCAATAATCAACTAAGATAAAACGCATCAAAACTTTGAGAATCGCTTCTAGAAGGCAAAGAGAACCCATGGCAGTTATTGCCAGAAGAGAAAATGCACATACAGAGGCTGTTGAGGGGCTATATGAGGACGAGTTAGCTGTCTGCAATTATCCTTACAGGAAACAATGATGGTGAAAGATTGATGTCAGTCCTAACTATGAATGAACACTTCACTTTACCGTTGTAAGATGATGTCCAGTGAATATTTTTGAATTAAACATAAGTCACATGACCATAACAAACAGATTCAATATAGCACAAGAGTTGGTCACATAATTTTTCAATCTAGTTGTTTCTTTTTAGTCAAATTGTTTTGTTTCCTTTTTATTATTTAATCACTGGGTGAGGTCAAGCTTCGCTAATCTACTTCTTATCTTGTGTCAATAGATTGCATAATCGAAAGATTATCTAAAACTTGGCCTCACCAATTGTAAATGAAAACGTAGCAGATAAATGATGTGTATTATAAAATTGTCTAGTCTAATTTTTGCAACTTTTGTTTTCAAATTCGATCTAGATTGAGTTACTGTTTCATTGCATAACAGTGACAACTGTTGATAATTAACTATTCTACTATTACAGTCATTTTAATAATCTGATAGTTCTTTTAGGTAGGGGTGTACCAGATTTTGGCTTAAGCTCCGGCAAATCCGGCTTCGGCTCCGGCAGGATTTTACTTCATAAATCCGGCTGGCCGGTAGAGCCCTAATTAATATATATTCATAATGGCTCCGGCAAATCCGGAATCCGGCCATTATGATTTTAACAAATCTGATTTCGGCTCCAGTCGGATTTCACTTCATAAATCCGGCCGAATTCAGCTCCGGACGGATTTCAAAATTTTGAATCCGGTACATCCCTACTTTTATGTGTACATTTTATATTTTAATACAGATTAATAGTGAAGTGTAATTTAGGTATTAAATTAAATATTTTAATTAGGTGTTAATTTTTTTTTAAAATTCGAAAGAAAGTGTGACGTCTTTTAGGGGGGGGTGCTATGGCGGATTAAGGGGGGGGGGCTGAACGGGCTAAAGCCAGGGGCCCCCGATGATTTAGGGCCCCCAAACTTAGCATATTTTATAATAAATGTGGACAAATGTATACAATAATTGCTGAAAATATGATAAATTAATAAAATCTCATCTATTAAAACGATCTCTTTTCCGACACGATAGTCTTAGCAGTCAAAAAACCTTATTTAGTAGGCTAGACAACAGAAATGATTAAAGACTATTATATATATGTTTTACATTGACAACTCTAGTAGAGCTCTCGTGGCCGATAGAGACGTACTATGGCTTGTGGTGCAAGCGGTGGCGGGTTCGATCCTAGGGTAGGGTGAGAAATTTTATTTTCATGTGTTTTTTAATTTTATAAATTGTCTTTTACACTCAATTTTAGGATACCGGCAAAAAGTTATTTCTTCCAATTTGGTTTCTTAATGAATAATCATTTTGGACGAATATGTACAAGTTACAGTCTTATATTCGCTGCTAGCAATCATTTTATCTAAAGGTACACTGGCAGGATAGGGCCCCAGTTTGAATTGCAGCCAGGGGCCCCGTGCAGTCTTAATCCGCCCCTGGGGGGTCTCAAGATTTGTGACAAGGGGAGGGGGTTTAAAAATGATCAAAAATAGCGTGATGTAAATTTATAGACGGCCCCTTAGACGACTTTACAGGAACACTTATGTTATTCATCTTATAGGTAATATTTTGTCGGCGTGGGGTAGGAATACTCAAGCCGTTTAAAAAAAAATTTAGTACGCTAAAGTCCTTAACAAGAAGTTCCTCTGAACAGGCTTAAGTAAACACTTGTTAGACTTCAAAGAGTTTTGCAATGATCATATTTCAGTGAGCAGTTTTGGCCATCATTTTTGTGTTAGTTATTAAAAGCTACATTTAATTACACACACCACACACACATACACACACACACACACACATATATATATATATATATATATATATATATATATATATATATATATTTTGTATGGCAACCATCCGTCCTCATGGGACGATGGCGTGTACTCCTGCACCTCTGCCCCCATCCCCTTTCTCCTGGCCCTTCTCTGTCCACTCAAAGCCATGAGGGATGCTTCCGCGACATGAATGCCCTCACGCACTTTTGCCCGCCAGGAGGTGCGCTCCTCGGCAATGGTCTCCCACGTTTTATGGTCTATCTGTGCCAATGACATGTCTTTCTTGCAGACGTCCTTGAAGCGCAAGCAGGGGCGACCTCTTTTTTCTCATACCAGTTGCCAGCTCACCGTAAAGCAAGGCTCTAGGAATGCGCTCCGATCTCATCCTGCGGACATGACCCAACCACCGCAGGCGCCTCTCACTCAGAATTGAGTGCATACTCAGCATATGGCTCCTTCTGAGTACCTCGACATTGGTAATCTTGTCCTGCCACTTGATGCGTAGAATCCTACGCAAGCATCGTAAGTGGAAGCTTTTGAGCTGCTTTGTTTGCTTGGCGTAGGTCGTCCAGCACTCGCTGCCATAGAGGAGTGTGCTGAGCACGCAGGCCTGGTACACAGTGATTTTTGTCCTATCTGTGAGCTGCGCATTGTTCCACACTCTTTGATTCAGCCTAGCCATTAATGATGTGGCCTTGCCGATTCTGGTTCCTATTTCCTTATACAGGGAGAGTGTGCTTGTGATGTTACTGCCAAGGTAGGTGAAATCCTCGACGACATCCAAGGTGTTTTTCCCTCAATGGAGATTGGGGACCGTGGAAGGCGGTCAGTGCCTTGTCTCATAATGTTGGTCTTTTTTAGGCTAATCGTTAAACCAAAATCCTTGCATGCCTCTGAGAACTTATTGACCAACTGGAGTCCTGTCTCTGTATGTGAGGTAAGGGCTGCGTCATCCGCGAAGAGCAACTCTCTGATTAATATATTTTCCAATTTTCTCTTCGCACGGAGCCTGCTGATATAATATAGGTTTCCATCCGTCGGGGTATGAATGTTCACACCCTCGGAACAGTCCTAAAGCATGTCGCAATAGCATCGAGAAAAAGATACCAAAGAGTGTTGGAGCCACTACACAGCCCTGATGGACTCCGCTACAAACTGGGAAGGGTTCTGAGGTGGCACCATCGAAGAGCACTGTGCTGTGCATATTGGTGTGGAAGGACTCGATGATGGAGAGAAGCCGCGGCGGACATCCTATTTTTTCCAGTATACGTAGCAGACCCTTGCGGCTGACCAGGTCAGATGCCTTCGTTAAATCTATGAAGGCAATGAAGAGGGGTTTCTGTTGCTCCCGACATTTCTCTTGTAGCTGACGGAGTGAGAAAATCATGTCCATGGTTGTTCGACGAGCCCGAAAACCACATTGTAATTCTGGGTAGACATTTAGTGCCAGAATTTGCAGGCGTGCAAGGACCACTCTAGAAAAGGCCTTTCCAACAATACTCAGCAAGTAGATACCACGATAGTTATTGCAATCGTTGCGATCACCCTGTTTTTGTAACGCGTGACAATTTTGGCGTCGTGCATTTCCTGTGGGATGTGTCCGCGTTCCCAGCAATCGCATATGAGTTCGTGGAGATGCTTCAGTAGTGCTGGTTTGTCGTACTTAACGACTTCTGCAGGAATGCCATCGTTACCTGGAGCCTTCACATTGCTCAGATGATCGATTGCCTCCAATGACGGTTGGGCATCAAGCTGATCTAGAACTGGTAGTTCTGGGATTCTATCTATGGCAGAGTCAGTTACTACATTCTGTGTCGCATATAGTTCTAGATAATGCTCGGTCCAGCGCCGCAACTGCTGGTCTCGTTCTGTAATCATCACACCTGACTTTGACGTAATTGGAGCAGACTTTGATATTGTGGGTCCAGTGGCCTTTTTTGTGCCTTCGTAGATTTTTTTTTATATCTCCTTGATCGGCAGCAGATTGAATGCTTTTACATAGGTCCACCCAATAAGTGTTGGCGCAAAAACGTGCTGTCTTCTGGGTTGTGTTTCTGGCATTTCTGAGACATTGTAGTGCGTCAGGGCCTGGGGCAGCTTTATATGCCAATAGGGCTTTTCTCTTTTTCTCCGTCACGGGCAACATTGGAACCCAATGGGCCTCGAAACAATCCGCATTTTTTTCTTTCCTTCCTCCCGAGGACTGCAAGAGAGGTGTTGTATATAGTGGCTCGAAGACGGAGCCATGTCGCATCAATTTTTCTGTCGCAGCCACTACAGCATAAATATATATATTAGGGCTGCGGAAGTTAACGCTTTATTAATCGATTAATCGTTAAATATTTTAATCGATTAAAATTAATTGGATCAATTAAAATGTTATTAAAATTAAGAAAATTTTTATAATACTAGAAAGTACTTGAACTTATAAGTTTTAAATTATTTTCTTCTTTTTAGTCCGCTTGTAAAAACGTGGCTTTTAAAAATCATTTTTTTTACCTTTATTTATTTTATTCTTTTTAGTCCATAAATAAAAACTTGGTTTTTAACAATATTTTTTACCTCTATTTATTTTACCAAACACCTCACAAGCGCCCGCCCAACGTTTTAAAAACATTGTGATGTGGTCACGGGGGGAACTCACGGATGTCAACAAAAGCCGCGGTACAGATGCTTATATATAGACTATATATAAACTAAAAAGTTCAATAATTTATTAACGGTAAATCCGATCGATCTGAAATTTTGATGCAATGCATTGTCATCCAAGATCTATCTGTGGTAAAATTTTCAGATCTCTAGGACTATCAGAAGTGGTTCAATGTTACGTTGGCAGATTTGAAAAAATCTTGGACAACCAAACCAACAAACAGGAACGAACGCGAGTTAATAAAAACGTGGTAAACAAGATCCTCTCTTCACCACTTCCACTTGTCAACTTTGAACTTATTGGTCGACCCCAGCGAGGGACATTCGTCATGCTTGTTTGCACATACTCGCTTTGGTGAATTATATTTATCGATTTTTTTCCAATTTATTAATAACGTATACATTTTTTAAACAATATACTTTTTTCTCGAATTATTGTTATTTATTTAGACGTGCATACGTAAACAAAAAGGTTTTACTTCCTTATTTCTTGCATAGCAGAACGATTTTTCTGTGTTACTTCACAAAATTTGGCAGCCATGGAATTACCGCGTCTTAACTGATTTCGCAAAAAAGATGAAGCGCGACTTAACGGGATCTATAACGGGAGCCGTTATAAAATATAATTAATCAAAATTAATTGATTAATCGATTAATTTTTTCCGGATTAAATGAACAGTATTTTTTTAAATCCCTTATATTAACTTCACGGCCGTCTCTGTCTCTCTCTCTGTCTCTCTCTCATCATCTCATGGGCTCGGCGGGCGGAAAAACAAAAGTCGAAAATGACCCACTTCCAATGATCCGATCGAACTGAAATTTGGCACACGGACCCGTCTTACCTAACAATGCATCGTATCAAAATTTCAGATCGATCGAACGTACCGTAATTAAATTAATGCAATTTTAGTTTATCCTTATATGAGGTATGTAATTTAAATTCACGATTTGTTATTGTTTTTTTGCCACGTGAAAGTTTGAGCATTGAGGCGACCCAACGAAACGACGGTGCGCTTTTGTTTACATTTTACGTGTCACTCTGAGCTCGGTCAAGCGAATCGGTGACCAGACTTTTCCCCTCTCCCCCTCCCACCCACCCCTCCCCCCTAGGGTTATGAAGCAAACTTGTGTTAAGACAGATTCAGTCTGTAAATGTTTGAAAATAATCAATACTGTTAGTTATGTCTCATATATAAGGGATTTATAGTCAAAAACTTTGTTTTTACGGGTTTGTTTTATTTATATAATTAGTACCATCGCAGCTTAAAGAGAAAATTGATAATGACCTATGAGTAACGAGCCTTTCAAGCATTACTTATGAATCATATAAATGCCTAAAAAGACATGAACTGTGAGAGCAGATCTGTTGTCCCCCTACAGATTTCCAGGTAAAAATAAAGAACCTCCCACAACAACTTTGCAAGAATTAGGGATGGGTGGTTGCTATCAATATCAGTTTCATATCACAAGTGATGAGCTACAACGATGCAAATTAAGCAACATAAAAACAAATAGCTTATTATAAAAAATGCAAAGTTAGTCTTTGTTTAACTCAAAAGAGAAATTATTTGAGGTCTAATGACCTGAAATTGTAAATTATTACGTGAATAAAATTTTGGTATAAAAATTAAAGATTTCTAATTTAGAAGTCAAAAGAGAGATCTATAAGTGAGAGAATGAGTGAACCGCATATGTTAAACCTCATAAGCGCCCGCCCCACGTTTTTAGTCATATTAAATCGAAGCACTTGAACTTACAAGTTTTAAATTATTTTCTTCTTTTTAATCCACTTATAAAAACGTGGTTTTTAAAAATCATTTTTTTACCTCTATTTATTTAACTGATGTGGATTGTTGTTCTATGTCACTCAGCGTTGCGGAGCCAGTGAGTGACTTGGGCTTTTTTATTTCTATATTTAATGTAACTAAACGATGCCTGTGGATTTTGTAAATTTAAATTTGTAATGGTTAGGTCTAAACACTGCGCTAAGCTCCAAATACAGCTAGAGTCTTCGACTAACTCGATTGCTGGTCTTATAATATCGATGATGTGACATTATACCTAACACGTTGTTGACAATAAATGAACTCTGTTTGACATCTGACATGCCTTACTACTGCAAATTGTTTTTTATTAAAATAATGGCAAAGTCTTTATTAGGCCATAATTGATATATTTACCCAACCTTTTTAAGTTGCTTTTTATTTAAAAAACAATTAAGCATAATAAATGTGCAGTGAAGTGACTTAACAATGACTTTGACAGGAATCACATACCTTGGCATCAGAAGACTCCGCGATCCCATCTGACGATATACCAGCTTACTTTCTGATTGTTAAGAATACTACACCAGTTACAGAAGGATCAGCACTTTTTGGCAAAATGAATGCAGTTGCATACGGCACTGGATATCCTGGACTTCATGTACGTTATTTTGACTTGATAAATAAAGTTCAAGATATTTAACTTTGACCAAGAAATGTAATTAAAATATCAAGTCTATTGTAATTTAATATCTTTAATAGTCGTATTATTGTGATTTTGTGCTATGTTTTATTATAATTTATTTCATGACATGGCGGGTGGATAGCGAAATCAATAGTGCGCTCGCCTCACTAGCTGAGGGGCGTTTGATCGAGCCAACGTAAAGCCACTATAAAAATGTTGATCAATGACTAACGCTAAGAAAGTCCTCCGCTGACCTGGAGAGGGATGGGCGGCACTAGGTCTACCAAGCCCGAGAATGTTCTAAATTGATGTTGATAGCATGGAAACATTAGAACCCCTTAGACAACGAGTTTATGGGACAATTAAAAAAAACGTAAAAACAAAGTTTTTGACTATAAATCCCTTATATATGAGACGGAACTTAAAGTATTGATTATGTTCCAACGCGACAAACATTAACAGCTAGAAACTGAGTGAATTCTACCTGGTTAAAACACGAGATGTGGTCATCGATGGCTGGCGTGAAGTCAAGTGACCCGTAAAATGTAAAACATAGAGACTGATACAATTAGTTTTATATAGATAAAATAAAAATGCATTAATTTAATTACGGTACGTTCGATCGATCTGAAATTTTGATCCGATGCGTTGTTAGGTGACACTATGTGCTCGATGGCATCATGGCAAATGTGTCATTTTTTACTTTTGTTTTTCCGCCCGACGATGAACGACAGAGAGAGACGGCGGTGAAGTTAATATAAGGGATTTTTTTTTAAAAATGCATCATATTCCTTTCAATTCCTACAATGAAAACTGTCTTTTTAAGGAGAAAATCCTATTTTTCCTTTTTAAATATGAAATGAGTGACGAAAATCAGTGTAAAGAATTTTAATGAGCTTATATAAATAATTATCATGCTTCTCCTATCTCTCGTTCGATTTAATTCCCAATTCCAACTCTGCGCGCTATATTTGCGCACATCTCTCTCTCTACCTCTCTCTCTCTCTCTCTCTCTCTCTCTCTCTCTCTCTCTCTATCTCTCTCTTTCTCTCTCTATCGTTTTCTTGTAGAACGTATGCATTTATATATTCATTCCATTATTTATTTATTTAAATATAGTGTTTAATAAAATAGTAAAGCTACATGAGACCTTTTGAGGTTTATCGTGCTCAGGGGCGTCATTTATTATAATTATCAAATATCTTATTTAATCGGTCTCTGCTCTTGCACTCTACTTTATCAAGATGTAAGTGATTAAGTATATTTATGTTTATATTATCAATTTGCCATTCCATACTTTATACAATGCAATTTTGCAGTTCGAGGATGAAAAAACAGAATTAATATCTGAAACTCAAATAAAATTACAGCGGATCCTCAGGTTATGACGTTGTTTCGTTCTTAAGAATCGTCGTAACCCGAATTTCAGTGTAAGTCGGAACATTTCAAAAATATACACTGCAAAGTACTGTAAGAGCAGTGCTAAACACGTAAAACATTATGACAGAAAGAGGAATTTAAAAAGAGAACACAATTCCTTAACATATGAAAATAAATATTTTAAAAGAAACCATTTAAAACTCTTCTTTTTGAGGCATTAGGAGATGTAGAGCCGTTGGAACTGATACAATCGCAGTGCAACTGCCAAGATACTTTAAAACATATATATAAGATAAAGTTTGTGGCAAACATTGTTCTGCATAGTTTTATTTATGGAATAGATGGATCTGGACCAAACTTGACACACATTCTTTATGAGCCAGATTGAAATCTGCAAGGGTTTCTCGACTTTATATTATCTACCATTTTGGACCGGGGACCTATAATGCCACTTTTCTACAACTACAAATGAGATACATTATTTTTTAAGTTTACTTACCGGTGGATAAATGGTTATAAACCATTGCGTTGTCTTATATATACAGATGATCCTTCTATACAGAAGATTATTGCTTCCACAAACCATGCCGGTATGTTGGCAAGCAGTGCAGGCCACGGCTATGAGGTTTCCACGCATTACCCAAATGACTTTGTTTCCCTTACTAGTGTTAGGTACTCATTCGAAGATGGGTGTACTCAAGGACACCCTTGGGTCCGGGAACAAATCCCTGGATTCGAACCCGTAACCATGGGTACGCCAGTCGAACGCAGTCGACCACCGTACCCCAATGTGGTACACGAAAATCATGACGGCCCAATTTTCAAATACAATAGCATCTGCAACTCCTAATATGAAGAACGTAGGGCCGGGGCACCTATTTCATTTCCTTCATATCATTTATCTAAAATAATTTAAGCCAGTGGCGTCACTAGGGGGTGTGGGTGGTGTAAACTGCATCGGATGACACCATCACAAGGGTGAGGCCATAGTATAAAATTATGTATTTTTAAATCCTTTATATTAACTCGTGGTGTCTGTTTGTTAAATCCTTTATATTAACTCGTGGGTGTCTGTTTGTTAAATCCTTTATATTAACTCGCGGTGTCTGTTTGTTTGAAACCTTGATTGCTTGCTTGATTGTCGGTCGCCAAAACTTTGGATCAATTTTTAACCCACTTCCTCGTAAGCTAGCGAGCTTAAATTTAGCAAGCAGTTTTCTGGTGATGATAAAAACTAAGTGTCAAAATTTCAGACCGATCACATGTACTGTAATTAAATTATTGAATTTTTATATTATTTTATTTATTCCTATGTATCATGTTATTTTTTGAGATAGAGTGTCGCGGTGCGTATTATATTGAACAACCTTTCTGTCGCGCAATAAGGTGCGTATTTTATTGACAACACTTTTTATAAACATATTCGTGATCGGTGCGCATTATGTTAAACATGTTTTACGACACAACTGCAATTTTGTATTTTTGGATGGTCTTGCTTCGTATTATAATGAACATTCATTTAGTTACGTCTAGTACATAAAGGATGTATTGTGAAAAACTTGGTTTTTTACGGTTTTTTTTTATTACGTTAATTGGCACTGACAGACTCGGAGGCGGTATATGGGGTATGCCGTAAGGAGGTGACACCATGAGCAATCACATTGGGTTTACACCAAACCTAGTGACGCCTCTGATTATAGGATTTAATTATTAGGTTAATTTTATAAATTGGCCTTAACCCGTTATCTACCATTGTCCTATTTATAGGACAAGCATTTAAATGTCCTCTATCTGCTATACGGAAGAAATCATATGATCTTGCCCACATTAATGCAAACCCTAAGACAGGGGTCGGGAAACCATGGCTCGCGAGCAAGATGTGGCTCTATTAATGGCTGCATCTGGCTCTCAGACAAAGGTCTGATTATTTATTTTTTTAAAGTTTATTCAGACTTATTTGATCTTCATATTAATTGCATATTTAAAAAACAGCATACAATGTTATTAAAAAGAACTCAAAGACTTAATTATTGTACTTTTAGTGTTCAAATCACTTAAAATGAACACATTTACTTGAATTTTTAGTTTTGAAACATAACATATGGCTCTCACAGAATTGCCTTTCAATATAAATGGTTTTTATGGCTCTCTCAGACAAAATGTTTCCCGACCACTGCCCTAAGATGTTTCTTGTAAGTCCTTCTCGCAAGCGCTCACGTGCCACGTGGTATGTAGGTAGTGGATTGTGATTTGTTTTTGTGACTCCTTTTTTTGACATCCCCTAAAAGTGTCGGCAAATTTAGACGATTTCTGGTTGTTTGCATAGATTGACACAATGTTAAACTACTTATCTACATGTCCATAACGCTACATTTTATTCCAATCACACAAACTCAAACGTAATACCGCGTCATTTCCCACTGTCCTGTAAATAGGACATTGGAATGATATGGTGTAAATAGGGCCTAGATATAAAATAAGCCTTGGTTATCATATTTTCTTAGTGAATCATGCCAGGAAAATGTCATACCCTGGATGAAGTGTAATAGTTTCTTGAACAGTGCGAGGAAGAATACTCGGAAGCTACAGTCAGTGTGTTTGTCCTGCACCGTCCTGGACAAACCGAAAAAATCCGGCCTTCCCAAAGACACCTGCTTTGAATGGACAAGCCACCGCTATAGCAGAAAATAATCTGCAACAAATCTAAACCAACCTACTCCTGTGGAACTCTTTGAGGAGGTTTTATTTTTCGCTAGATGTATACGATGTATTTACTAGAAAAACAGTTCACTATTCAACTGATGTTAGAAGCGATCACAAAGTTCGAACATCGGTTGAATATATTGAAGGTCTTTCTTTGTATTATCATTCTAACACGATACCATAGAAGATCGTCAAAACACAGAATATTAGAGGGACGCAGGTGATCTTGTTGTACCCATTGTCAAGAATGCCATGTTCTGAAACGGATTTCTGAAATTGGAAATTAATATTCATTTCGTGTACAATTCTACAGTAGACAGCAACAAAGGTGATCGACCATTTTGAGCAACCGCTAAATTTATAGAAAACAAGTCAAGGAACATGTCTACTGAAGTCATCAAAAGAGATTTTTTTTAAAGTCAGCTCGCGGAGACAGTGAGAACGTCTACGACAAAACGTCTGAGGTACTTCTCGTGTGCTGGCACGACAATAACATTGTAACAGCTGCCACAAATCATACTTTGAGCCATTTCATAATGTCAAGCGAAGAGTGAAGGCCAGAAAGACAAATTTTCGTTGAAAAGCCTAACTTGATCTCTAAATATAATGCTTATATGGGCGGTGTCGATTGCCTTGATCGCCTTGTTTCAAAGAACTGCATTTCTGTTCGTGAAAAGAAATGGTACTTTCATTGTTTACT